>JABVXW010000148.1:47316-130385 GCA_013365375.1 Litomosoides brasiliensis | reverse complement strand
ATTATTATTATTATTATTATTATTATTATTATTATTATTATTATTATTATTATTATTATTATTATTATTATTATTATTATTATTATTATTATTATTATCGTCTAGCTGTTATTGTTTTTTTTTGGTAATTATATTACTATCGAAAAAATTTATAAGCCACCATTATTTGCATACAGTTAATTGTTTTATCAATATTTTCACCTAATTTATTGGTTTTTTAAGCTCCTCCTTATTCATTATACTTTTTTTTAGAATTTCCACATTTACAAAAAGAAAGATTTGATGAAATGACTTTAAAAAGCAAATGAATTTGACCTGCTCGAGATTGTGGTGAGTGATTTTGTAAGCTTTGCAACAGTTGTTGTTGATGGAGAAAATTAGCATAGTATTGCTGCAAGTGTGGATTGAACAGTGATAATTGAGCAGCCATTTGGTTCGGAAAAACGGAACTGCCGGTTGTGGTAGGTGTTATAGTCGGAAATGCTGCTGCTGCTGCCATAAATGGTAGACCTTGAAAAGCCATAGTTGCAGCAGCTGCTGCAAATCGTTGTTTCTCCTTATCCATATCACTAGTATTGCTACCTGTACTGCCACTGCTAGACGGTAATGAACACATCCTTGGCAATGACATCACAAGAAATCTGAAAAATAAACGAAATCTGAAATACACTTAAATATCGGTAAAAGAATGTGATGAACAACGTCATTTATTCAATTGAGATTTCATTAATTTAATTTCATTTAGTTATTTGCATTTCTTATTTGAATTATTTATTTCATCCTTTTAGTGTAAAGCTAACTTGGACAGTGTGTAGCATAATAGAATTCATATTTGAAGCATTAAAATTTCAATTCTACTGCACCCATTTGCTAATTAATAGTAATGAATTTACAGTGAAATAAATGTTAAAATATTTTTAGTGAACATCTGAGATGAATTATTGCTCATTTCTTTTTTCATTATATAATTATTAAAGTTTGAAAATCCGTTTGTAAAAATAATTGAAAATCAATTCATTTTATAGCTCTAAATAATATTTTGAAAATTATGCAAATAATACTGTTTATAAATTATTTTAAATTCACTACCATTAAACAGGTCAAATTTTTGTGCAAAACATTATAAGCTAATTTCTTTTAAATAATAATTTTTTCATTTTCTCTCTCTCTTAAAATTGTTTGAGAATAATTTGCATATTTCTTAACGATTTAATTTAACAAATATTTGCCATTTTTTTTTTAATTGAAGTTTAAATTTTAAATTTGGATAAATTAATTAAGTAAATGAATTAAATTGCGAAAAATGATATATAAAGAAATGAGCATTTCGAGGACGAAATAATTGAATGAATGAATGAATGAATGAATGAATGAATGAATGAAAGAATGCATGACTGAGTGAATGAGTGAATGAATGAATGGGTAGTCCATTTCGTTATGCTTCAAAATTTATTCGTTAACCGAAATGCCATTTATCATTGATAGAGGCGGGGGAGGGGGTGGAGGGAGGGAGGGAGGGAGGGGTGTATGATTAACTGAAACGATGAGAAGTACACCAAACTATTTCCATTCGTGTCCATCCGTCCTTCCATCAATCATTAATTTTTTTTCATTTAAAAAAATGTCTTAATTAAGGAAAAAAAATGACAAAACTTTGAGATGTTTTTATGCAAATTAAAAACTGTCACTTCGAAGTTTAGTTAATTATTTTCAGTACAAAAAATATTTTTTATTATAAAACAATCAGAATAATATTAGCAGGGAATTCATGATGATGATTGTGATGATGATGATGATGATGATGACAATTGTGATAATAATGATGATTACAGTGATTGTAATGATTGTGATGACGATGATGGCAATTGCGATAATAATAATTATTATTGTGTTGCTAAAAAATTAGATAAGATATCGTTAAGTTATGTGCGTATGTTATTTTTTCATCTCTGAATTTTTTGAAATCTTTTCAGCTACTGAAATATTAAATTCAAATGTGCAACTTTTTTGCACTTAATCATCACATCATAAATATATATCG
The DNA here is from genome assembly GCA_013365375.1 of Litomosoides brasiliensis. NCBI lineage: Eukaryota > Metazoa > Nematoda > Chromadorea > Rhabditida > Onchocercidae > Litomosoides > Litomosoides brasiliensis. Next base: position 128,344 of record JABVXW010000148.1, on the reverse strand, counting down.
TCACGAATTAAATTATTTCGTTAAAATTAATTAGTAATTTCAATTTAGAATTTTTGACTTTTTTTACGGATCAAAATTCATCTATTATGATCAGTTGGGAGGTGTATGAACCATAACATAACATACACTTTTAAAAAAAAATTAAATTTAAAAATTAAATTACAATTGTTTTGATTTTTTTCTTCTTGGAAAAAACAAACAAACTCAACTGTTGCAATTCTTTCTAAACATTTTATTAACTCATTGAGTTTATTTAACTTTATGAAATAAAAATTTTTGTTTTTGATTTCAAAGATATTTAAAAATTTTTACAAAAACAGCAAATGTGTTATGGTAAAGCATGACGTTTGCATAAAAGTTAGACAAAACTTTCAAACTAAAAGCTAAAAAAAAACGCACATTCTCACTTCCACTCCTTGCTTTTTTCTGAAATATATTTTATTGAGGATGAAAGTATGATGTTATTATGAAAAAAGGAAGGGACATTTTCCAATTTTGAAGAAAACTATTTGAAATTTTATTTTGTAAAATAAATTTTATTTTATTGCATGGAAGTAGAAAGAGAAAAAAAAACAAAAATACTGTGACAACTTACAGTATGCATTGACTTAAATTTACAAATAATTTTTAAGAGCAAATTTAGCATCACTTAAAAAAAAAGAAGGTAAACGATGAATAATCCTAAATTAGGTAATACTAAAATTTTTACGCAATTGAAGCTTGAATTGAAATAAGCTTATTTGTTAAATTTGAAAAGTAAAGTCTACTTTTCATCAGTTTTATTTATAAACATTTAATGCTATCAATGAGGGATGAATAAAATTTAAAAATTCCTTGTGATAAAAATCATTTCAAATATTGAAAATTTTACTTGATGTCATTTGTGTATGAGAGGTAATGAATTTAGAATAACAGATATTTACTAAAAAACTTTTAGAAGACAATTTTACCACATTTTCATTTAAATTATTTCACATTTTTAAATTTCATCGAAACACTAAAATTTCACCTCAAAATTAATTCAAATCAAACTTTTCACCTAATGAAACATGAAAATTTCGGCCATAATTGCTATTAATTATTGCTGAGAAATGATAATTAAAATTTGTGTGATATGTTCAACCAATGGAACACCAAAAAGATCATGAAGTTCAAATAGCAAAGAATATTTTCTTAATAAATTATCTGAATTTTTAAATACAAATCGTTCAAATAGTAATATAGTGAGACGTTTTCGGGTCAATCTAAAATTTAAGGACTGAAATTAGTTCCTAAATTATAATTAACGCTAAACAAATTCTTCGCTTGCACATGAATTTAACAGTAGTTAATTCATCAACTACCAATATATATTTAGGCACTGCTTGAGTAAATTAATTCATTAAAATAGTGAAAATAATTTTTCATCCTTTCATCTTTTTTCTTTTGTTCTTGCCGATTTGCACGAAATATTTCTTTTTCTTTTGCATAATTTGTTTTGTTTGAAACGAAGTAATATCAAACAGCGATAATGTTATTTCCCTCAAAATGAACAATTTCCATTCAAATTTAACCACCGAAATTGGTCTTATTTGGCCGGAACATTTTCTATTACAACGTAAACCGAACCGAATGAGTAAATGTTAAAGTAGCTCTTTCATCTTAAAATTAATTATTTTCATTTTTTTCAATTCATTCTTCCACTACCACTCATTTCTACGCCTCTACTTGAGTATTACATTCTTTTTCTTCTACTTATTATTGAATTAGACAAAATGCTACATTAATTTCATCAAATGTTCGAATGTTCTCTTCCTTTTCTAAATTTATTTATCAAATTTGTTAATTTATTAATGAATTCACTCACAGCTACAATACGTATATTTATTTATTTGTTGAATTTGTTGAAATTTTATATTTATCGATATTGAATTTTCTTAGAATTTCTTCAGAGCAAAAAAAGGAAAATGTTTGTTAATTTCAAAGTTCGTACTGAATTAATTTAATTGCATAAATCACAATTTTATTAAAAATTTCGATTTAATATTACCAGTTGTAATTGACATTTGAATGAAATCACTTTAACGTATGATACATTGACTGCAGTAAATGTTTCTGTGTTCGAATAGAAATTTTCTCGTTTACAATCTTAAGTATATTTAAGTGTTGTTTGACGTAGTCACGTCAATATATCAATACGTCAAATAATTACATTATTATAATAAAGTAGGCATGATTCATAATTTCTGTAAACAAATTTTACGAATTGCATGTGAAATCTTAATTCATCTACAATACGCACAAAAAAAATTAAGAAAGCGTGCGTGCTATAACAGATACCGTAAATATCTTTAGGTAAATATATGCGTAATTAAAGAAGAGTGTAAGTCAAGCATTAATTACCTAACTCAGAAAGAGGATAAAATTAAAGTACTCTCTCTATCGAAGTGATGGATAAGCATACGAAGTATCAGGCACAATCAAATAAGAAATGACGAAGCTAAAAGTTAATTTTAGACAATAACAGGAGTGTTTAAGGATATGTTAGAAGGATATACGATGTGATCGTATCGCTGTAATTATCACAAATTGAATTAAACAAAATTTCATCCATAGAATTTAATTAAAATAAAAAAAATGGTTGAGTTATTGGGAAATAATACGAGGTATTACCAGTATAGTTAAGGATGATGATAATGATAATGGTGGTGTAGTATCAGTGATGATGATAATGGTGATATGATATAAAGAATATGATAATAATAGTGATTGTGATAGTGATAATAATAAGAATGATGAAGATGAGTTACAGTACTAATGAGAAAAGTGAGTGGTAAGGCTTGTTGTTAGAACTGAAAGGATTGAGGGAGCAGAAGTGATGGAAGGAGAAGAGAAGAGAAAGATGCCTTCGTCAAGTGACTGACTGGCTGACTGACTGACTGACTGACTGACTACACTTAGGCACTCATTCATTCACTCACTCACTCACTCACTGATTCTTCATTGGCGCAATTGTACTGCCCCATACCAAACTGACTATTATCTATGGACAACCCCAATGCCATCTCAAACATTTCCCATCCCATCTTTTATCAACTCTCTAATTTAACTCTCTCTCTCTCCCTCTCTCTCCTTCTGTCTTATTTTTTTTAATTTTAATTTAAATCTTTAATTGTTATTTGATTGATTTTTAAGAAGAAGTCTTATATGATATTTTATGTAAATTAGTTTACAAATTAAAATATTCATTTCATTTTTCTAAATCATATTTTTCTACTAACATTATAATTCATCTCTTTCTTTCTATGTTCAACTTCTTATTTCTTTTATTTTCTCTTCCTCTTTCTTTTTTTTTCTCCTTATTTCTATCTTTCTAAAAATCGCATGAGAAAATTGGTGCCTCTTCTCCTTTTCTCTTACTTTCTCTTTTCAGAGAGAGAGAGAAAGGAAGAGAGAGAGATGGAAGTATATTTTGTCAATTGACATTCTCACTCTCTAAACAACTAACTCGAAGTAGGAGAGAAGGGAAGAGGTGGAAGAAATGAAGAAAGGAGGGCTATATTGCTACAAAGGCGGAATACAACACCCAATCCGGTCAATCAAATATTTAGTTGGAGGCGGAGTTTGTGTTATGCGCTGTCGAACGATGATGATGTTGATGATGATGATGATAATGATTATGATAACAAGCAGTGATAATGATGACTATGGTACTAATTTTATATGATAACATTGATGACAACACTAACAGTGATAGCGCCGAACTGATAATGAACGATAATGACAAGATGATAATGACTAGTATCACATGAATAATAGAGTATTTAGTGATACTAATTACAAATAATTATTGCTCAACAAACAAATTATCACTAAATAATATTTAAATGATAACAAGCGGTAATAATGATGGTAATGATAGTAATTATACCTTTTTAATTTCATATGATAGCAATATAATTGCCTAAAATCTTTTATATATCAGTCTACCAATGACTATAATTTCTTCCACTAAAACATACAAATTTTGTTGTAAATGTTAAATTAGTGCAATTACTTAAATTAGAATAAACCCATAAATAAGGTAATAGATTAATACGTGCTGAAGTATTTGCACATATTTGTATAAACTTTGACCGCGTGTAATACGTAATACGTGTGTAAATGTTTGTTGGTAGTATTTTATTTGCATAATATTGAAGGAATGCGAAAGGATCGGAATGATTCAAATAGTTTAGCAATAGCAATGATTATCGCTCTTCAATTTATTGCTCTAATTTGGCGCTATTTTAAAACAGCAGACTATTTTCAAAAAATTAACGCATTTCGAAATCAATTTGAATAAAATATTAGTTTGAAAAATTGTAATTAATTAAATAATTAATTTCTGTTCATTCGAAATAATTGATTGTAAATGCAATAGTTTAGCTGTGAATGTTGACAAAATTAGCTTTTTCCGGATATCAGGAATATTATCAGTTGTATACCATTATCCTTAACAGTGCTGATAATGACGATGCCATTAATGGTAATAATAATATAATCATAATGATAATAATATGCAAAGTTTTTCCTTTTTTGTCCTCTCCCTCTCTCTCCCTTTTTTTCTCCCCCAAAATTACCATTCAATGAGACAAATTGATGTTTTCATAAATTTTAATTGCCATACTGTTGTTTTTTTTTTCATTTACGAAAACATTTAAATTCATTTTGAAAATTTAAATAGCCTGTCAATTGTGTAGAATGGAAGAAGCTTGATAGTGCCACATTTATGGATGAAATAACGGGCATTATTAGAATGAAATGAAAGGTATATTTTATTTCTTTGAACTGAAATTGGCATTTTTCAAGTTTTTTCCTCCTTTTTTTGCCTTTTTCTGCCATACTAAAAATTGCTATCGAAATGAAAATGGAAATGGAGGAGACGCTGTCGATCGTTTCCAACCGACAACTACCGATAGATCACTTTTTCCGTTTGCCTTATACAGAAAACGAATTCCAATCCATCGAGAATGATCATTACGACTCACTCAATTCCTTTTCGTTAAATCTATTGTATGCGACGATATTCATTTTATATTCAATGTTTTATTATTCTCTTCTCTTCTCTTCTATTCACTTCAAGGTGTGTGTGTGTGTGTGTGTGTGTCTGTGTGTGTGTGTGTGTGTGTGTATCATTTTAGCATCATTCTTTTCAACCTTCCACAGAGAAAGAACTTTTAAAGGTATGAGAAAATGCGGGAGTGTAGAGGCAGTGGATGGAACCAATGAATGGATGAGATAGGATGAGAGGAGGAAGGTGAATTGAAATATTTCAAACTGTATTCAAATTCAATTTAAATGATAATTAAACTCTTTTCAAAATGTATGCAATTAAAATAAATTGATTCTTCGTCGTGTACACCAAAAATGAAAACTCTTAGTAAATTAACATATACAGTCAATGAAGGAATTGATTTCAAATTCTATTTTATTCCTTTTTTTTCCTATTGTATTTGTATTATATTTGTTGTCTGAAAATATTTGAAATAGTAATATTCAAAAAAAGGAGTCCTCATAATTAAGCACTAGAAATTAGCTACTTTAATATTTAATTATAAATATGAACTTCAACAGCATAAATTTATTTACTTTCAATAAATTTAAAATATTTCAGCAATTTTTTATTGTTTGCAAGAAAGTTACAAAATTAAAAGAAACATTGTACGTAGTGTGATAAATAAAATGAATTACACCTACAATAACGGTAACAATGATGATGACAACAGTAATAGTAACGTAATAATAAATAGTAATAATAATAACAATAATAATAAATAATTTTGTTTCTCCGTTTTCACCAATACTTTTTTTTCGATGCACTCAAATTTGTTCACTTTTTCTTCTCTTACATTTTAAAACAAAATGTACAAATGACAGCACTTGCCTTTCTTTTAAGTTTATTTTTTTCCCTTCTCTCTTTACTCCTTTCTTTTCATTGTTATCGTAGAATGCTTCTTCCACCTCCTCTTCCTGCTTCTTCAACAACAACTTTAAGCAAACATTTCATTTCATACCATTGAAGTATCTTTTAAATTATATTGTTGTGAATACAGTCAGTCAGCGGTAATTTTTGAAAGATTGCAGAAGAGAAGGAAGAAGAAAAACGATATATTGTAATTATAATATCGCTTGATTCTTTTCACACCACCACCACCACAACCACAATCACTACCACCACGATCAGCACCACCACCACGATCGGCACCACCATCATCATCACCGTCAACAACAAGAAAACAACAACAACAACAACAGTAACAAAAAACAGGAAGAGGAAATTTTGTTGTACTTCAGTGGACACCTCTTTCATTAGTGTTTTTTTTCCATTCAACGAATTTCAACTATTTCAATTTTAGTGAAAAGAAAAAAATAAAAATAAATGAGTTGAATTTTTACAACCCATTGAAATGCTTAAATATGTATATACACGCACTCACACCCACACACACACACACACACACATACAATAACCATTTCTATCAATTAAAATATTTTCTCAGCAAATAACATGTAATTTTTGTAGTAACGATGTACATATACTTAAAATGTTCTCAATTCTATTTTATTATGTTTTCTAATTTCTTCTTCACTCTTTTAATATAATTTTTCGTTGTGGAACATTCAAATTACACTCTTTTGTACTAATAGTATAATTCGTTGCGATGAACGCCTCGAAATATTCGCTTAAGTGATATAATACTTTGATAATTTCGTGTCGTTACATTTAAATTACACTGTTATATATATGTATTCACTGTAAAGTTTAAATAAATCAGTTAAATGTACAGTTATTAAAGTAACAATAATTTGATGTATCGTTTACATTGTAATTGTATATGTAATGTTAGATGAAGCAATTTAACAATTCAAATTTAAAATTTTTCTAGCTGTTTGACACACATTCAACACTTAATGTATTAAACTAAGACATGAATAGTGACCATATATTTAGGATGAAGTAATTCAAATCTCACACCAACGTTACTACTTGATATTTTTGGTCTAATGTAAATGATCGATCCAGAAGGAGACTGGAAGGTTTAGAACTAAAAACTAAAACTTCCATACCTTTTATTCTTCTCGCTATCAAATAAGATCAATTACAGTTCTTTTATTTTTATTTTCTTAAATGTGAAAAAAAAACATTTTGATTGTTAACGTAAACTGTACAAACACATATTTCGCCAATAGTTCTACACAAAAGATACACTGACAAATTTAGTTTTCGAACGAAATGGTGTTGGAGCATTTCCGGTTACTACCGTAATCAATGTGACTATAAAAATCATTCGGCATCATAGGATATATTTGGTAAAGAAAAGTTTGTATTACAATATTGAAGGAGGGCGACCATATGTCTTTGTTGTGAGCGACCGATTGATGACAAATTTCGATGGATATCTCTGTCTTCAGCCATCGTTATGCCTGTGCAATGGAGCATATCGTGAAATAATAGAAAAGGCGTGTTTGTTTTCAGATTAAGGAATTCAGCAATCCGATAAATGTAATGTTTTAGAAAGGTCGAAGACCCTAAGCCTGAAATGTGCATCATTTTAGGATAACTGCAAATAAAACAAATCAATAAAGTCAAATTTGAAAAAAAGAGGAAAATAGCAAAAAAAGTGGCAGCGTACAACTTGAAATGTCTGCTTCACTTGAAATCACACAAAAAAATTTAGAATCAAAACGATTAAAGGAACAAGTAAATTGTGATAGTAATTTTTGTAAACAAATATCTGATCGCTGAATTAATTAGATATCGAAAACTACTTAGGTATGTGTAATCTGTACAGTCCAATAATATCGTATACCTGAAATTGCCCTATCAGGTCACTGACTGTGCACCTGCTAGGTTAATTTAGTGACAATTGTGGTAAAACTAACAACAATATCATAAATCAACAGAGTATGAATATCATAAATCTATGCTACCAATATTAAACAAGAAAAACATCGATACCATAAATAGGCGACAAAAGTGCCATAAACTGATAGCATAAATTAATCATAATTGATGAAGAATTTCCCTGCAAATCTAAAAAGAATGCTTTCTCCTGAAAGAAATAAATGTTTCGATAGCACCTTCCATTTATATATCTAAAAAGAAATTGAGAAAGTAAAAAACACTGAACAAAAGCAAAACTAAAATAATAATAATAATTAATAATAATAATTAATAATAATAATAATAATAATAATAATAATAATAATAATAATAATAATAATAATAATAAATAATAATAATAATAAATAATAATAATAAATAATAATAATAATAATAATAATAATAATAAATAATAATAATAAATAATAACAATGACAATAACAATGATGATTATAATGACGGTATTATTAGATTTTTTTTCCATTTCTATTACACATTTTCAATTAACAAAACTTAAAAATAGAAATTTTGGACTCTTTGTTGCTGAGTTTTATGCAAAATAACGCTGACTAACTTATCGTTGATGAAATACAATTTTACTTTGAATCCCGAAAAATTGTGATCTCTTCTAATTCATTTAATGGATCTCAATCGAAAAAAACTTAAACAAAAAAAGAATAAACGGAAGAGCTGAAAACATGTTCAGATAAAGAAAATGAACAAACCGAAACTATAGCTTGAATAGATATAAATCGTTAATTTTGAAAATTAATAATTTAGAATTAACTTAAATTTTCCACTTATTGTATAGCCATATGCAACAAGGAAAGGTGCCCATTGATAAAAAAGGAAAGTAATATTATTTATTACTATAACATAACGAGAGCAATAGTTGTAAGAAAAATTGTCAACAACTTTTCAGCGTAAATTAACACTAAATTTTTCCTCTAAAAACAAAAACACAAAAAACCCGTGCTTTTGACAAGGAATATTAGGCTGTATCACAAATTCTGCATCCTGGCACCTGTGCCTTTGTGGTCTACCCTGATTGCTTGGTTGGGATGAAGTAGATATGTTGGCTTTACGAGTGTGGGTTCTTGGCCGTTTTGCACTTCGACCACTGAGGGATGCTTTAACACGTTATAAATTTCTGAGCTGCTGTGTGAGCGGTTTATTTTATAGTTTTGTAGTGTGTTGCATAGCGAGTTACATTCATAAGCGTTTTACACGTAAGTACCACTTACATGTAATTTCATCGAATTTGCGTACAGTATGAGTGTTGTAAAATCACTTTTGTGTGAGTGTGAGTGTAACTTTACTCCTTTTTATATCATTATAAATATCAAAGGAACTGACCAAATCATTTTGCTGATTATCCTGAATTACTCTTAACGATGTTTGTACTGCTGTAGTTTTATAGTAGCAGCTATCCATACTGAAATTTAAATGCTCTCAGACGATTACCCAAACTAGTTCAAGTCCGAAATCACTTGCAAATGCATGATTATGTGTGATTATAAGAGAATTATAAGAGAGTGCATGATTATGAGAGAAGTACGTAATGTTGACTGTGCGAAATATTTTTTAGTTCCTCGGATTTTTACTGAACTCTCATTGATTCGATATTTTTCATTCTTTTGATTTTTATTTTTTTAAGGAACCGGTTTTTATACTAGCTCATTTATAAAATTATGTCCGAATCACGAGTTGTTGCTAAGAGATCAAACGACACTACAAATCACCGAGCAAGGAACAGTGAACATGCACGACAGGAAGCTAGTAGCAGTAACAGGTTTGTTTTTTAATATTATAGTTGCTATTTCGAAAAATGTATTCTATTGCCAAGGTTTTTGCTAAAATTTGGTTGAATTGTAGAAATCTGCGAAGTAAAGCGCATATTACTGCTTTTTAGAAGAGATGTAGCTAGGAATTTTGATCGCGGTAGTGGTAGAATTCAACAGGCGTATCAGAAGAACGGTCAAAACCATTACGGCTTGCACAACACAACCAATGGAAGAAATAGACGTGATCCGAAGCCCAGAAAACACATAGTTCGCAGTCCAAAATGTTATGAAGTATGCTGGCATTTATAAGTCCATATAGAACTTTTCTAAGTTATTGGTAATCTTAGATGCATGAGTGGATATTTTTTTTCTAGAACCGATCGGATCATGGTGGCATCGAATTCAGGGGCGAAGTTTCAGAATGTGATATATGTTGTCGACAGTCCGACGTGTTTGCTGTTGGGCCATGTTTACATCCCATATGCATAGAATGCGGAATTCGGTTGCGAATTTTGTGTAAAAATGAAACATGTCCAAAATGTAGAGCTGTTATTGATGTGGTAATTAATTTGTTTCTTATTGCATTTTACATCTCTGTTCTTCCATTAACTACTCAAATGGTTAAGTGAAATTCAAAGCGTTTTAAATAATTTTGATACATTTCATAACCGCCGTGCATTTTATGGAGTAGTTAAAAAAACTGCTATTACCAAAAAGAGAAGTACATAAATATAAAATTGAATTAAGTTCTCTTCTTGAATCCAACCAAAATTTCAGTTATATTTTGTGCCGTTTCCCGGTGACTGGAATGATTACCAAATACCACTTCAATGTGCAGAACATAGGCATGCTGCAAACCACAAAATTAAACTGGCAGATGATTATGTTGCAAGTTGTTACGATAGTTATTTATCCCACCAGTGTTCACTCTGTGAAAAAAAGTATGTTTCAAAGTGTTCTGGAATCTTTGGAAATTGTACTTTGTATAGAAAATTGACGTAATTTGTAGAGGTGAAAAACGGGTGTTTGAAACGTTTGCTCAGTTGAATCAACATGTTTATATGGTTCATCGCTTTGAATTTTGTGATATCTGTGTGGAAAACTTGAACTTATTTACTCATGAACGGAAGTTTTATTCACAATCTGGTCTGAAACGCCATCTCGAGCAAGGTGACTCTGATGATAAAAGCTTTAAAGGTGGGTGTCTCAAATATACTTGCAGTTCTGTTGAGCACAGCATTTGTTACATTTTAATAATGCTTTAAAAATGCTTAAAATATATCATCTTTCGCAAAATGAAGGCATATCTTTGTCGACAGGATAAAATTTAAATTGTAGAAATTTGTGGAAAGTATCCCTTTTTTGAAGGCATATTGTTTTGCATTTTCAGGTCATCCGAAGTGTTTATTCTGTGAAAAACGTTTCTTGGATGAAGAGTTCCGTTACAAACATCTCCGCAAAGATCATTTTTTCTGTCATATTTGTGATACTGAAGGGCAAAGCAATTACTTCTTTTCGTAATCTTTATTTTTATTTTTTAACTTTTAGAATAAACTGATTTATTACAGAACATGTTTGAATATGGTCTTGCACATCTGATTGAACTTTATTATTTCAGAGAACATAAGGATTTGTTGAACCATTACAAAACAAAACATATTATCTGCGAAGAGGGTGAATGTTTGCATTTGGGAATAGCATTTCGGACAGACACTGAACTGAAGTTACATAAGGTTAATTTTTTCAGTTACATTGTTCCTAAATTTTATATATAGAATAACCAAGTTTGTTAAATTTGTTTCAGATCTGCATTATGATTGAAAAGTTGGCAGTAGATTCTTATGATTTTGCAGAATGAGTGAGTTAATACTCCCAGGTGACATAGAAAGTAAAAGTGTTATAATATTAAATTAATACCAAGCATGAGAGTCAAGTTGTATTTCAGTTGGTTTATCGTTGAGTCTTCTAAGCTGCTTCATTTCATTTGCATACGTTCACGGTGTGTTACTTTTGTAGAGTCGGGACCACGCGGCTGGGCCACAGACACTAGCGTTAGATTTTCATTTTTTGGGCCGGAACACAGCTCGACCAAGTCGAGGTAGCAGAACAGCTCAACCAATACGTCCAAAAATAGGTCTTGTACCACATGGTCGATCTGTACAAGAAAACAAGTCAGTTCTAGTTACTTTATAAACATACTGTTTAATCTTTCAGTTAATTTGACTTTCTAAACTTAGGAGCAGATACAAGACATTATTTTCACTAGTTAGCTTTGTCGTAGTTGAAAGTTTGCTTAGCGGCTAGTTCCTGCCATTGTAATTTCTATCGTTTTAGTAGTATAAAAGAATAGAAATTGTTGCGTGGAAATATTTGAGACTTGTTTTATAGGTATCTCATTTCACTTTTTTTCACTTTCACAGTTAAATTGTTCAGTTTTTGCCTATTTAAAAAGGCATTACGAACTCATTTCAGACCGGTTCCCAACGATATATCGATTGCATCTTCTGTAGAAAATGAATTAACCGAATCAACTCCAAATCGTCTACCGCAATTCACATTACAAGGTTGCGATTTCCCCCGTTTAGGGAAATCTACACAAATTTCCGGAGTTTCAAATTCCATGTCTTCATCACAATATGGCAAAAGTGTGACAAAACCCCAGAAAGGAGTCACTGCTAATAGTATCAAAGTCGGATCAAATCTTAGCGAAGTAAGTATCAGTTTGTTTTTACTGCAAACATTATTTAAATTACTGAAAGTTTTTCTGAAAGAAATTAGTGAAGGATTGCTAGTTCAGTTCCAGTTTCATGTTGCAAAATTATCCTTTAGTCAGGCGCTGTTTCATCGAGGTCATGGTTTATTGATGACGACGAGCAATTTCCGCATCATCAGCCACATCAGAGTATTTTGAACAAACAGCAAGCTAAAAATGGAAAGGTAGAAAATTGCGTAACAGATAGAATTGAGGTATAGCTTTAAAAAATTTTTATTAATGTAATAGATAACTCTTACTTCAAAAATTCAAGATGGAAAATTGCGTAATGTCAGGATGATTCGATTTTTCAAATCGACTGGGCATTTTCTATATTTGAAACAAAGGTGATAAATTGACAAAATGATAGACCTCTTAAATATTAATTCAGATTGTCATTGTTAATTATATTTCTACATAAGTTTTAATTTATTTAGGTTGAAGCTAGTTTGCAAACATCAATGATCGAATCATCGTGGACTAAAGCAATGAAAAAACCGTTGTCCTTAAGCAACGTAGCATCTTCATTAGCATTAAATGATTTCCCATGTTTACCAACACCTGCAGTACCAAAACCTGCGAATAGTTTATTACCTGGATCAGTATGGGCTAAAGGAAGTCGCTCTGTCGTGCAGGTTCCTTTTTTGCATGACTTCAATAAAATTGGTAGAGGTTCTGAATATTTGAGCTGAATCCTGCTGTTGTTCAGTATTATACATGTCCTAATAGTGGATTAGCTTCATGCTGAACGTGAATGCTTTGAAAGGAAGCTTGTTTATGACTGCGTTTTAAACTTCTTTAAAGGATAAATTTGATTGTATCTTAGTCAGAGCATGTGATCATACATTTAGTCATCAGATCAATCCAGATTGTGTAATGATTGTAAATAAAGTTGTACTTAATTATAAAGCCATAGTAGCACTACTATCCAGTGGCATGTGGAAGTTGTTTTACGAATTCTGAAGTTGTCATACATTTAACGTTTCAATTTGATTGCTTTGTATATCAGCGCTCTGTTTACAGGCATCTTCAAGACAGTTGAACTTGTCTTCATCAGCCTCTTCCGCTGGAAATATCTCGCGAAAAAATAAGCAATTGCCTGTGCCAGATATTTGGCCTCAAGAACCAGTACCCGAAAAATGGGAGGATCGAGAAGATTCATCTGCACTGGTTGCCTTACTATGCATTAATATTTTGAAGTGTTGTAGTTTTAATCAAGTTAGATTTTTTCGAGTTTTATCCAGTTTTTTTATTCTATTTATTTCAAGGGATCGCTGTCAAAAATGACTTTGGAAGATATGATTATTATCAAGGATGTTCCAAGCAAGAAAAAGGAAAGTAAGAAGACTAAGGACAAAAAACAGCATAATTTTGCTAAAAAATTGGACGATCGGTTGTTGGAAGTGATTATTTTATTTTTTCAATTAAATGATTGTTGATTTAATAAGAAAATCTGGAAAAAGCAAAGCATTTTTAGGGTAAAAAGAGAAAAGTGGAAGACAAAACAATTGGTGAATCTCTTTCTTCTCGCACACAGCGCAAACATGACGCCGAAGAGACTTATTCGACAAAACCATCATTTACTTTATCAGAGGCGCGTAAAATCATTTCAATTTTATAAACGCATCAGGAAAATGCTTGAGTTGCATTATTGCAGCAAAAATTAGCACAAATGATGTTTCACACCACCAAGGTCTTGATAGCATTTTCATATGTACCTCTGGCCACGCTTGTTATTTACCGTTCATTGCTTATGAATAAATAGCAGTTTCAGTTGCTCTCATCATCCTTCTCAGTTCTTAATAACGCGACAAAAGATGATAAAAGTAAAACTGTGGAGACGACTGCTGAAGGTTCTCTAAATCAAACGACGATTGATGCGCTATCGTCCAAAGCTTTTTCGGAACTTGGTGAAGCTTCAAATGGAAAAGTACGCTTTTCTTGAATAGTCCATAAATTTTAACATGCATAACTCTTATCATTGGGGATTTGATCTGTATGCATATTATTATTCGAAATCGCTCAATCCAAGATTTTTTTCTTAATATTTTGGTTAAGTACCATTTTGATTCTATTTCCATGAAAAATTTTTTGGAAATACTCTGCAAATGTATTGTTTTCAGATCTTTAGGAAACAATCAGAATTTACTGGAAAGAATCTTCCACCTGGCATCGGTGCTCCTCCTGGATTATGCACCGTAAATTTGGCACCTCCTTCTGATTTTGGTCCACCGCCCGGTTTTGGTAATATAATATGTCAAGAAATACGAGCTTCAACGAGTGATACGGTAAAATCTCTTGATGAAAATGTAGATGTGAATATTTCAAAAATTGAAAAGGAAGGCGGAAAGTGACGGATGTGTGCGAAAGCCGTAGGTAGAGCACTTTGTTAATCTATCTAATTTTTCAAATTTTCATATTTGTCATTCTAAACATTGCTATGACATTTACTTCCAAGGCTTTATTTAAACTTTTAGCTTAACTGAGATTCATTAAAATGCGCCTCTACTTCTATATGTATAATTTGCCTGTATCTTAGGTTCATTTTGAAGCCTTCTTTAAACTTTTTAGCTTAGTTCCGGTCCTTAAATCTTTTTTTAAACAGATTTTCTTTTGAAAAAAGATCTGTCTGACTTACTTCTAAAGGTTTATTTAAACTTTTAGCTTAACTGAGGTTCATTAAATTGCGCTTTCACTTCTATATGTATAATTTTCCTGTGTCTTTCTGAGGCTTTATTTAAACTTTTAGCTTAGTTCCGGTTCTTAAATTTTTTTAAACAGATTTTCTTTTGAAAAAAAATCCATCTGTTTAATTTTTCAAGTTTTTATACTTGTTATTCTGGACTTCTGTTTCTGTTTATATGGCTTTGTATCATAGGTTCATTTTGAGGCCTTATTTAAACTTTTAGGTTAATTAGATTACACTTATGTATATATTTAAGAATTGAATACTAGAGAATTTTCGCTTCGGGAGAACTGATACCTGTGCTTAACTTTCATTTTGTTACTATGCACTTTTTTTCGTTAAAATATTAGTTTCAAGAATTCCTTGTTCATTGAAAAGAGTAGCTAAAAAACAGTTGATTAGTTGATTCGTATGCTATACCGTCAACGCATTCTGTTTGATATTTCTTCTTTACATGTATTTTTGAACGAATGTATTTTGAAGCTTTCACTATGCTACTGATCAAATACATTTTGTAAGTTAACTGCTGCTTGATAATATTTTTCAGACATAAAAAGCAAATTTTCATACTTCATGGTGATCGGTACTTTAAGTCATTTTTATTCAAACTTGAAGTCGTTAGATAATACAACATTCTATTATGTTAGGTGTGATTTTATTATTGCTGTTTTCACGATTCTGAAATTTCCATTGCTTCTCTTTTGAAATGGGCATTTACACACACACACACACACACACACACGACTTATTTAAATTCTTTTAGTTGCTTCCTTTATTATTTTGTTACGTGAACTTTCTGAAAGCATTATTTAATTGTGCTATATTTGGCAACGGGATGAACAGATTTATGAGCAAATGAAATTGTTATTGAGAGAGGAATTCGATTACGACTTTCTGGTACGTCCTAATAAGTCAAATGATGTTTGCAATAGTTTTCCGGGTCAGTAGAATAAGAGAGAGAAAGAGCCAGGTTGCGCAAGAAAGCTTAACAAAAAGGTTGCTATAATACCATTTTCTTTTGATTTGATTCATTCTTTTAATACCTTAACTTAGCCAGGTAAGCGTGGATACTGAAAATAAAACTAAAATATTTCTCAAATGAAAGTTTTTCTGATATTTTTTTTCAGTCTCCAAGATTTATGAACTGCCTGATTTTAAGAAAATCAGAATAAAAAGTCAAACTGCACGAAATTCTAGTTAGAAGAGCTATCATCATTTATTTTATTAAAATATTAAAGGCAAAAGAAGTGCAAGTGTTAGAAAGAGGAAATAAGAAGTGTACAACATGGTATGATTTGATTAAGCATGTAACATTTTTTCATCTTTTGTCATATTTCAGTTTGACATTTAGGAAGTATTTGAATGGGTGAAATTATTGAATATGACCAACTGTTTGTTCCTTTTTACTTAAAGAATAAGCTGATGAAAGAGGTAGTAGAAGTAAAGGAATAAATTTGATGAATTGAGGCATAACAATAGCAGAGAAAAAAAAATATTGAATATGTTGATTGAGATTGAATAGTGACGATAAATTTATACTACAAACTAGACAAATAATGGATAGGATCAAGTTTGAATAGTAATTATAATAATGAATCGTTGAATAAATGTCATATGAATATAATTGATGCATTGTACAATATATAAATTGATTTCTTCCTTTCCTATTTTTTTCTTTTTGGTTTTTGAGGAATAGTGCTTAGCTTTGTTTCAATGTGTTATTTATCAGCGATGATAAATTGGAAAACGGAGAATGAAAGGGAATGGAAGAGTTTGGTAAAAAGTTTGACAAACTGTTAGGGATAGATACACGCACTTTGCTTGGGTTTTGAGCCTTAGCAAACCGAAATTTTTTTGTAATATATATTTTGACAAGGAATGAATCCAAAATGGCAACATTTGGTTGCCATTTAGTTCTATCGAATTTCACTTTGACATTGAGTATCGTTCCTATCAACTAACTTTTCTTCCAAAAATGCTGGCGCAGAAGCAATAACATCAATTAATAACGATGACTATAGCAATGATAATGATAATAATAATCGTAGCACTGGTGATAGTAATAATAATTATTATAGTGATGTTGCTTGATTTAATCTTTATATTTTTTCCCATAATCCCTCTGTGTTTTATCCTCAATGTAACAATTTTCATTTGGAAGAAAACTTATGAGATTCAAAATGAACAATGAGAAAGGGTGATACGTAAGAAGCTTCTTATAAATAATTTCAATAAGATCATCATTATCCCAGTTATGTGTTTATCTGAGATGGTGATATTTCAACAAAAATTTACTAAAATAATCTTTTTGAAAAAGTGTGAATGAGAGGCGAACTGTATCTAATCCAGAATGTAACAGGCATTAAAACGATAGGCGATCGTCATTACCTGACAGTATTAGATATTTCATATGGCACTCTAATATTGTTCAGGTAAGACGACTGCCATTCATTTTCAATAGGGAAAATATCTGTTGGGTGTTTGCAGTGATAATGTCTCAAGAATCATTTCCCTTCTGTGAAGTTTTAACTTTCTAACTTCCACCCACTTCTAGCATAGCTTTTTAAAAATATGAAGCGTAGAAAGAGAGATAAGGTAGATAATTAAAAGTACACATTTTGAATTATTTGACTTGTATGATTGTGATTATTTATGACTTATTTCTTCAACAATCACTTCCTCTCCTCTCGTGTATTGTGATATCATTTGGAAATTAGTTCGTCTAACAGTACTGTTATAACAATAAATAATAAAGGAAATATACAACACTGCTTGAAATAACACTCGAAATAGCACGTCCTTTCCATTTAATTTAATATAACAAAGAAGCACGTAAAATTAAGAATAGCTCGTAGATAATGACAAATTCCAAATTAAAGTTATCTCAAAACAAATACCACTTCTTTTCATAGGTTTGAATTTAACTTATATATGTATATTTAAAACAATTTAAAAATTGATAAGATTTTGAAGGAAAAAATTATCACAATCTTAAAGATACCATTTGAATCTATCGTAATATACTTTATATTTTCACAAGAGGTTTGCTTTGTTACAGTAATTTTTTTTGCACATCTTTATTTTGCTGTTTATTTTTTCAAAAAACAATTAGATGGAATTTTTCAGTCTAATAAAATCATTTTTAATTTAATATTTCGGTGAAAGGTTAGCTTTCCCTTCCAATTTTACTCATTTAATAAATAATTTAAATGAAATTCATTTCTAAGTGAATAGTTGCTTAAGTAAGTTTTGTCTTCCTCTCCATTAATTGAACAGAAACCTAAAATATCATTCAATACTAATTTTCATTCACTTACAAGCGTGAATTTACGTGTCTTTTTTTCTTTCCTTTCATATATTCCCTACTATTGCAACTGTTACTATCCACAAAAATTCAGCTTTATTAAACTAAATTTAAATCTTTATGTGTTAAAAGAAAAAGCAAACCATGTTGTGCCTTATCCGAAACAACTGATCGAAACCGTTGATTGATATGAGATCAGTGAAGAATGCTGCCTTATGAAGAAATTTTGTTGTGATAGTATCCTGTAATCTCTTCTTTTCTAACTTTAATTTTGCTGCAGTATCGAAAATATAGATGAAATTTACCAGTTTACTTTTCTTTTCAGTCTAACAAAATATTTTAAAATGCAAATGATTTTATCAAATGTCTGACAGATTTGAAGAAAGTACAATACGTGTAATTAATTAATAGTAATCAGTTTGACTATCATAATGTTTAAATAATATAAAATTGGATAGTATGGGAGAAGAAAAAGAAAAAATAAAATTTTAACTTTGTAATTAATTTGTAAAAAGGAAAGGAGAGAGAGAGGGGGGGAGGGGGAAGAAAATGATAATTCATAGAGTAATATTATAGATAAATTAATGAAAATTACAAACGAAAAAAAAAATGAAGAAGCTATAATGATGAGCTTCACTCATTCATTTCACTCCTTGTAATGCAACAGAAGGAAAGGAAGAAGGGAGAGGAAGAGGAAAAGGAAAAAGCTATAAAAAACACCATCTCAGTGATAATGATATGCAACAATCATTCAACATATGTTTTTTTCTCCTCCCTCTCCCCTCCTCCCCCGCTCCTTCTCGGTGCCATCTGATGACAGTGATAACGGTGGTGGTGTGGTGTGGTACCTCGTTATATGATATATGGCAGTGTATTGAGGGGTATGAAATGATTTTTGAAAGAAAATGAAACGAATTAAAACTGAAACCGACCGACCGTTCGTTCCTCTTCCTCTTCTTCCCTAAATAAGCATGGCATTTATATTAGTTAAAGCCATCCTTTAACAGTATCGGAGAAAGGTGCAAAGAAAATGTGGAATAGAGAGAGAGAGAGAGAGAGAGGGAGGAAGAGAAGAGAAGAAAAGCTATCATCATTACCAATAAATATGCATTAAGTAGAAAAAGCTGAAAGGATAATGCAAGGAAAAAGAAAATGAGGAATAGGAAGAAAGCGAAAGAGAGAGAGAGAGAGAGAGAGGGAGAAGAAGCTCTCTTGATGCTATAGCATTTCCTTTTTTTTCCCGCTCACTTTTGTTTTTTTGAATTATTGTGGTTACAGACGGACATGAATAGATTGGACAGACGATTGCCGTACACACACACAGACACACACACACACACACATGCAGTTTTTCCTTTGCATTCATGAAGATGACATAATGTTTGTTAATCATCTAAAGTCTGTTAATTAGTTAATTACTGATCAATGAACAATTTTAATTGACAAAGATTTATTTTTATGAATTAAGTGAATTGAAATGATAAAGGACCGATAGCGCACAGGTAAATTTACTAGATTTTTAAAGAGAAATTTAGTGACATTGAGTGCTTAAAATGTTTAATATAATCGATTTATATTATTGCTGAAAAATATGAGAATTAGTTAGTCAGTTAATTAGTTTGTTTGTTTTTTAAATTGAAATTGAAGCTGAGCAACTGTTTGAATAAATAAGCATATTAAGCTTATTTACTCTTTCACTTCCTCTAAATTATGACTGAACCATTTAATCACTTTTTCAAATTTTGAAATTTTTTTTTGCCTGGAGATTTCTTCATTGGAAAAGAATTCGATTTTTACCGATTAATCAAATTATGAGCATTTGATAGTTTCTTTATATCAATAAGTAAAATGATTATTAAATTAAAGTTTCTTTTCCTCATATCGCTTTATTTCCTTTGCCCTCTCTCTCTCTCTCTCTCCCTCTTCCTCCCAACTTTTTGCACTCTTCTTACTTTGCAAATTAACTAATAATTTCAAATATTGTGGAAAATATATAATTACAATTTGTTATTAATTCGTATTCTTCCTTTTAATTAATTATTCTAAATGATTTCAAAAATGAAAAGATTTCTTTCGTTTTGTTAAATACAAAAAAAAAATAGGTAATTTGTTGTACCCTCTCCCTTCCCTGCTCTTCTCTCTTCCTCTCCCCACCTCCCCACCTCATAATCAATTTGATAAAAATTATTTATTCATTCAAATCAAATATTTTTTTTTGTTAAAAGAAAACAAAAATTGCTTAATGGCAAAAGAAATTATGCACTAAAAAAAACGGTACGTTATTTGAGAAAATATTTTTTCGGTGTTATAGCAAAAAAAAATAGGACGAAAAAAAAGTGATATTTGAAACGATAGATGATGGATTTTTTTCACTTGCAGGGATTGGTTTAGATGGAAAATTTACGCGTACATATGGTTGTTGTCTGCTACAGTATGCTTCTATCTTCCATCCATCCAAATACTGAATTTTAAATTAATTATGCGTCTACTAGCAACGCTCGACGTTACACATTGTTGCTATTATTATACAAAATACAACTGAATGAGATCGGTCATCGATGGAGAAATGGAAAATTTTTGGCGAAAATAGAATTTTTATAAAATTAACTAATCAAACAATTATTTTCATAAAGTTTACATTTTCTTAAGTTTTAACTTTAATATCACAATTATCATGATATGCTAAAAATCTTCCAAATAAGATAGATAATATTTTAATAATTATGGTGTATTAAATTTTAAGAGAGTACATGATTCTCATCATTTACCATTCATCTTGTTGCATACGAAAATTCAAAACAATATTTTTCACATTTGAAATGAGATGATGATGATGATGGTGGTGGTGATACTTGTATTCTAAAATAGAATGGTAACGATTTTTCATCAATTTGAAATGGAATAAAATTTTACAACAACATTTTACGAACATTTTAGTTAGTGGGAGGACTATGAATGAAATTGGCAGTACTTGTGTTTTTTTTAAGTACCTCCGAAGGTATTCCTTACATTTTAAAAAATTTCTATGAAAATGACATTTAGTAATTTTTTTTTAGAAAAAAGTTTAATCTTTTAAATTATTCATGTCATCTTCTAATATCATTTTAATTTATTTCAAAGAATCTTTAACTCACGTCAATTTAATTTCGATAATATTACTAGAAGATCTTGGAAATAGAGAGGGACAAAAAGGAGGTGAAAAGATTTTTTGCCGTAATTAAACGAAATACTATCGATTAATGAAATTTTAAATGATATCTTTAATTTTAACTTCTGCTATTAGCAAATAATTTAATGAATCAATTTATTACATATTAAAAAAAGAAAAAAATATAACAAAAATTAGTAGTAGCAAAATAGAAAATGAAAAAGATTGTATACAAAAGTAAAATATAAAAACACATTATTGTATCGCTGGAAACTTCTTATCAAACTTTTTAAAATTAAAATAAAAAAAGAATTTTACTATAAAAGTTAAATGAAGCTTATGAGCACCGTATTTCGTACATTCCATCTAGATTATGAGTTTAAAGTATCCGCTGAAGTCATGCGCTGGATCATTAACAATTAATTGTCATGATGACCGAAAATGACGTGAAAATTCTGAATTTGACCATAAAATTTACGTGTGCTTCACAATATACTTATTACTAATATCTTATACATATCTGTGTTTGTGTGTGTTATTTTCCTCTAACAATGAGAACTCTTCAGTTTTTGCTATTATAAATTATTTTTGACCGATAACTTTCCTATTAATGAATTTCATCGTTTAACGAAACAAACAAATACCCAACCTTTTTTACTTTTAAGAAAGTGAAAAAATAGTTAATGAAGAATTTAAACTATGTTTCAGCAAATAAATGGAAATAAGATCGAAAAAAAGTGGTTGGGAGGTAGTTGTTAAAGATCAATGGATGAAGCAACCATATGTGAAAATGATCCATTGCAAATTTCATTTTTTCCGTTCCTCTCTCTCTCTCTCTCTCTACGATCATCCCATCAATATCAGTAATAACACTAGCATTATCATCATCTTTTACGATAGCACGCATTATTATCATCGCTATCAATATCAGTCACTTATACAATCAAATTCTCTATTATCATCATTGATTAATCCCATCCTGCATGAACCATTATCATCCCACTACTACTACTACTACCACCACCATCACCACCAATATCCATCATCCTCATAGCTATTTTATCATTCAACGAATATTTAAATCTTCGAATAAATATGATAGGAGAATATCAATAGCACTATCACATTGAGCAGAATAATAAAAAATTAAATTAAAAATGATGAAAGCTACAAGAAGCTATCTTACACTAAACAAAAAAGCCTTTTTGATATGATCGATTTTGTCATAAACCATCAATAAAATCGATTTTAACAGTTCGACAAAGATGAAATAGAGATGGAGGAAGGGTATGGAGTAGGATGAGTGGAAAAACATGAATAAAATTTCAAAAAGGAAGAAAAATGAAAGAAGGAAAAGTTTAACAGCAACAACATATATATTATATATACATCAAATACTTAAACTGAAAAAATCAATCTAACGGTTGGGAAGGGCTAACTGATGGAAGAGGATGGGAAAAATATGACGAATAAAGTTTAAAAGAAATTTTTTTTAACGAACGAAAGTTCAACAACAACAACAACAAAGTACATATAATTTATATATTGCATATTTATATACATTTATACATTAAATTATTTAAAATTCTCTTATCATCATAATCTCTTATTTTTCTTTTCCCTTTCTCTCTCACTCTCCCTCTCTCCCTCTTCATTTTTTTTCATTGTTTTACATTCCTTTCACTATAAATCAATGCGTATACATATCAGTATATGTGTATCAAACTATTAAATGAATTTGTACAGTTTGGTGATATATGTACTTTTCTATCGCTAACATCGATCTCTTCTTTTTCAGCACCGTTGCATAAAAAAGGATCCGTTCATTTTCACTTTCCTTTTTCATTGAATTCTTTTCCTCTTTACAATTACCGTACATTATCAGCATCACGTCATCGTAATCAGATAATGGAAGGAATTGGAAGACGAATGATGGAAAATTGCGCAAATAATTCATAATAAGCATAGGAAGGAGAAGAGTAAGCAAAAAAAAAGTTAAAGATAACTTGAGATACGATGAGATGATTAAATAAACGTGAGATATTTGTACATTGATAATTATACTCACTCTTTATCACTTTAGAGGATTATGATATCACTGCAGATTATCATGATGATATATATGTTTATTAACATATTATTAGGTATCAATAATTGCAGTATCGTACACACATAGATATATCTTCGTAAAATATTAAGTATTTCAGTATTTTTACCAGGAAAAATGTGCGAAGATTATGATAAGTTAATGAGCAAAATTTAATTTAATCATTCATTTAATTTTTCAAATTGTTTTATGAATTATAAATAAAATTGTGCAGGGCTAATTACTGGTAAAATATTAAGTTGTTAAAAAATTGCTAAAATTCTCAAATTTATTAGCATTATTTGAAAGATAAGAAGGAGAGAGAAAGAGAAAAAAAAGCAGGAAGTAGAGAAAAAAATGCTGCAAATAGAAATATTTTGAAATGAATTTTAGTGATAAGAAAAAGGAGGAGGAGTTATATGAATGATAAAGAAGGAAAATGAGAAAGATAGCAGTAATAAGGACAAGTATCGAGTAGGTACTGATAAGAAAACGAACGAGGAGAATTTATCATTTCTTTCCCTATTCTTTTCAACTTTTTTTTAAAATGTATTTCATTCAAATTTCTTTTAAAATATTAACGATTATTGAGATTGAATTATTTGAAATAATATTTAATTGCTTGAAGAGGCACAAAAATTATACCTAACAATCTTTACTGTCTTCCCACACTGGTAGATTATCAAATATCGGAAAAGACTATGCATCATCGATCGGTCAAATCGGCAACATAGACCATGTCAATAAAGCGATAAGTGTTCAAGATTATTACCACAGGCACCCATATAGTTCTAAAAATTTAATACTTGAATTTTTGGAAAAATTGAATTTAATTGTCACTGTAATGCAATTTGATTTTAAGAGCTCCGATAGATATTCGTCAGTAGGACGAAGCAAAAGATTAGAAAATTTTTGCAATCAGTAAAATTATTATCAGCGCTATCATATCACTTCAATAGGAAATCTTTCAAAATGCAAGCGATATGGACAATGTAAAACAAAGTGACTGCACAACGATGTGATAAAAATTATTAAAAAGATTAGAGAAGAAAACCAAACAACATCGATACCATTTATATATCTGATAATCAATCATTTTGCCGATATGTTTGATAAGAAAAAAAAATGAAATGATTTATTCGATGATTAGCATAATGAGTTTTGATGTAGCAGAATATTCGGATAAGCATAAATGACTACTTCTTTTGTTTTATAATTAGCACAATGCTATGATTAATGTATAAGAGAAATTTTTGTTAAATCATATTTTGTTTAATTACCTCTAATAGTAAAGAATAAAAGAGAGAAGAGAGAGAGAGAGAGGAAGAGAGGGCATGATGATGATGATGAGTGGTATTGGTTTGAGTGAATGACAATAGTTTTATACGCGGGTTGATTGATCTATTCGAAGAGGAATGGAAAAAGCTTATGCTAACAGTAATGCTCAAAATTGAAATCGAATCTATCGAAGCAATCATTCCTTCCCTCCTTATGTCAACACTCAATCATTTGCAATTAATAACTAACTGATCGACAAATTCATCGCAATTCTCATTCAAAGCAAAATTTTCATTATTAAATTAAAATCTTATGCTTACAAGAATTATTAGAACTCTAAGCTAAGCTATTAACTTTATAATTGTTTACTTTTTATACTTGCAAATATCATTTCTAATTTATACAGTAAAAGTTGCAATTAGTCTTGAAATTAAAAAAAATGATCAAAAAAATTTCGAATGGCTTAGCTTAAAGTTATCGTAATTCTGTAAGTATTGAATTGAAAATTATCATAACTGCTAAGCTTTTTAAATTTTACTTAACAATTTTTTTTTCATTTCACGACTAATTGTAATTTTTGCTGCATAACTTAGAAATGATATTTTTAAGTATAGTTATTTTAACGTACTTTGAATATTAGTATTTATAGATAAGATAAGTGATTGATACAATAATACTGATTAAACAAGATGAGGTAATTGCGGAAAGATAAAATAAATTTTTATCGAAATAAGGCGAGGAATAAATTGTGGCGCAAAAATAAGAGTGCAATATTTGCAAGTTTATTTATTATTCCTTTTTAATCGACGAAAAGCTTTATCAATTATTGCTGGTCATAAGCGTTGATTTAATTGTTGAAATGGAACATAATTAATTAGCTTTGCATAATTTGCAAATATGTAAATGCCAAACAAGCGCTATTCAATGACACATTACTATTATTACTGTTATTGCTAATAAGCCATTGTTACATCTTTTCCTGTGATAATTTACACGTTTAACAAAGTATTACCAACACGTAAAATGAACTACCATTACCTTATTATTTTTAGATAAGTGAAATTTGTGATATTTCCAATCTTTTGTTACGTTGAAATAGCGTGAAAATTTAGCAGTGCTACTAACTAACTAACTAACTATATCAACTAAATTGTTTGTCAAAGTGCTAAACAAAGCAGTTTATTTGCAGAGTGAAGGATTTTCAATACCTTTTCCCTTTTTTTTGCAAATGAATATTAGTATCAGTGAAATTAATACATGCAGAATTTGCATCCAAGCAAATAACCCAAATTCAGTGCTGAAACGTTTGTTTCTGTTCTTACTCATCAAAAACTGCAATTACAATTGTAAGTTTAAAGTGGGAAATAATAAATTTTTGTAAAAATAAATTGAATTTGAACGTTAGGCATGTTAAGGTTAACGCACATTTGTTGATGCATGTTGCTTTTTCTTCAGTAAAAAAGTTTAAAAAAATTTTTAGAAATTTAGCAAATTTTGAAATGAATTTTTTATTTAATTCTAAAAAAATGTTACTTTTACCAATAAAAATTCACTATTTTGTTTTGTGAAAGTAAAAGCTAATGGATAATGCACAGACGGAACAGATATTGAAATACTGTTTGCAAAAAGGATGATTGGTCCATCACGATTTCAATCGCTCAAAAGTTGAAATTGATTTCAACCCAATTTATGGAGTTTAATTCTTTTTAATGTATGCTATCCAGGATAAACTTTAAATTTTATACCTAGAAATTGGTTTTTCGTTTCATTTTCTTTTTTTTGCTGATCATAGGAGCAGAATTCTCAATCTTCTGATATTTCACAATAAGGCGATAGCAATTTATTAAATTTCATTGTTTAAGCAACTTTCACCTTTTTTCTTAAGTGCAATAAATTCACTAATCAACAGTTTTGTTTATCTGAAAGCATCAAAATAACTAAAAATAATTTCACTACTATTACGCTTGTAATTTAGCAGTTAGCAACATTCCAGCACTTAAATTAAATTAAATTAATTATTATTATATTCACGTCAACCATTAAATAGGAGACCAATGACCAATTTTGTTTCTAATTGCAAAAAACGTTAGGATTATATTACATATTAATCCAAATAACAGGCTGTTTGACAAAGATTACCAAACAGCAACTTTTTATGATTTTTTTTCAAAACAAACCTTTTGAACTGTAATAATACGACGTATAATAATGGTTTTGCACGTGGAAACATCATTCTCATACACGTAAAGCACGTTGATTTTAACAAACATTGGAAATGAGTAGTACTACAAATGGAAAATTAGTAATGAATAAATGAAAATGGTTTAGTCATTACTTACACATATTTGATTACCAAATCTCACAATTAAACAGTGAATGTTTTAAACAGTCAATATTGAATTATTTCTTTTTGCACCAAAAAAAAACAGCTCAAAAATGGCAAAATATTTGCTACGTTGAAAGAAATTGAATTTAATTCATTGAATGATAATGTGTGTTGGATCAGAGAAGCAAGAAAAATCAGGAAGTTTCTGTTGTAAACAAATTTAAAATTTTTAATAATTTCAATCAAATTAACTTGCAGCATTATTGTGTGACATTAGCGTAATTAATTAAAGAAAAAAAACGCACAATTTGAACTAAATTAAATTTTTAAATAAAATTTATCAATAGTTTTGAACATTTATAACGTGAATGGTATACTAATGATTACTTAACACAAGTTGATGATGATTAATGTAATTAGGTTTGCTGGTGATGTAATCAAGATTTAAGAATGTAGCTAAGATTTTAGGTTAAAAATAAAATTAAATTTGATGAAGAATTCTGCCATAATAAAATTGATTGCAAAAATATCTGAGTGTTAGTAAAAGAAAAAAAGAATCAAGCAATTAAATTATTAAAGATCCATTTAACCAGTTCTTTTGTTTTTTTTTGAAAAAAAATTGCAAAATTAATTTTGCTGACAACTAAAATTTTAATTTTAAGCAGATATTTGAAATTCATTACACGATCAACAGCTTGGTTATCAGTTCAGGTAAGCATTCCAGAAGAATTTCAGTGAAGTGAACAGAAATGGATATATTTAATGTTATGAATAAAATGTTTAAGTTTATGAATTTAAAATTTCAAGCTAAAAAATTTCAAAACTGCATATTTTTCATCACTTTTAACTTTTAAAATGTTGCTGTAGAAAGACTGAGACATTTTTGACAACTTTTTTTCTATTCTATAATTTTGTTCATTAAAGTGTTTGTAAGATTTGGCGTGAAACTTTTCATGCAATGCATAATTATTTGTGAAAGTAAAATTTTGCTTGCGTCGAATTTTAAATTAATTTTTTGTTTTTGCATAATTTTTATTTTGTTGAAAAGCATTTCACACTAGCAATTTCAATAGCAATATCATTTAATGGCTTTATTCGAATTAAGCAATAAATGAACTAAGCAAACTGCAAATTGCAATTAATCAAACCGGCAAGATGAAAGAAGGAATGACGAGAGAATTAAGATGAAATATCGCTAAACACAGCATTTTTGTTGGAAAAACAAAAGAAACAAGGGAAACTAAGATTTTAATTATTTAATTAATGAGAAATAATTGATAAATATTTCTTTCTAAATTACAATGTATAATTTTTATCAAAACAATTTATCAATCATTTCTTCCACTAATTCTAAAATATAATTATTTAAAAATTAGACCATCGCCTTTTTCATTAAAAAAATTGGCATAAAAAATTTGTAATTATAATTGTTCTTTTGCTTAATTATATAAATAATTGTACATTGCAAGATCCCTACTGACGGTATTTAAATTATTTTATTAAGGTAAATTAATTATATTATTGAATAATTATTGTCCATCATTATGTATAATTCTATAAATTCGAACAAATTCTAATCAATTTTTGCTAACTTTTTTTTTGTTAATTCACATAATTGATGAATTCAAATTTATTTTAATTTCATCAATAAATCGTTATATTCGGTGGATTGTAGAAATCGTACGTATGGATCGTTTTTTAGGACCTGTTCGACGTGTTTAACAGCCTCGTCGAACAATGTACTGTCCACATCTCTTGCCTCAATTCGACTATCAATTACTTGACGTAAACCAAACGGTAGAAAGATCTGAATGAAAATATTTCTTATGAACGATTTATTACTTCGTCAATTACTCGGACGATTTTTTTTAACTTTTGACATAATTCATAAATTAATTAATTAGTTATATTTGTAATCGATTTCATTTCTAACTAACAAAAATATTTTCAAATTATAGAAAAAAAACGCTAAGATATTTTTTTTTCTAAATATTTTCTATTAAAATGTAAACAATAGAAAATGAAAATTATAAAATTTGTAAAATTACGATATTTTAAAAAGTGCAACATTTTAATCAAATTAAGAAAAAAGAAGAGAAAAAATTGGAAAAAAGATTTTACAGAGTTTATAATTCTATGATTTTTACAAAGAAAATTATACGTCCATTCATTTAATTACTAAATTGTTAAATTTTAAATTTTAACGATAGCATTTAGTTTCAAAATGTTTCATACTAATTTTATAATTAGTGAAATTAACAAACTAACATCGACGGTCACTTCACTCAGGTCAGTTATCGCTTAATGCACTTACAATTATTGTTTTATTGTAGCTGTTATTATCATTATCGTTCTCTCTTTGCTGATATCAATTATAGAAATTAGTAATTGTTGTTACTAAAGGAAAACTGAAACGAACAGATTTGATTGTTAAATTTCATATAGCTACTTTTATTTTGTTGTTAACAAAAAAATTTTAATTTAAATTTAAAATTAATAATGCACCAATTGACCTCATTAGCTGTTCCTTCAACCAAATATTGCTTTTGAATATTGCGACCAACATTGAACATTGCGGCGCTTTTATTCTTCGTTTGCTTATATTCAACTACCGCTTCCCAAAAACGTAAGTTTTCCTCTGCGTGAATACTTCGCAAAAAATGGCGGAAATAATGACGACCAACCTAAAATTTAAATTTAAATGAACTTAATACATCTTTATACATTAAAAATATATTAATAATGAATGTTTTCTAATTAAACAACATTAAATCTTCTCTTCCTAGATAGAAATAGAAAATTTAGCTGAACTTTTTTTCTTCAGTTAAATCTAACGACGATTAAATGAGAAATGAATTTCAACAACTGATATTTAAATTTAACACAGACATGAGCGATAAGAGAGAGGAAAAAAAAGGATAAAAAGATCCAGCATCTCATAAGGAATTTACATTTTGGAAGATGGAATGGGAAATTGATAAATTTTGAAAAAGGAAGGAAAAAGTGTAGCCTGATTTCCAACAAGC
Source organism: Litomosoides brasiliensis (assembly GCA_013365375.1). NCBI lineage: Eukaryota > Metazoa > Nematoda > Chromadorea > Rhabditida > Onchocercidae > Litomosoides > Litomosoides brasiliensis. The sequence goes on along the minus strand of JABVXW010000148.1, from coordinate 98,048 downwards.
GCCTCAAAGCTCGTTATCCATTTATCAGCGTATGCACGTGGCATAACTTTCTCGAGAAACGCAATGTAAATATCAGATCGTTTAAATCTCGGAAATTGATCGCTCTCCAACATTCTGTTAATCTCTTTTACAGCAAGCAAGAATGCTGCCGGATCCGGATCATCCTTTGCTGCAGTCTCTTTAATTTTCTGTAAGATTTTTATTCCTTTTTAACAATTTTCATTTTACACTTAGACAAGCGCACACATGCACGCACGCGCGTACACACGCATGCGCATGTGTACATACACACTCTCACTTCTAGAAATCTCTCTTGCAGATAATTTTATGGGTGCAAGAAGGCAAAGCAATTTAATTTTCTCTAAGTTACTTAATATAAAATTCTATCAATAAATTGAAAAACAAAAAAAAATACATTTAAAAAAGGAATTTATTATACGTTAGAAATGATACCTGCAAAGCAACGCTGCTAAGATTGACGTACGGCGAGTATTTTTCAAAAAATTCCTTAATGTATTGCTTTTTATCAGCCGGTGAGGTCATTTCCTTGAATTTCTCGTATGATTCAATGAATGATAAATTTTCCTCCGCCAATGCATTGTGCAAGAAAACGTGAAACAATTGACGACCTAAAAGTTACATTTCATCTAATTGCACTACCATTTATCACTTTTCTCGAAATTGTATAATTTATTTAATATTATTCAAATTTAAAAAATATCATTGTTAGTTTTAAAATTCACTCACCTTTTTCATCTTTCAAAAGATTACTTAACGATTCGTTAGCCCATGCTGCAACTCTCGGATATTCAACACCATCGGTACTTGGCATTTCAGGAGTGTAACGATCAACTTTTGAATTGAAATCAAACACAGGTGTTGCCTATGTACATCACATCTTATCTCTTAGCAATTAAAATTCTAAAAATAATGCACTAGAAAATTCTATCCATAAATTTATTAAAAACCATTTATTTTCCTTTCCAAATATATTCTTTCAATTAATTGAATAATTACTTAGTAAAATATGCAATACAAAAGAAATTGAAAAGTACCATATTTTTAGCAATTGACTTCCGTTTCACAGGTGCTTTTTTTATTTCCTTTTCGTTATTTAATTGTTTTTTTGATATTTTTGAATTTTCGTTCAATTTTGCTTCCTCCTGCTTCTCCTTGCTCTCTTCAACGCTTGCAACGGACTGGTTTTTTGGCAGAACGTCTGATAAGATATTTTCTTGCTCTGATAATGCAATGCTACCACTACAAAAATTTTCATAGTTTAAAATTGAAGAAAAAAAAGAAACAAACATTCAATTATTTCATCGGAAATGGTGTTAAATTTATCATTTATCAATAACTCAATTATAACTAACGTTAAATTTATCATTTATCAGTAATTCCATTCATAAATGATAACTCAGAAATAAATGCAAAAAAGAAAAAAAAATATCGAAAAAAAAAGGAAACACTGATAATTGTGTTCACATTCGTATTTATTAAAAATTTGATTAAACCGACAATTAACATTTACTAAAAATTAAATTCTATCAAAAATTAAAATCAAAGTATGTGAATTAAATTTGTTCACTTTTGTTTATCATAAAAATATCGCGCAAAATAGAAAAATCAAAAACAACGATATATTGCTGCTGTTTACAATTATGTATACTTACGTGTGTGTGTGCGTGTGTGTGTGTGTGTGTGTCTGTCTGTCTGTCTGTGTGTGTACATATATATATATATATATGGAACGAAAAGTTATAAATTTATAAAAATGTGTGAATAAAAAGTGAACGAATTGAATAAGTTGAGAAGCGTAAGCGTCAACGAACATCGAATATCTATGACTTCAATGCGACGGTAACCTAAGCAACAAGTTATTCGTTTATCTTTGCTGCTTAAGTTAAACAATTAAATAAAGCTGTTGGAATGGAATGGAATGAATCAAACAGTTAACATCAATGAACGGATAATTATAACCTAATAGGACATGAAACCCTTAGTTTGAAATATATTTCTACTCAAAAAAAATAATAATTAAATTCTTTGTTCTTTGCGAAATGTTTCACTCAATCAGTCAGTGATCAAACTTTTGAGCATAACAAAATTACTAAAGAAATAATAGCTAAAAATGATAAATAAAATAAAATTTTATTTAAGAAAAATTAATTTTTGTCTAGTTTTTTAGATTTTTGCCGATGCTTGCTCTTTCACATATTTATCAATCCTTGCAAAACGTATAAAATATTAGGAATAAATTTATTGATAACTTTACACGTTTGCTTATTAACTTAGATGATTGCTTCTAAATTGATCATTTTCAACTTCTGATGATCAATGATTACATTTCATGAAATTTCACATCCATCCAATGATGAATTAGTTAGCTGTGTGTTAAACAAACAAGTCATCAACTAACTTCCGTTACTTTTCAATCATTTCAAATTTGTGAACAAAAAACTTATTCAAATTTGGCATTATTTGTCTGATAGCATTTTCTTTTGCTTTGAATAGCAAGCAGCAACCAAAGCATATGACGAAGGAGACGACGTATGAAAATAATTTGAAAATATTAAATAATTCATTCGAAAATTCATTTCAATTTTAATCTTAAAAATCAGCGAGTGAAAAAAACACTTCTAACACAAAACTTACAATTATCGTTACAGTAACCTTAACAAAATGCTTGATTAAATTGAGGAAAAATTTTCAAAGAATGTTAAATGAAGAGATCTGGGAAATGTTGAAATAAAATTTGAAAGAAAATGCGGAAATATTCCTTTATTTTACATCAACAAAATTTCATCCAATACATAATTGTTAAATTTCATTCCGTTAATTTAATTACAATTAATTTTCTTATATCCAACTAATTTAGTTCAACACGCATCACCTAAATTAGCCAAGTCATCTTTAATTAACTAAGTTGCTTCGAATTAAATATGAATTATTAACTTTGTATACGGTATTGGATGGCTTTATAATTTATTTAAAATATCTGCAAACATTTGCTTCTCACTAAGCCTTATGATTAAATCTTATATTTTTAATCCAAAAAAAAAAACAAACAGACAATTTCCAACAATCTTTTCAATTTCACACAAACGCAAGTTCATTTTAATGTAAGGAAAAAGAAACTGTAAATTTCAAACCTTTCGATACTCAAATTTCCCTTGAAACTTCGCCACATATGCTACCCTTTTAAGGGTATTTGCTATTGTCGCTTTTAACGCCTTCCTTTCAACAGATTAATGTTGAATTCTAAAAAGTTCAATTTTAATTTAATTAATAACATCAACGATAACAAATCATTTACTTATAAATAATCCAATTACCTACCCTCTACTGCTCCTTCGATTATATTTAACTGTAAAAAATTACGCACAATTTCGTTAATCTTCTTCAGTTGTATAAAAATTCAAAATTTACTTTCTTTGCAAATCAGTTTTAATTATAATTAATTTTCCTATTATATTTAAAAATGAAATGTTCAAAAATTCTCAAAGAAGAAAAAAGCAAAGGAAATGAAAGAGTTCAATGAGATGTGTGATGGATTAGAAAGGAAGTTAGGCCACACTTCATTCATAATAATTACATATGGAATTTGTTGAAAAAGACAAATTAGCCATTAATATCCATCTATCCCCTCTACCTGAATATTAGACACAATAAAGGTAGACACGTGCATGCACTCCCATTCATACACACACACACACACACACACACACACACACACACACACACACACACATCCATTCAACATTTCCTTCAATAATCATAGTTGCTAGCGGAAACGCAGAAATTGGATGAATTCAATATGACATTTGCAGAAGTATATATTCATTCAGCAAGCGATCCCTTCTCGTTCTTCCAAATTCAAAATTAAAAAATTTTTTTCGTTTTCTGTTTTTCTCTAAATTTTAACTTAAAATCTATCAATGTTTTGAAAACATTTATATATATATTTATATAATTACCATTTCTTATATGGATTATATGAATGCAATTACTTATGCACAAATATGTGAATACAGACAGACAGACAGACAGACACACACACACACATGCTTATTATCATATAAAAAAATATGATAAATGTAATTTAAGCAATAGCAATAATCATTAAATTTCATGATGCTTGAATTGAAAAACGTATGAAATATTATCAGTTTCAAATTAAATGTTCAATTTTGAATTATGTAATATACAATTAAATTTATGAAAAAATATTCAGTTCAAGCTTTTTCTTTTATCGACTAAAACATTTGAAATAGCACAATGCTATTTATGTCGTAGCATTACATTCAGTAAATTTTCGCGCATCAACTGATGATATATCACTATGGTAAACATAATAGAATTCAATTTAAATTATTAATTTATAGTTTTAGTTATTATAAAACTTAGTTTAGTTAATTAGTGATTCCATTGATAATGCCTTTTTACTACGTATGTCTTTAACTAAACATTAATATTTGTTAACAAAAAAGTGAAAGCGCAAAATTTATTATTTATTTAGCTAGTTAGCAACTGAACCTTTAGCGAAAGATGGATGTACGTACGTTAGAAAATATTTTAGTCGAAATTTCTAACCGCAGTACTAAGTGATTAATTATATAAATCTTATTATCATCATTATCATAATAACGATTTATTTAATTATAACTATTTTTAGCTGTGAGAAATCGTAAAACATTCTTCACAACTATCGTTCTTCATAACTTCGACATAAAACAACTAGTTGAAAATTTAAATTCAAATTAAAAGTTTTAGACGGAATCAGATGAAAAGCTTCTTTTTTCTTAGCTAATTAATTAAAAATTTAAACATTCTGTTGCCGATTTTCATTTCAAATATATTCGATATGTTGCAGTGAATGTGTATGTTATTGATTGGAAACATAAGTAGATGCTTGTTAATTTCAAATTTATTCCATTCATTAATTCAAAGTACAGACTCACTGAAATTTAAGTAACAAATATTATCATCACATTTCTTGCATTCACGTTATGTGCCATTACAGTTAATTTAAATTATTAAAAGTACCTTTCAGGAAAAAGAAATTAATTGAAAAAAAAAACTGCAAATTGTTGATGAATGTTCCCTCTGTTGACGGTATAAATAATATATCACACACAATCGGCTGATAACACTTTCACATTTCCGTTCATCCGTTCATGATAGGGAATATAGTATATAAGGTATGATCGCATGGTGTAATACGATCAACTATTATTGTTGCTGATGGAGTGATAAGATAAAGTACAATAGCAGCTTAGTGTCGATTAGTAGTACTGTGAGATGACGAGTAAGTTTTTATGAAATAATAGCATAGTGATGATGTGATAATACTTATCATGATAACAGTATAGCTCCAACATTATAGTCCTTTCTCAATATGAAATTTAAACGATGTACTTTTGCGAAGTAATCAAAAGAAAATTACTACAATCCACGCTGACTAACAATTTATTTTAAAGGAAAAAAGTGTGATTTTTATTTCAAAAAAATTTATAAAAGTACTGTTAAAAAGAATTTAATTCGATTAATTTGTTTCTATGTAGGTTGTTACAGTATGAAAAGTGTTTTAAATTATATATTTTGCGGTCATTTAAAATTTTCTAATAATCTACATTGCACAGCAACGAGTAACAATGAAGAAGCTTAGATGGGCCTATAAGCATATTCCACTCTTCCACCGGACTTTTCCGTGCATCTGAAAAGTAATTTCCATAATTACCGTATACTTTATCATCGTAATTATCATTTATTACTATGTATTATCATCATAATTAGCTCATAGTGATAGTAATAATTCAATTCTCGCATTTCTATGATTTCAGTAAGAAATGCAGGATTCGTTTCGTTTATTGATTTTATGTGCAATACTCATTTAGTGCAGGTCACAATTTCAGCTTATTAGTCAAGCTTATGTTTTAGTAGACAATAGATTAAATTGTAGTATGACATATACATGTTGCAGAAACTTCAGGTAAGCTTAAAGTTTAGTAATTACCTAACTGTTAAAGTGAAAAGAAATAATCTACGACACTGCAAACCTAAAATAAATCGGATTATGAAATTTCATTGAAAAACTTATAACTGTTGATAGAAATCCTGCGCTTCCTCAATCACTGACATCTAACTGAACAATCTCAAAGAAGAATTGTATTCCCGCTGTTAATTTATTTAAAATGAAGATGATAGTAAAATTATGTTACGTAAAAAAAAGAATTATATGAATACGTACGTATATTTCCATCCAGCTTCTATAAATTCGGTTCCTACGTACAATCGAAAACCACCTGGTGCTAAGCATGCAGTAATTCTTGTACGCCATGATCCATCACCTCTTTCATCACATTCAAACACAAAATTATTCTCAATCTGTAATTGTAATTTTTTTTTCTAAAATTTAAAATAATATTTTTAATTATTTGCAGCAGCTCAAGCTGTTATCTTATTCATTCAACATCTCTTCTATTCAAAATTTATCGTCCACAACAATCTTTTAATTAAAAGTGTAAAATTTGAAAGATATTCCATTACACTTAATTTGATAAGTGTAAAATTAGAAGTGAATTTGTTCACTTCTTTTCTTGATATGCAAAAAAGTGACTATCTTACTTACCCACGTGTCACCATCTTCGTACACTTTACCGTTAACTACACATGCTTGATCAATGTTGACTGTAACCATAAATACAACTAATCCAATTAAAACTTTCATACAGATCGCTATTCGATTCTAAATTAACTAATTAAATTGGAGAAATTTTAAGATCGCAAACAATTAATTTCAACAATAAAATACCAAACAAATAATGTAAGTAACGGAAATGAAAAAAGTAAATATCATTTGTATGAAAATTCATAAAATCTTAAAAATTTTCCACAATCAATCAATAATCTCTTGTTTTTGCAAATTTTGATTGAGAATTTTTTGAAATTTCGTAATCAATAAATTTATAAATTTTAATGAAACCGATAATAATGATAGTTGTAAATTTGATTAAAATATTAATTGTTACTACAATAAATTGAATAAATGTTGAGATTGCATATACAAATAACAACAATATCATTATTTTACTCTTACTATTTAATACACACACACACACACACGCACACGTACGTATAAACGTGTGGAAAAATATATTCTGGTAGATTAATAATTAATAATAAAAGAAAAAATGAGTTAACTCATTGTTATCGAATGAAATTAGAGAGTAATTGAAAGAGTAAATGGTATGAAATGAATTTAATGTTTTTTAATGGATGAGAAGAATATGATGAGAGATAGTGAAAAATGTGCTGTTTCTTTTCATTCATTTTTTTTCACCTAACTTTACAACAAAAATGTCTTCAACTGAAAGTATTACACTTTTTGTAATAATTATTTCAATTCGATAAGTTAGTGCTCTTATTGAAAATTGTAAAAAAATGAACGATCGAAAAATAGCAGCAAATTATCATTTTCCCTTTCGACTTTTTCCCTCTTTTTTGTAAATTCAAAAATGTTTGGAATTTTTTTTTATAAAGAAAAAAAAGAGTAAACGCCAGATTCGCAAATAATTGAAATTGATTAATAGTGAATTAAAAAAGTTAACTAACCCAAAGAATTATTTTTTTCTGTTTTTCAACTATGAATCATGAAATATTATTTTTGACAAAAAATTTAACTGGCATTTTTTTGTTTTTTTTTCACGGATAGTATTCAGATCATCGCTAATCATTTTTAACTTTTAACTTGGAAATTTTCAAAATTACTACTGAGATTTCAACCACAGAGCTACCTTCGATGCAGAGTTAGGTGCTGAGAATTAGACGATGTACAACACTTCCTTGTGTTTAGCAAATCTTTAGCCTGGAAATTTACAACAAATCCCAGTAACTGACTCAAGTACCGTACTGAATTGCGAGACAAGCTACTCAATTAATGCCTACCAAGGTACATCTGAAATTCCCACTTCTCTGAATTTCTAATTTCAATGTTTCTCGATCAAAACTCAACATAATGACATTAATTAAAAATATTTGTTCGTTTTTCAAATTTCAGCTCTTTATCTTAATCATTCTTGTAAGCAAAAGCACTTTAGTCTTGTCTTTGGGAGAGCTTGCTAATATTTGGCCCTTCATTAATCGATTACATAAATTGAAATTAAGGGCAAACTGAGTAAATACCTCTCGCATTTGCAGTACTCTCAGTTTCCATTATTTGAACAAAATTTTTCTGTCGTAACCATGGATATAGATAGAAGTGGACGTTTTGCAAAGTTAAAATTTACGAGACATACACCACTGAATTCCCAAATCGATTGTGATGGAGTAATCTGTTCTATATTGTTACACACTTTCGATGTAATTCTACTCATAGTTTTGTTCAAAACTGGGTTCAAAATATGTTTATACTTTCTGTAACGACACCTTAGTTATAAAACTAATGGAAAAAAATGCCGCATGTTACAATCAGAAACTCTCATTAAATGAATTTAATTCATATTTCAAAACTGAAGATTAACAAATGAAGTACAAAGTACGAACACACTATTTTTTTTTAAATTTCAAACTATGATAAATTGTTTCCACAAACGCTATAAAACACCATCCGCTCATTCTTTGTAAGGAGTGCTTTCCCAATTGGAATAAATGTTTTTCAGAAAGTGTGTGATAAAACATGTAACATATTGATAGCATACCGTAATAAACAAGCAATATATCAACGGATAATCACTGCCTCAAATGAACGTATTCTAAACTGTAAACAGCAGTTAGAGAGTAAAGAGGCAATTTCACTGTAAAATAAAGTGTAAATCCAACAGATAAAAATTTGATAATCATGAAGTCATTTAATGAGAATACATCGGCAAACGAAGTGGTAACAGAAGAATACAAAAGAAAAGCAATCAAGGACTTCGAAAAATTTCGAATTTTTCTAAAACTAAAGACACATAATTTCGACCGATAAAATCCTTACAAATTCAGGATTGCTCTATGACAAGTTAGCAGCGAAAAATGTTCACATAAAACTTGTAAAATTGTTTCATTTCTTACCGCAAATTTTAGTTGTCAATCAGTGATCTATGCAGAACATGATAGAGATCAAAATACTTCAAAATTTGAAAGAAAATAACAATAACGGTAGTAATCAAAATAACACACAATGATGCATAAGTGCAGAGAAGTTGCAAGCAATATTATATACATAAGGACAGATCTGGATTTAAAAACCCTTCAGCTTTAAAATACGACCGAATAGATTTACTAAAATGTCTTATAACAACTTTGAAAAGTTTCCACAATATCAAGAGTAATCGGCGCTTCACAAAGCAATAAGTGTGAAGGACTACAATACACTTCTGTCGAAATAGAGGTAAGACAACCTAAATGAAGATAATGATTACTCGTGAACTTTTTGATTCATTCTCCTTCGATAAATGTCCCGAACAATTGATGCACGTGGTGCTGCTTCTTCATCACTGTCAGAATCACCACCGCCAGCTGCTCGTCTCTTCCTTTGTGCAGCAGCTGTTTGTTGTTGTTGGTATTCGTTTGACGCCAAGATCTACAAATTTCAGCAGAACATTAGGTGTTAAATTAGGTCGATCTCCAACAAGTCAGAAGCAAACAACTAATAAAAACTTGCAATATTAGGATCCATAGTCGTGTTTAACAACTGATAAAATTCTTTTTTGATATCTTCTACTCGGTGCATCCCGAACATAGTTCCATTCTCCAGTTTCACTTTAGGATCAACTGATGGTGCTAAAAACAGAAACGATGATAATAGCGAAATCGGATAATTATTAAATGAAACAGTTACTTAACAGAAGCCGAGAAAATCTGATTTTGAAGGAAAAAACATACGCCCACTTTGATTGAATTTTGTCAGGCTTTCCATAAGTAAATCTATCGACACAAAAGGACCATTAAAACACCATGGAGGCGGTAACATCTGCATCAACTGAGCAGCCGCAGCCGGTGGCGGGAAAACACCTTAAAAAAACTGGATTAACATTAAGTTAGTTTATAAATTTTACGTTACTACAAAAAATTTTAAAAATCAGGTAAAAAATAAAACTGAAATTGTATGTAAAAAAAAATGAGCGTACCACCAGGGACGGGATGGTAACTGGTATTCGTGTTTAATTTTGGTTTAAAAGGTATCATTTGATCTGTATCCGGCCTTGGATAACCAGAAATTTCCAGACTTACACCACCACCCATTACGACTGACGGCCCACCTCCAGCTGAAGTTTGCCTCATTGCATTCTGTCCTGAAATAAAAAGTTCAAGTTTCAGATTGCAGCCTGAACATAATGAGACCGTCACGAAATAAGGAAACAAACCATTTGCTTGAGCACCATTTGACAATAAGGAAACCGTCCCTGAAACCGACGCGCGACCAATCAGTGATGAACCTTGTCCTAATTTTTTCTGCAAATATCTCAAAAATTAGAGCCAAGAATTTATCCAAAACAAAGCTTGTTGATAAAATTAATAAGTCACTATAATAGACTAATCAAAATAATAGTGATCCCACATAATCACGCAAAATTAGTGAGTGAATAACATCGATGCTCAGAATTAAAAAATTTCCTTACGATTCGCTCAAATCTTCCTTTCCCAGTTCCACTGTGTCTATAATATTATTAGAAACTCTACTACCAAAAACATCACATTTGGTCTACAAAAGCTTATCAAAATGTGCAACCAATAAGTATTCTGATTTACTTTCAGAATACATGAATTCATAAAATTTTTTCTCCTTTAAAATTTTCTTTTTCAATCGCAACATAAATTACAGGCAACATAATGCAAGCGGCATATCCATAAATAAAATTCCAAAGCATTGAAAAATTGGTATAGTGGTGCTCTGTAATTAGATAATTTGACTGTTGCTTACCGAGTAACCCATCAATCGTAACTGATCATTGGTGCATGGTACCAAGTCCAAGAATTTGTACCGATCAATTAACAGTAGCGTTTGCATCTCACCATACTGTTCTTTTAATGCTTCACGTCGCCTGTGATCGACTTTCAAAATACTTGACAAATCACCAACATGTGATTCAAATTCCAAGTAACGATCCCATATTTCACTGAAAAAAAAGATAGTTGAACTCAGTGGTCAGAAACAAATTTCTGGCATTGAAAGAAAAATCAACTAACATTGATTTTTCAGGTGTCATAGATTCTGAAGTCAATATTCGCTCAAAAACGACACGTGTATTGTTATCCTCTGAAAGAGATTTAAAAAATCGAATTCCATATCAGAAGAAACATTGTAAATGGAAGTTTCAGGAAAAAAACATTCCCGAAAAAAATACGCAAATTCTAAAACAATACTAAAAAATTGAGGGAAAAATTCTGGAAATGGGAACTCAATAGCCCGATCCAAACCACAGACATAAGAACAGTGCCTTTAAATTCCATGGAGTAATTATTACGGAATTACGACTACCGTTTAAATGTGACAGAAAATCGACATAAGCAAGAGCATATTCCGGTTCGTCGCCATACTTTTTTAATCCCATATCAAAGACTCTTATTGCAATATCCGTATCCTAAAAGATAATGGACAATAAAATTACTTACCCAATACCTCGATTTTAGCGCGAGTCATATAAAAATATAATACAAAACTGTAACAACTTCTTTGTAAACGTTACTCTTTAGAAATGCCAGAATGAATGCACGAAGACTGGGTAGTCACAATAAAAATTTCAAACTCCAGATGATTATCACAGAAAATATAAATAAAATTTAACAACCTTGCTGCAATAATATTCCATAAGTGCAGATGCAACGAAAATATGAAATTTGCAACGTGAATCTTGGCGTGCACGTTTGAAAACCGCGCGTGCATACTGCACACCCTCAGTTCGCCTTACAAATTTCATCAATTGTATATAGGCCTAAATTTTAAATTATCAAATAAAACGCATAAGGTGCATGTGTTTTCATGATTCAGCGCCTAGATTTAGTACATATAGCAGAGAGCAATCAATAAAAATCATAATCATTAAAAATAACACATCGAAAACTACCAGTGTGGGGTCGGCTGTTTCAATTGCCAGGAGGCGGTCATAAATCTTTCTCACATTGTCAAATTTCATTCTTTCTTCCTCATAATCTGCATATGCAAAAAACAGAAGCTGGCTTTCCTTCAAAAGGCCCCCAACTGCACGCTCGAATAATTCTGAAAAAGTATAAAAACCTAAAAAAGGAAGAGAGGAATAGTGTAACTCGAAGTATAAAAATAAATACTATAGGGAGAATGGATCGTATAATTCTGGTTCTGACATTTCTGATTCACTATAAAACCACCACGAATCACTCACTGGTCAGTCAGTTCTAAAATTTGGGCTAAGTATTACAGCACTACATATGATGCCTAATGTAGTCACTGACCTAAAAGAACTTCACCAAAATATCGGTGACCTAGCAATCAAAAATTTAGCTTTAAATTCATAACAAGCGTGAACTAACGAATGATGTCAGTATTCATTGTGGCTGCCAATTTCACATCACCCTTTTCCTCCAAAATAGCTGCAGCTTGTTGTTGGAACAACGCAGCTTCGTACCACATATCGGGATAGTAACCAAGACACAGCATGGCTTGTTCGTAAGCATATATTACTGAACACAATACATTAATAATATAAATATGGGGCAGCATAGAACTATTATTGACATACATAGTTTAGCTGCACACATAATATCATAATACCACGTATATTTCTGGAACAGCAAAATTATTTTACATTAATATCTTACATTTCATTTCAATTTCAACGTATGTTATTAAAACTTACCTCTTTTAGCAAAATATGCGTATTCTTCTGTGCCTAAAGGATTACTTTTTTCCCACTGTATGTACTTCCGCCACATATCTAACTGAAAAAGTAAAGAAATCTTTTATGACAAAATTATCATCCAATTTTTCTAATAAAAAAATGATTTCTCACAAGGTTCTTCACAACTCGAAAATCCGAAAAGAAATTAAAAAATTTTAACCTGCTTCATTTCTGCAGCAGTTCCTCGCGGTGGTACACTTACAGCTTGTCGGTTTAATCCCCTTGTTACTTGCTCCAATGATTTTGAGATGCGTTTAGCAACTTGGTATTCCTTATTTCGTTCAGCTATTAATTTTTCTGCCAACGTGGCATTTACGCTCTGAAATTCCAACAAATCACGGAAAAGCACGAAAAAAAATAAAACTTGTTGTTTAAGATGATGATAGTCCCAAACTCCCAATTCATTTTTTTTTGTCCAACGAGCTGTACTTTTTCTTCGGTCAAATATAATCAGTTAAAAGATTTAACAAAGTCAACAGAAACCCGCAAGAATCCCTCGACATTTTACCTTTTCATAAGCACAATATTCAGCCCACAACTGTTCTATGTTAACCATTGGAGTGACAACACCACGCTGGTATATTTTACGAACTGCTGAAATTCGTTGATTTTCTGCGTACTGACCAACCGTGGGCCTGCAGTATACAAGTAATGCAAGACTATGCTGAAAAAAATTTAAGTTTTCTATCACAGTAAATAAAAGACTGAAAAAACTTACGCAGACTTAAGAAAGGAAAGATAATCAGAATAAATTGAATATGAATGCATATCAAGACCAATTTTGTCCAAAGCAAATTCATATGCTTGCGCCATTTTCTCCCTGAAATGAGAAAATCGAGATTTTTATTCCAGAAATACCAATGTGCAGTTATGAATTAACATTAAGAACTATCGATATATATCGTTAAAATAAAGTTTAGTACTGAAATACAGCAATGATATCAGTTAATATCAGCTGAAGACACCACTTAAACAAAAGATAGCTTGATCCTGCTTTCCTTAACACTTCAATTGTTTCAGAGGTTATGACAAGGTCAGTTGAGTAAATGTCAAGAAGTTGAGCGCAAAATAGCTTTATTAGAAAATAGTTTGCTGAAACTTTCTTCATTATTCAATCATCAGATAAAAAGAGGTTGAGATTTAAGCACCAGTGCTTTCATTACATATGCGTGGAAAGCTGAACCAAAAGAAATGAATATGTCAAACCTGAAAGAAGAGAGATGCCCTTTTGTCTCACGTACATAAAAAACATAACACTTCCAGAGGTCAATGTTGAGAACATGAATGAGACAACGCCCAAATAACTGTAAAAAAGTGTAAGCCGATTATTAAGTAAAATGTTTTCATTAAACAAGGAATATTAATATTGTTTCGAACTATACAAGAAATCCCATGTCAATTACAGTGCACCACTGCACATAAAACTCAAAATGCAAATACTGAAAAACATTAGCCGACAATAATTATTGTAACACTTCTCTATTACTGGTTAACCTAGTTCCTGCTAATCGACAGAAATCAGTATTATGAGCTCAAACTCCAAAATATGTTTTGCATGCTTCATCTTGCTAAAGAACCACATCTTAAACATCCAGTACAATATGCCTTTCCTTGCACTGAATGCAGTAACAGGCCTTAAAATTGTTTGTGTTAGTTTATCCGACGATTATATTATTCGTTGAAAAACAAAAACACTATTCTAAATTATCGAAATTATAAACCAAATTTTCGGATCGGCAAAGAATTTAAACTTACTGATTCCACATTTTCGTAATTTTTGCCACGAAGCTGAAATTTAAGCGTATGAAACTTTCTTTTGGTAATAAAAAATAGAAGCTTAAAAAAGGTGGGAGATAAAAGCTTATCTGCCAAGAAATTCCCGCAATATCAGAGTATAACAGATACTACGATAAAGACAATGTCGTGTGTTAGTAGTTGTAACATCAAATGCGACTAACAGACCTCATCCATGTTTTATGTTTAATCCGGTTAAATAATAGTTTCCTACAAGTTTCCTGATAAATTTCCAAGATGACCTAGCAATACTTTGGGAGTTTGTCACTATTGTGTAACATCGTGGAAGGTGGAGGAGGGAGAATTTCCATGTTAGAAAACTATACAGAGCAGTTTCATAGTTCAATTTGAAAATTTCAGAAATATGAAACTTTTATGCTAGTCTTTCCATTTCGTTCAAAAAATAGATAAGGAGTCCTCTTCTTCGAAAAACCATTATCGCTATTACTTTAGTTAGTGTAATATTGCTACTCCAAAACGATTTTCACACTATTAGCTCGTCAAGATTTTTAATGTGACGTGCTATCCTCCTCTCTAACTTCTGTCCTCAATGTCATATCCCAAACATGATTTGAAATAAAGTAAATTTTGAAAAACCGCAATTAGTTGCAATGTGAAAGAGATCATATTTGTCGTATATTCTTTATTCGGTGGGAAAATTTTAAAAAGAAAGAGAAAAAGGAGTAAGGAAAAATGCAACCGAAAATATGTATCTTATTATTGTTGGGTCACTTTTTCGAGTAAAAATTTTTATTACGTTTGGGACGATGGCAAAATTCATGCAGCAGTAGTAATACATTTGATATTTGTTCAAAACACAGACTAAAGATAGAGTATGTCATTCCTAAACACTTCGTGTTCTCAGTTTCACAGAATTTCCATGTCTGTTTACACGAAGAAGAAGAAGAGCAAGCACCACTGCGCTCTGCAAAATTGCATAACAAATAAAAATGATCGTATTCAATTGATGGACACTATATTGCCGCTATATTTCTATCGTGATGATAGATTTCTTCCTTTCAGCGATGTCATGTTCATCATTACGGAGCCGTGATTTTAATGAACAAAAACGGTGATCAGTCAGTCTTTCACATGCATATTTTAGGAAATTTTACACACTGAAATAAAATCCCTTCGGTATTTTCCTTCGAACCACTCGCTCTTACTATATTTTACTTGGGAACACTTTTTTAGCTGAGATGACCGCATTCAGTAAATGAAAATTCAAATTCCGCTTTCCCACAAAAGCGTTTGATAAAGTGAAACAAGAGTTCAGTATCATCAAACAAAGTAAAATTTTGAAGAGATAACTTACTTCATGATCTATGTATGCTTTCCAGTAACGGCCAGCATTCGGAAACTGTGTCACCAATTTTTCATAGAACGAACGCACCTGATCAATTGGTCTAGCCTAAAATCCTTTTAGTAAGTTTCTCCTTCATACTACATAGCAATGTCGCTCTTCTGAATATAAAGCGATATGTTCTATTCTTTAAAAAATAAACGCAACATAAACGAAGTGGAGAAATCTAGTGGTATAAAACAGTAAGAGTAAGAGTAATAATGTAGAGTAAGAAAATTCACAGACTTTTCAGCTCAATTAATTTCCTTTATTTCATTTCTCATTATTAACGGAAAAATGACTACTTAGTATTACAATATAAGTTAAAAAAGGCAATCACATTATTTCCTTACACATTTATTTTTTTTCCGAATTAGAAACTTTGATCATTGACTTTGCTCTTATATCTTATAATACCAACAAAAGTATACTAAAAAATTCTTATATTTACGTATAAGACCAACAAGCAAGAAAGTCTGATAAAAACAAGACAAAATTACTCCAGTTTACGCACTATACAACTATAAATTCATTTATTTTATGTGCTAATCAAATAGAGAGTTCTACCAACTGATATCAGTGCCCAGCATAAAGAATACCTGTGACTCTCGCAACAAAAGATTCCAGGCATCGACATCGAAAGGATTCAGTTCAATCCGACGTTCCGGACTAACAATTGAAAGCGAGCTCATCGATATGAGCTAAAAATTATGAAAAATTCACATAGAAAACATATATATAGACGAAAAAAGTATTGATTACTTTCACCATTTGGCGAACTGAACCAATATCACGAATCACTTTACAACAGTTTATCACGGTTTAATATGCAGTAATAGTTTAATCACCATCAGCACTTACCACAAACAGTTTAAGATAATTGATCAAGCAATTCTGGACGAAGTGAACTGCACAAGTGGATTAACTAATTTAGAAAACATTCCAACAGATCCAGTAATGTGTCGAGAGCCTTTTTTGTAAATATGTACGACTTGCCCGATATCCGATAGCAGTATTACTGTTCCCAAACATACACCTTACGAAATGATCGTGTAGACTGAGATATCCTGAATATCTGGTTGATCCGCATGATGGTAAATTCGTAGAAGTGTGGCAATTATGCAGACGCACTAGCAAGGACAAATTTTGAGAAGATGGACGAAAGAAATCATGTGTTTCCGTTTACGTGTAATTAAATTTCAAACAAACCCTTACATTAATTTTACAGCACTCCAAAGCTTTTGGTCACGTTAAATCACAATGACTCTCCCAACAGTTTCTGCACCCTACTTTTCTTTCCCCTCTCCCATCCATCTTCATAATCTCTTCCTTATCAATTAATCTCTTTTCCCTCTCTCATATAGTACATTGCAAAAGAATACATGCTTCGCCGTACTTCCTTTGATAACTGTCCCTCTATTTATCAGTCATCCATGAAACACCCATTCAATTCTAATTTCTTCCAAATAGTGCAACGTTTCATCGCTTTCAGTTTCATTTCCGACCCATAATATCTCCAAACCTTATCAATCTCTAACTCTCTCCAGACAAGCACTGTGTTATCCCAAAAAAGATTCGGTAAAATCACACCCACGTCACGCGGCAAGAGCAAAAGAAAACGCACAAGTTCAAACCAAAATAACTAAAGGGCACATCGCGAGACTTTCGTGCTAGGAGCCAAAAATGTAATAAAAGCCTTAGATTGTATAGTCCACACCTCACTCAAGTTGTGGATTTTACAATCGTTTAAGTTATTAGGAACAGTGTACGAAGTGTTCCGCACGCGAATTGAATTCAAATTGAATCGGAAACTTCTCTGTGACTTGCAAGTTTTCTATTTCTTTTTGATTCGGATGTCATTGAATAATAAGCTAGAAAAATAGACCTTAAAATTGAATTGTTTTGACGAGTTTTTTCTCCTATTTTTTTTCCAAATAATTTTCGTATATGAGGATACTTTAAAACTATGTAATTTTAAAACTAAAATAAAAGGATAGGAGAAAATGAGGAGCAAGCACTCAGCTGGTTGATTTTTTTCCTTTTTTTTCTGTTTTTCATAAACTTGGAAGTGCTGCCACAAATTCCTGCATTCTAAATACTAATTAAAATTTCGATTTGATATTAGCAAAACCAAATAAGGTTAAGAATAGAGTTACACTGAAAGAAAAGTTGATGAAAGCAAAAGGTTTTACTACCAAAATGATTCGGATGTACAAGCTACGAGTAGATAAAAAATTCTGTTTGATTAACTGAAGATGTAAGCTTGCATGAAATGTATGTTTGCGTATGCAAATTACGTCAATTTAGTGTGTGTATGAGATAATTATCACGTATGCATTTTTGTAGACTTCGCGGTGATGAAGTATTAATGACTAGTCGTCCGGGTGTACTGACGTTTATTTGGCGTAATTTTTTGGACTCACTCGATCGAAAACGGTTCCAGAAAACTTTCGTTGGTAGTGATGAGCAAGGCAATAAATACTACGAATTAATCAAATCCAAACGGATTGTTAACAGGTTATTTGCTAATTTTTAAGCATGAAAATTTTATTCAGATTAGATTTTTTAGAGAAAATTTTTGTTTGATCTTAAAGATTTGATCGTAAGAAGTTTTTTAAGAGGTAACTTGGTAACATACCCTGTTTATGGATTGGTTGTAAAGTGCCATTCGAATAAGTTTCCGTGAGTTGTAATTTAATCCATTTAAACTGTGGGATCAATTTCAGGAATCATTAAGATGGGTTTCAAGTCAATTATGAATTCACTCCCAATTAAGTCCCAATAAATTATAAAATTAGTTAAGTAACTTGTGCAACGGCTTGTAAGAAATTTTGTAATGAATGTGAAAAATAAGTTAAGCAGGTCTCTGCACTACAATTGGATTTATTTTCAAGTAACAAATGTCCATAATAATTGCTGAATCATTGAGTTTCCTTGAAATTAATTCAGAATTTAATATTTTCACCGGATTAACCAGAATTTTCAGCACCAAAATTACATAGTGTAGAGATATTGCAGCAACAATTGAGCTTATAAATTTCAGTGCAAAAAATGTAATTAATTAGTTCTATTTATCTATTCCTGCTCCATAATTTACGACATGAGGAATATTGCAGAGGTTTCATTCCGGGAAACGCTTTATCTCATCCACCACCCGAGTGGTTAACATGGTTACGAGGGATACGGAAATTACCACCCACAGAAGAAGAGATTTTAGCAAATCGACAGGCTAGCGAAGAGGTTATGATTGGAATTTTATGCTGTTTTTTGAAATTTATTTGTAGTTCTCTCCATAAGTTCTGCGTTGTCAGTGCATGAAGCATAGAATAATTTGCTCGGCGTATAAGACTTCTTTAGTACATGTGACAGTCGTGCGATTAGGTGTGAGGTACAGCATTTTGTAGGTGATTTATTTTACATTTGTTATTTTTATTGTTGTAACTATTACAACCTTTATTATCTATTTATTATCTATACAACTATTATTTATCGAACTTAATATTTAAAGGGAATCATATATAGCCATCAACATTTAGTAACTTTTTGTAGATCGCAGACAAAGTGGAAAAACTAGAAAGGGATAGAAGGAACGAAATTCTAGATGATGAAACGAAAAAGATGCCTTACGTAGAATCAACAACTATATCCGATGATTTCGATTCACAACCAAGAGGTTTTCCACGTTATGCGGACTATGATAAACAACAGTCGGGAATACCATGATCATATTTTTTCCCCAGTTTTATTTTTCCTTAGAAGGTTTGTTTGAGCAAGTTGTTCCAGGAAATGTAATTATAGCTTAAATTGTAAAAGATTCATCATCTGACTCTATTCTAGGTAGTTTTTGAAGCTGCGCTTTATAATTAACGATTTAAAATGGGATATAAATTCATCATTTTTTCCGCGCCTCAAAAAATGGCCGAGATAAAGCATTATAGAGTTAGCATTACGGGAGTTCTTAGTACCTCTACAGCAATTCTGATTTGTCACTGTTAGCTATTGCTTCATGTTGTAATATATCTTTTATTCACTGTTAATATGTGAACTGTGTTTTTGCTTTATATTATAATGAATCATACTGTTGTCAGCTTTTGTCATAGCAGTACATATTGTCTCATCGCTACTGCACACTTTTCTGAAATGCATCCATTTGAAATCACGATTACCTCTCTGATGAATATCAAATGACCATTATTGTCTCACAACGGTGTAAAACCGGGACGATAACAATTACCGAAGCAGGGCAAGAAATAATAAGCCCTTATCGACTAAAGGTGGCAAATTTGTTGTTCTCGATTGGTCGGGAGGACACATTTGCTCGGTTAGGATAACGTATGTTGCTGGTTAGATACATTTCTTAGGTTAATTGGTTATGTAGTATAACTTGCATTATTGGTTGGATAAGGTGAGCAGTAATCAATTTTTAGCTTTTTTAGATGAATGCGAAATTATACCATGTATTACGCCGATCGTTTTCTGGTATCCCTAATGCAAGGAATCGGTTCTATGAGGTAACTGTAAGCAAGCAGGTGTCTTAATATTGAATTAAATGAGTTATATTGAAGTCAATTTTCACTAATGAACACTCAAAACATCGTTAATTATAGGAAGCACGAGCTGTGTTTGAGCCTATGGAAGAAGTTTATAACATATTCCTTGATAAGCGCTGTTTGGTTACGCCGAAGCAGAACCCAGTGAAGGTTTGCTTTATTTTGTAAATATGAAATGTTTTTTTCTTGACAGTCAGACATAAAATGGAGCAAAAACGATTTTTTTATACGCTGTATGCCATTCACGTTTGACAAGAAACGGTGAAGGAAAAAACGGTTTCCCAGTTTATTCGCTTACTTTTTCCAGATACACTCTGAAGCTCTCGCGCTTGCTGTAGCGGAAGAATGGAACATGCAAAAGCATGAGTTGAGGACAAACTTAATGCGGCTTACAGGCTTGATTTTTACAGCTATCGATAATCCAATGTCATTAGAAAAGTATATATTGTTTTTCTTCAGAGTTATGTTTCACTTATGTCGTTAGGTCTCTATTGAAAAGTAATTTATCTCCGTCCTGAATGAGTAGAACAGTGGCGAAATGGATTTTGTATGAGTTTCGTCTTCGCACTAAGATGATGTAATTAATATTAACGTTTTAGCATAATTACCTTCAAATTGCCTATTCAAAATAACATAAAACAGTTCCCGATGTTGCCTAGATATACTTGGTTTATCTTTGCTAGAAGATTTGGTTCAGATCTGACGTCTTATCGCAAATGCTCCAGTTTCTGGATAAAGACACAATCTTATATCGACTGGAGGAAAACGCTAGTTTGCTGCAACTGGAAGAAACAAATTGGAATCCAGTGGTTGAATGGGTAAACTGGGAGTACGGTTTATCGGTGAGACCGAGTTATTCAGTAGTTGAAGGCTAGTTGAATTTTTAAAATTTCATGTTAACTGTAAATCTATAAGTTTGGCTGCGTTTTTTACTAATTTCTAAAGCATTTGGTGTTACGTATGAGAATGAATAAATTTGAGCGAGTGTATTAAGTACACGATTAAAGAAAAGCATCATGGTTTTTAGAGTTAGTACAAGTTCATGTTCGGTATTTGTCTTATCTTAAAAATCCAGGTTGTGTCAATAGCAGAAACTTATTAAATGATTCTGAAATCTTGGATTTCGTACAGACTTTTAGGATAAAATTGTCCTAGCTCATGAGTGACTGTTTCATTTATTTTTCCAGAAGCTGTGATCGCCAATAATTCACGAGTTCGTTTGGTAAATCGGCTGTCATGTTATAGTTTTCTACAACTGATCGGTTTACAATATGCCACTGAATCGCTCAAATCTGTCTTTCTCACCTTGGCAACCGTATCATCTCGTTTGCATGTCGATGAAGCCGTTGAGCTGGCACTTCTGGAACAAAAATATCAAAGTGATATCTGGGGAAAGGTTTGTATTTTTAATTTGAGAACCAATTTTTATTTTTGTTTCGAAAATCTCATGACTTTTTTTGCTGAGAACAGTATATAGAGCTTCCTTTATCGTTTTGTATGTGTCAGAAATAGATAAGAAATTAGAAGCTATGAATAAAAATAAGCAACATGTACTTATTGCGAAGAAGAAAAGGTAGTTACAGGTTGAATGGGCTCATGATATCGAACGAGAAGAACTGATGTCACGATTATCAGCAGGTGTACTATTAGTGCATTTGGGCGATTTTGAACCGGAATACGGAACGAAATCTCAAGAAAAAAAGGTTGTGAAAAATAATGCAAAAGTTTAATTTTTTTGATTTAATTCTGGCGAATCCATTCATTTGGAATTGTTAGTCATATGCAGTAGGTTGCACATGCATAGACCTAGTCGATAACACTGATTTCCTCATTTCATATGAATTAGTTTGTTTTTGATGTATATTAAAAATGTGGATAGGAACCAATATAGCTATATCAGCTATAAATAGGAACAGTCGTAGCAGTTACTCTAATTATAGAGATTAGGAGTTGATTTGAAAAGAAGCAGAGGCTAATATGTACGTGTTTGACATGTGAATCATTTGTGTCTGAACGTTATCGCATGGATTATCTCCTATAAAATTACTTACAAGTGCATTCTCTTCTCTTGTAAAAAACGAAAAATAAGGCATAATTCAACTTGAATTGATGAATCGTTGGTGTTTAATATGTAGTTGTTAATAGTTGCATCTAATATTTGATTTCATAAAATGTAATTTATCACTGAATTTAACAAGACTACGTTCAGTGCACAATATGTTCAAGTCCATCATTTACCTTGCTGGTATTTACTGAATATACTCTGACAAACGACAGATGTTACTAAAAATTCAACTTAATCTCCGGAGCAATATCCTCATCGTCCATCGAAATGCAAATTTATAATTTTAATGTTTTGTCTACATGGTAAGATAAGATCTTATTTTTGCCATTAATTGGAAACAAGTGTTCAAAATTGTTCCGCCACTCTGACATCGCCTCGGATATCCCTCCTTTCCATACAAATTTTTATTTCAAGTTTGGGATTCCTTCAAACAGTGTTGCATGAAATGCTCCATATGATTTGGTTGTAACTAATGAGTGTTTGAAGATATGAAAGAGATGACTGCATAAAAGAGGCGCTGTTTTTTGTTTGATTTTCACTGTAAGATCACAATTGCAATTTGAACGTTTCGGCAGAAATTCTTTAGAACTTGAAAGGCAAAGAGGGAGAAAATGTAGAAATGAAAAGGGACAAAAAAGGTTGCAGGCATTAATTTATGGAGAATTTGGAGGGGGTCTTTTTTAATTTCAGTTGTTATTTTCAATGACTGTAGATTATTTTAAAATGTTTTTGAAAATAAATACGCTAAGATTATTTAAAATTTTTTGAAATGTATTACTGCACACCTCTTATACGTGTGTGACGCTAATTATTGCCTAATTTATTTAAATTTAATCGGCTTATCTCGATTCACTGACGTGTTACTTTAGGAGAGTTGAACTTATCGTTTATTTCACCAGGCTCTAGTTTATTGCGTATCACACTCTGTTCATGTTTGTCTATGTTTACGTGTGCGTATGTCTGTGTGTGTCTGCGTGTATGTTTCTGTGTTTGTATGCATTCTACTATACATTTACGTCGTATGACATTAATTGATTTGAGCGTTGTCCTCCATCTTTATTTGATCGGTTATCATCAATCAGTTTTTTAATCCTTGCGTAACGTTTCTTAAACATTTTAAAACAAACGTAGATTTATTGCTAAAAGTAATACGAATTTAGATAATAATATGGGGAATGATTTGATTTCGGTTCGCAGAAGAAGTTGGATCTGAACTTTCTCTGTAATGTCAGCATTTGTGAGATTTGTGAGAGTGTTTATGGACTTACACAGAGCACTTCTATGTTCAGAAGTAGCAGTTGTTCTGAATTTCCAAAGATCGGGGATTATGGGGAGGTGAAGATGAAGGAGTGCTGTGACGACTTTTTTTATGGTAATAATCAATGATCCATGTAAATATGTTCTTTGCAGTAGTGCGTAGCTATTTAAAATTGTTCTCTGTGAGGTTTTAGCCCGTGATCAATTTGGCATAGGTACAATTAATTCTTGCAAGTAATAGGATCACGTGACTGTTGGCCATGACCTTTTTTGTTTAATAGCGAATATCAGTGTGCGAAACTAAAAGTTGCGCTATTTTTATCTTTGATAATTTAATCATAATTTCTTGAACTTGGGTTTTTTACACGTTTCTGAGCTGCGCTGGACTATTGGACAGTACTGAAATCCGTGCCATATTAGAATAAGGTTCCGTTTTTTCTGCAATAGAATAGTACCTGCACTTATTGTTTCAATTAACGTACAATGACATCCTTGCGAATTTTTAATTTTCATAAGATTTAGTAAAAGATATTTTCGAGTGTTAATAAAATTCGCCAATTAATAAAATTAATAAAATTCGTGAAAATCCGTCTTCTTTATACGATAGAAATTCCTTTTCTTGTTCGTTAGATATCAAATTCAATTGCAAAAAAGAAATATGCAACAATGTTCCAAATATAGCAAAACACTGAATTATCGGAGCATTTGTTATAAAACAAGAATTGATACCAAAGATTTAATTAATCATAAGAGATTGTGAGCTTAACTTATTTTTCTTTCGGATATAAGAAAACATTCCTAATTTGAATATTCTATCTGAGTTTATTTGAAATAGATTAGGTTATAATTTTGTATACATGAAAGAATTACTGGCTTTTTGGTTGGAAAGATCGTGTACAGTATCACTAATTAACGTCAAATTATTTGTTCTCTTCGTTCCTACTTCTACTCTATCAGTTATCAGTGTGTTTCAGGTCGGTGATGTCATTACGTCGAGTAACGTTAAGTGGACGATTTGCACAAAATGAAAGTAAAGCGGAGGAATCAACAACAATGGTTATTGCTAAAGGCCTTTTTGCTGTAGCTGTTGATGTTGGGATCGCATTAGTTGTAGCATTTTATGCATTAAATATGTTTATTGGTAAGGTCGTTGTACCATATGAACGTGGCTTCTACTGCTATGAGGTAAATCTTTTTAATTTAGAATATGAGAACTTTTCAGTATTGTAATTTGTTGTATTATATTGTAGTGGAGTGAGCAAATAAGCAATATGCAGGATCTGTGCTGTTAAGCGTTTTATAATGGCAGCATTAAGGGAAAGATAAAGTTATGATTACGTTGAATAATTTTGCTGTCAGTTTCTTTTCTTGGCTGTATCTTCGTGTCAATTTTCTATTCGTTGCTACGGTTAATCTCGTGGAATATGTGCCACGTTTGGAATTTGACTTTTAACTTTTGTAGCTTTTACAATCGCTAAATTAGGTTTAAAATCAGATTCAAATGAAGACCGGAACATGATGGCGTGCTAGAATGTAAATTGGACTACATCAGGACTTTAAAATAATGGTGTCATTTGTCTTTGAAATGCAAAATCTTAGTATCATTATTCAATTTTTGCACTTCAGGTACCGTATATTAGTAATCCATTTCGACCAAACACCGTATCAACGAAACACCTATTAGCTGTTTCTATTGCTTCACCATTTTTCATCATTGTATTAGTGGAAGCTGTCGTATTTATGTCATCGAAAGGTCAAAATAAACTACGCAAATATTTTCACTTTACTACATCAATCTATCTCATATATCTTGCTTCATTTGTTATCGCCACGTTTATAATGGAGGTGATTTTTCTTGATATTTTTATATTCTTGCCTTAATTTTCAGATCAGTCGCATTCTCATATCAGCTTAATCCATTTTTTCAAGATGTCACAACTTCTAGTGTAAAAGTTTTAAAATTAAAATATCTTAAAACGCAAACTCTGGTAATTAACACATTTTTTTTAAAAGGTATTCTGATGAATTTCTTGTACTTCCAGGTATTAAAATGTACTTTTGCTCGGCTTAGGCCGCACTATTTAAGTGTTTGTCAGCCGAATTGGGAGGAAATCAATTGTAGCGACCCAAATACATATATCGAAAGTAAGTGTGACGTGTCTTCAACTTAAGCTAGATTTAAACCGAAGTTGAATAATGAAGTAAAATGCTCAGAAAACAAACGAAAGAAAACATACGATAAAAGTAGAAGTGGGTGCAAGATTTTAAATTGGTCACGACAGATTTAAATTGTTTTAAAAATGTTATTGCACAAAAGTATTATGAGAATGAAGCGATAGAAAAGAAAAAACACAATTATTAAAAAATCCAGTTTTGAAAGATTTCAAAATTTTACTAAAAATTTTGAAATGTTCAATTCAAGATTTTTAGGGACAAATCCTCTACTTATGTACTTTAACTTACCAGGGGTCAAAGTACATAAATACGTGGATATGAACAGCAAATGATGAAAACAATGGAATGGAAATATGCGTGGAATTTCTCATGGTATTATGACCCTAATGAAAAATTCTTTAAAATGAAATATGAAAGTAATATTTTTACGTCGTTGTTTATTTACAGGTGTCAATTGTTTGGGAACCAATATACATCGAATTCGTGTCGGGCGTCAAAGTTTTCCAAGTGGCCATACATCAGCCGCTGTATTGCTCTTTTCATTCCTTTATTTTTATTTGAAAGGTACGCTGTTAATAGTGGTGTTTGAGAAAGTTTACTAATATAGGAAGTTTTGTATAAACAGTACACATGCTGGTTTAATCTTTTTCTCTCACTGCACATATTTGCATAATTATATAATTATATTATCACATATTACATCATCAGGCTACGTGTATCTGTCATGCTCGTGACACATTTTATAAAATTTGTTGTTATTCATATTTCCACATTATACCTTTTGTTTTACCTGGATGTCGGCCAATTTTGGTGAGATAATTTTTTTTTTGAAAGTTATTGGATTAATCAATTTTGTTTAGGTGTAGTTGATGCTACCCGTAATAAGTTGTTGCGAATGATCCGCTTAATAGTGCTACTTATAAGTGGTGCATGGACAGCAGTGGTAATGGTAACGCGTATAACGGATAATTGGCACTTTCCGACTGATGTTTTGGGCGGCGTAGTATTAGCTCTTTTGTGTGCTTGTATTTTTGTTCGAAAGACGCATTCTTCGTTAGTTTACCAGAATCGTTTACTAGAAAGTATACATAATACATAATTTTGTTCTTTTCTGTCCTATTTTGCTGCTGTAAATTTGAAAGGAAAGAGAACTACACAGTTTCTTATATTTCAAGAATTTTCTGGATTTGTTTGAAACTCAAAATAGACTTGAATTTGAACTAAAATTTAATTATGGGGTTTGATTTTGTTGAGTTTTCTTTTGCAATAGTATTGAGTGTTATTCTTCAATTCGGAATCACGTTGTTCGCTAGCAATAATTGAACAGTTTGTATATTAGTATCACCAAATTTATTGCAGAAACCAAATGCAATTTTGATAAATGCCAAAACACTTCAGACAAATTCTCTCATTTTTTTGTTTCCTTTTTATGGCATATTTTAAATTTTCATTATATATGATATCTTGCATTTGGTGATTTATTTATTCTCTTTCCTGAACACAAGCAATTTTTAAAGCTATCCGACCTTAATTGGAGCTGGTTGTTATATTCATTATCTTCACTACTGTCACTGTTTGTTTGCCGACGTGCACATGTTTCGAATTTGTTTTACTTTGGAACAGATCGATAAAATTTCTTGTAATAAAAATTTGAAGATATGTTTTCTGCCAAGAGAAATGGCATGGTTTTTTATTGCAGTATATCGCTTTTCTAACTTTTAATTCAGTTATAGTTGTGAGTTTGCTTTACTCGAAATGATAGGCATTCTGAAATGAAGAATAATTTCTCTTTATTCAAGTTGAGATTAGAATTTAGATCACAATGAAATTCCTGGTTTGGATTTTATGTTTTGAGATTGATAAATATGTAGCTCATATTCCAAAATCATCCAGAATTGAGAATGATTACCACAGTGCAGGATTTCAATTGGCTCCATGAGATGTTAAAGTGGGATTGAAGTTTTGAAATTCAGCGCTTTGATCATTGAGGAAACAAGCATTGATGTCATCGGGTCCTTGTAATGGTATTAGTTTGTTCCACCATTTTATCCATCCGTTTCAGATGGCATAAATTCTTTCTTAGATTCGAAGTGTTAGATTTTGCCTTATATTATGAAAAGGCAACTTTCATTTAATGATTGATTTAATTCCTTTTTTGAGGGTAAAATTTCGCAAATAAACTGGAAAATCATTGTATTATCTGATTGCTTGGGACGATCGGCTCATATTCGTATGACACCTGTCTAATGGGTTAGATGGCCTGTTTTGATCTGGAAGAACTTGTCGATTTTATTAGGCATCAATGCATCATTAACGCTGATGATGATGGTCGGTGTAAGGAGATATTACAATCACCTTCAAGGTATTGCATATATAAAATATAAAAAATTTTGTTACAATAATATTAACTGTAGCGAAGGTCGTCATTAAGTTTTTCTAAACTTTTCTGCTTTTTGTTGATTGAGGTAGCACTCCTTTCTCTAATGCATTGTTCACGTTTCCTAAACTTAAGAGGTATTTGACATTAACATTCCTTTCTGAATGCAAAATAAGTTAGAATGATTAAACTAGCTGATTTTTGAATAAACTGAGTGAAATTATCGCCCAAGTCTAGGATTTGAAATTGGGTTTCAGGAAAGCGAAACCTGGTGGTTTACCTTTGGATTTTCGTTCAGTACCTGATTCCAATACGAGTAGTGGGGAACACTCCCCATGTTATTCGGTTTGTTCACTACATAAATTGTTTCTTTGCCCATCGGTTTTAATTATCACAATTCACTGCTTTTCACTTTTAGCAAAATTTAGAAAGTGAGTTTAATAAAATTGGGTCCAGAAACTTACTCTTTTCTTTTTCAGGCTATTCCTAATTACGAATCAACTTACGCTTTGATACAAGAACGATTAAATTCAAGATTTGAGAGAAATGACTTATTAGATTTAGATGATGAAAATAAGGCGGTGATGAACAATGCAGTTGATGCGCTACCGAGTACATCGGATTTGGAATTTTTCCAGTGCACGGATATGTCTAATATTCCATCACCATTTTCAGTTGAAACGTCCGTTATTACATTACAATTTTAACAATAGTGCGGCAATTACTGTTGGTTTG
Source organism: Litomosoides brasiliensis (assembly GCA_013365375.1). Lineage (NCBI taxonomy): Eukaryota > Metazoa > Nematoda > Chromadorea > Rhabditida > Onchocercidae > Litomosoides > Litomosoides brasiliensis. The sequence goes on along the minus strand of JABVXW010000148.1, from coordinate 68,893 downwards.
AACATCACTTGTTGTTATTTTCAGACTTTTGGAGAAAACGGATTTTCTGATTAGGTCTGATCTTGCATCGTATGCAAGGTTTGCTGCACCGGTATTTTTTTTTAAATATAAATGAACCGTCTTTTCTTTGGAAGATTCATTACTTTATAAATGTGAGAAATGACACTTCATCAATAAAGACTTACCAATGATGACCAGTTTTAAAATAATTTTATTGGATAGGTCTGCTTTTTCTACAGCTCTGTTAGTATTGAGATGAATCACACAGTCGTAATAGAGTCCTTTATTTACAAATGAGCCTTTTTCAGAAATAAAAGTGTTTTTCTAATAAAGTTTTATGGTTTTATTTTACTGCTACATAAATTCCACCGTTTAATAGTTGTTTGTCGCTGACTGAATTGACTGAAAATTTTTTAAGCTAATTTGAATTGGAAGTAACAATCTACATTAAATAAAATATTTTTTGCCAATAAACCTACTGCATAAGTATTCCAAAGCGGGTCGAAAACACAATTACCTAACTATTCCAAAATGCTGTATTTGCTTATAGGATATTGAAAATGGTCGAAAACTATTAGTTTTTTATCCTTTTGCGAAACCTGAGTCATGCAGTTGCAAATGCTTCTCTCTGACCATCTATGCTCAGTGCGAAATTTGTATTTCGGATCTCATTGGTCTATGTTGCTACGAATATGCACGCTGTCGAAAAACGAATAACATAGGGTATATATTTCGACTTTTATTGATTAATATAAAATGTATTCGGTGGATATGATTGAATGTTGCTGAACGAAAACTGTAATCGTTCCAAAGGGTTAAATTTCATTTTACTTTTATTTATACTACTAAAACGCGTTCGTAAAACAGAGATTTTTTTTATGCCTCAGAAACAAATGATGGTAGATAGCAGTGTTGATAGAAAAGCCATCATTAAACTATCAAACTTGCATGAACTGACAGGAGTATCAAATATATTTTGTATGGAATATAAATTTGATGTCGCTCTTAGGAACTCTATACTGAATTAATAATTTTCGATTTAAATTACTTCTAGCTTTTGTGTGGAATCAGAAATATTTTATATATGTTATAGATCTGTTACGCATTACCATTTGTTGATGGCTGAAGAAAATGGTGAAGTGGATCGAGACCTGCCCCCAATTGATGGCCATCGTTTACTAAATGAGCTTGGCTCATGTTGGTCAACGATTGCGTTGGAAAAACAGCAGAGTCTTGACCGTTCTGACATGACAAATGTTATTGTGTTAGTTTCATTGCTGGTTTTTTAAATAACTTTTCCAAGTTTGATTCAGAGATAAGTGCAATTCAGATATACTGTAAGTGGTAAACAATATGAATTTTTAATGGATTCATTGGATGTCCCTCTACGGTGGCTACGTGATCAGGCTGTCAACAAACGTGTCGAAGATGAAGGTCCAGAGTTCTTGAGTGATTGCCTAACGTGTAAGACATTTCACTCAATTTTCGCATTATTCTGATTTTGATTCATTCTTACTGATTATGAAACAGAATTATGTATTTTGTGCTGACATTTGCATTCGATAATTTACGTTCGATTTTCTTTTTTGCTATATTTGCTTGCAAAATTGGTGAAATGTGAGGTATTTAAGGAATTTTTGTAAGACATTTAAAGCTGTTTTTTCAGTGCGAGAATATGTTTTGGAAGCCGTGGAACAACCTGATGTTGTGTTGGACCTCAATAAGCCAATATCGAGCACTGCTTGTTTGGAATTTCTGCTGCTACGTGTTAATAGTTTGTTTTTTTTTCAATTGCATATTATGTTCTGGAGTACTATTTGGTTTAAAATGTTATATATTAGTTATACTAGTTATTCGTTAAATGAAAATTTTGCTAGGTTCTCGAGGTAATTTTACTTTATCACGCTGTTCGATTTTTGCTCAAGGATATGGTCGAACTTCAAAAATTCATGGCGATTTGCAAAGTTCATCACTTAAACAACAACCATCGCGTTCCAGTACATTTTGTAATTTTGATAATGTTGGACACGGTGTTTATTTCTGAACATGCTTAGGAGATGTGTATTTAAATGTACAATAAATTGCAGAGTAACAGTTTTCTCCTGAAATAAAAAATTTTAAGGAAATGTTTTAAAACGCTAGATTTCTTGTCGAAAATATTTGGACTAATTAAACTTCATTAATTTAAATAATCTAATCTTTGTTTTAAAGGCCTGATTCGCGAAGAGCATAATAGACTTATTGTGACTGCCATTTTAGGATCATCTACCGATATCAAAGATCCGGTTGGGTGTTATTTGGTAGAAAAGATACGTCGGTACAAACCCAAATGTAGTGCTTTATTAAGTACGAGTTATTTGCTGTAATCGTATTTCCATGTAGTATTTCCATTTTATAATATCAGCAATTTACAAACATTATATGAAAATGCTTGCAAAGTCTCTATTTTATGAGATAATTTTGTTCACCTGAAAAATTTTGCTCTTTCAGATAAACCAAAGTTTCACTGTCTTTCTGCAAATTAGTGAGGAGCAAGCCATAAGAAACTTTCACAGCAGAATATCTTTACTTTGTTATAGCTATTCGAACAGATGGTTTTGAATTAGAACCAGACCATTTGGGTAGAACAAGAAAACGAAATTCTATATTTTTGAATCCCTGGCTGAAAGCTTTATATGTGACATGGGATTATGTTGGTGGAGTTGAAATCACTGATCGCTCAAATTGTAATTTCGCTTTTTTATTAATTAACAGTCTACCATCAAAGATTTGGTTGTTGTTTTTATTCTTTAAAGCAGATCTCCTACAGAACGGTTTGTCATTTTACGTGTGTCGCAGGTCCCTTTTAAGGACTGGCATAGGTCATATGTTACATGCGTGCTCAAGAATTTTGACGTAACATACCAAACACTCCTAACAGCTCTTATTTTCAAATTTACTAATGTTGAAATTGTCTTCTCATTTAATGTTTTGTTCCATTCCTCATTACTTATGATTTTGATTTTCAGCAAAACGAGAAGTGAGAATTGTTTGGTTAGCATATCGAACAATAAGGCATAAGTCAAAAGTATTAAAAATGAGCGAATTAACTAAGAGCATGCAATATTGGGTATTGAGTTTTGAATCGGACAGATCAATTAAAAATGGCGAACTGTCGGATGGAAAGGTTAGTGATATGCACAACAGTTGTTATGCGTTGGTGCCAGTTGTAGCGCATTTGATATTATTCCATCTTTAATTAATATGAAGATGCGTTTGACGCTAATACCTGACCAGTGTCGTCAGCATCTGTTTTGAATCATTTTGTTTCAGTTGTACAATGATGCGTACTGGAAAATATTACAATTGGAAGCAAATGTCGATGACGCTTGGAATATCACGGAGAAGGTGTGAATTTTAATTTCTCTTGAAAAAAAATTCAGTCGGCATAGTGGATGTGTTATAATTCAATTGACAACACATATGTCATGCATCACTGCATGACATAATAGTGACAAGAATAAGTGACAAGTGCCAAACTTATCGACACAATATCAAAAAGGAATTTCGCTATGAAGTCAGAGATTTGACTCGTAAAGGGCTTGGCAGTTTGAGAAGCCCTTTAAATTCGAGCCAAATCTCTCACTTCATAGCAAAATTTTTTTTATATTCTATGAGTTCTGATATTAGTGATTGATTGACGTTGCAGATAAGTACTGTAATCGACAAAATAAATTCAGTAGTTCGTCAGATTTATAAATATTCAAATGGTGGGTCTACAAAACCAAGGAAAGCAGCTGCGAAAGCGTTTGGAAATTGGCGTACAATTGAAAGGACGAAATAGTCCTGCGGTCCGCAAGGTACCACAGTTGAGTTCTGCCGTTATGAGCTTTTTATAGCGCTATTCTTATAGAAACTGTTGAAATATTGTTAAATATTCTTAACTTTTACGTTTTAAGCACCTAATGCTATCTATAATATGACTGATTTTATTGTAAAGATACAATTTAAAGTTCTTAAGCAAGTCTTGGATTAGGGCAAAAGAAGAGCATTTCCAGTTACGAACATTTTTATTTGGCGCATTGTAAAGCCATTTTGTATATGCGCAATATTACTTAGATACTACGAATTCATCGCTCTCAAACCGGTACTGTTAGTCACCTGGTTTGGAAATTCTTAGGTTAATTTTCAAAACACGAGTTGAATTGTTGTTATTTAGCCATCGAATTTCATCTTGATTTTTCATCTCGAGATTATTAACCATTTTGAAGTAATTTTTGTTCCCAGAAAGTAAGAAGTATCCCACTTCAAGCGTGGTAAATGTATTTATCTTTGTTTTTTTAAGGTGCTTTCTGCAAATTATAAATATGAAATGAAAATGTACAAATTTTTGTATTTTTTTTCACTGAAATACTTTCGAAGACAATTAATAAATGTGCATTTATCAAGGTGACATCACATGCAATAATTGAAAAGGTGGTAGCACTCAAGACAATTTAAAAGCCGCCTATGTTTTCTTGTTACGAGTTTTCATGCGCCTTTCTCATATGTGTTTTCAAATGCAATAATTGTGAGAACCTTTCTGCGCATATCCAACAGCTTTTTACAGGTATGAGCCCTAGAATGTCCATTCAATGATCACAAATAAAATAAAAAGGTTTTTTTTATTTGTGATCATTGAATGACAGTTACAGGATTTGCCAAGGGTGATAACTCGACTAGAAAGAAGTTTTGCCAAAATTTATGATGCACTATAGGACCTTATTTTTAGAAGATGATAACAATTGATATGATTGTTTTTAGCATAAATAATTATGCATGCTAAACGATTGTTTGACACGACGTCAGAATATAAGCTATGATACATATGTATTTTAAATTTCTAACAATTCAACGTGAAATGATCTCATAATGCGCTCTTTCCCGTTACTTACGAAAATTCCCTTATGCTAAATAAATGTCAATCAAGCTTTTTAAAATAGAAAATTTCACAAATTAAAACCAATTTATTTCTAAAAATCTTGGAATGTTTTATCAACAACGCAGTTTAAATTATATTCGCTCTTTGCTCGATTCTTTCTGTTTACTCATAACATGGACAACTATGACAAGTCAAAATCAATAATAGTAGTTGTAAGTACCACATAAGATTCAGCAAAAACAAATATCGAACTTTATAAAAAAACTCACACCTTCGGAATATTGTGGGAAAAAGCTAAAGAAAAACTGAAGAAAAATATGCAAAAGAAAATTTTGGGGATTATCTTAATCCCCAAAATTTTTTTTCCGAAACTTACACTTTAACCAACATAAGTTATCAATGGACGGAATTGTAATAAGGTGCGAGCAAACATTTTGGCTTACATCATAACAAACTTCTGCACTGAATGGCATAGAAATGTACTTCGTCCTTATTCTATTCCAAAAACCGAGCCGTATTTCACCGCTTAGTATTGGACTGCAATTCTGACAAGGGACTTTTGGTTTTTGGAATCATTGTGATATTTAACTTTAAAATCAGTTATTCATTAATTTAATCTCTTCAAGTTACCAATGTTTGGGTGTTTGATAAATTTCTTAATTACATAATTTCCTGCATACCTAAATATACTGGCAGTTATTTAACATCTCTTGTAATAAAGTTGATTCTAATGATATTTGTGTGTTAATTAATTAGAACGAAATCGGTAATTTCAACATTGATCATTAGTCATGCAAATATTTCAGACTATCGTGATTAATGCCCAGATTGCTGTAATTATTGACATTTATCATCTAAATCTAAATGGGGTGTTTCAGGTTACTGAGGTCCTGGAAATGTGAAGGATTGTCCTAAGTCATCGAAAAGAGTTTAATCGCTCAACAGAATGCATATGTTTATAAAGAGTATTGATACGGAAAGTCATTGTTTAAGGGAATGTCATATATCGATATTTTGGCTATATGTTTATTGTTTGAACTGCTAAATTTTTGCATTCATGAAGTGAAATTTGTTTTCTTGGTACTTTTAGAATATGTTACGTTGGTAGTCTATCGAAATTCTTATTCAAAATTTAAAAAAAAAAGGATTTTCTAAATACGCGTTAAAGTAGTTTCGTTTATTTATGTACATTTTTATATCGTTATATTTCTTTCAAAAATTGTTACAGTTGATTGTAATGGCGGACCGACGTAAAGGTGGAAGAAAAAAATCCACTGATGTAAGTGCTATTTTTATCGTCCTATGTATATAATTGATTCGTATGATAAATGAATAAGGAATTGGATGACAAGAAAACCAGAGCATTATCAGTATGCTTTTTTGTTCATTTAATTGAAATTCAACCTTTCTCTCGTAGATCCTGGTTAAACCTCTCTAAATATCTCCCGTGAATTTTTACCATTCATGTAATATCCGTCGTATGTATTATCGGTTAATAAGAACATAAAATATTGCTAACTGAAATGCTTTGATTCCTTATTTTCATAGTGGAAATTTCAGCCGAATCAAAAGCTGACAAAGGAGGAGGACAGTATTGCCCGTTACGTTCGATTTAATTGTCCAACAAAGTCAACAATATTTGAAGGCAATGAAGTACATTACTTTACCGGTAGTAGTTCTATATTCCATTTCTTGTTTTCATAGAAGGACTTTCTTCTATGTGTTCTGTAGAAAAGGGCAAATTGCTATTTGTAGTAAAGGACAAATATCTTTCCATTTTGCAGAGAATAGAAGAGTTAAAAAAACGAAATGCAGGATGATTTTATGTTGTTGTGAAACTTGTTCGAAAGATAAAACGGATTTATTTACTGTTAAATGATTCTGGTTGAACCTAATAATTATGAAGGCTTAAGGTACAAAGGCTGTTGATACGTTATATGAGTCAAAGAAATACGGTCATGCAGCGAAAAATGTAAAATTCGCTACAAGGCATGCAGCTGTCATGTTCATGCGCTCACTCCTGGAAAAAGGTCTTTTTTTTCGGGCAAAGAAGTTAGTTCCAAAGAAGAAGGACGATAAGAAGGTTATGCTTAATTTCTCTCTAAAAGTTACTTAATATTTCCGCTCTTTATTAGCATTTTTTTACAGTACGTTTCGTAAGATAACAATTACTGTAATTTTAGGATCAGAAAGAAAAAGGAGTTGATGTGAATAAATCGCCGAAAAAGAAGTCAGGTAGGAACGATCAAACTGAAAAGGAAAAGGAAAAAGAAAAAAATAAGGAAGAGAGAAAAGAAGAAAGTGATGATAACGATGAGGAGAATGGAAAAGAAAAAAACAAAAAGAAGGTAAATTGTTTATTTCAGTGTTTGCAATTAGACATGATTTACCATTCTTATGGTGTACTTACAGGAAGATGAAGAGAAAAAAAAACGTAAGATCAAATTAGAACTTCATCGGGAGCAGTCATTTAATGATGCAAACGATGTTTACGTTTGGATTTTTGATCCAACGCCCCTATTTAAGAAGGTTATTGGTGCTCTTATGGGTTAGTTTCTCGTCTCTTTGTTCATTAGAACATAGTGTTATCATATTTTAGATGGGTATTGGATTTTTTCATACCGCAGAAGTTCTTTTCATGAGAAGATGTTAAATTACTACCCTGTCTAGTCATTATGTAGTTAACATGCTTAACGTGTTGGGATTTGATGGATATCAAAAAGGAAACTTAACATCGTTGAGTCAAAGTGGGCGATTATCTAGGAATAGTATATTTCACATGTTTATTGCGTTCTGCTAACTTGTTTTTTTATCACTCAGCAGTAATGGATTATATGGTGTAAAATAATTCCAAACCTTGTATTACATCTCACCGTGTTGTGAAATATATCTCGAATCTCTGGGAAGTCTTTTTTATTTTAGTCGAGGAATAGTATGTGTGTCATGTGCTGAAAGTTTAGTGGGGAAGCTATGAAAAGCTGTACTTTATATGACCAAAAGACAAAAAGGAACAATGTTTATCTCAAATTATTTTAGTACTGGGTACCATCGCGGGTTGTTTATTTCCTCTTTGGCCGATGTGGTTACGTCAAGGAGTGTATTATTTATCAATCTGTGGATTAGCTTGTTTTGGACTACTTATTGGTGTTGCAGTAGGTAAAATTTTAGATTTTTGGTTTTGACATGTCGTTAGAGCAGACGTTTATTTTTTTTATTTAATTGTTACAGCTCGAACAATATTATTTGCTGTAATATGGACAGTTACCATGGGCAAACATAAATTGTGGTTATTGCCTAATTTAACAGAAGACTGTGGCTTCTTTGAGTCATTTCAACCTTGGTACACTTATGAATATTGCTCCGGTGTTGTTTCCGCAAATAATAGAAAGAGAAAAAATGATGGAAAGAAGAAAACCGGTATTTTTTCCTTAACAGTTTTAGAAACTATTTTGAATGAAATTCTTATAATGACATATCAATGCCATCTGTCTGATTGACCCCAATGATGATAACCGAATATTTATTAGATGATGAACCGTTAATGAGTAAGGAAGAGATGAAGTGTGGTGATACTGGTAGTCAAACAATTGAAGTAAATAAAGTCGAGAACGAAGAGCAATCTCGAAGGAAAGAAAGCGGAGATGAAAATACCGATTTTGGCAATGGTCATGAGAATGATCGAACAGATGAAGAAGCGGATAGTATTTCGGATTCGGATGGTAGAAGCAGTCAGGTTGTTTATAACTCAGTTTTTAAAGTTTTATCTCTTTAAATTCATGTTTTTCGAGAGATTTGGAGCCTGGTATAAATTCTATACTATCAGTTATTTTAGTAGATGGAAAGGTAACTTCCATTTTTAATTTGATAATTTATTAACAAGAACAGGAGTTCTGATTCTTTATTGAATGACAGTAATTGTTTGCTAAATCATGATGTGATTTTAAGATGCTGAATCACATTCTGTATTTCTATGTTTTTCGTGCTCCACATTGCTAGCGGATTTTTTTTTGTTTTCCTTTTGAATTTGGTCTGTTTTTTCGAAAGTACTTTGTTGAGGTTTAATTTTTCTTTAGGAAACTAGTGATTCACTAAATAATGGCGGTGATACTGGAAGTGGTGGTAACGACAATGGTGACCGTAAGATACGATTAAGACGACGTGCTAGGAAAGCAGACGATGATTTCGTACTTGTTAATAAGTAATGCTGTTGTGATTAAATGTTATTTATTTAAATTTATGCTTCTAGGCTTTCTAAGGGTTGTTGAAGAAATAACAAGTAGTTAAGGTATTGGGAGGTCAAAGCTCGTTAATGTCGTAACAAGCTTTAATTGACGTTTCAAAAGTATTCTTTAAGAGGGCGATCAATTTTCTGCCACAGTGGTTTGTTAATAGATGACATTAGACTGTTTTTCTGACCGCTTAAATATTCTGATCATTTTATCTGTATAATTTCAATGTGTGTAGACCGATTGTTCTGATGCTATGCTTGAATCATTACGCACAATTTGTTTCTTATAAACTTTCAGAATAGAAATCTATTTCCTTTCAAATTTCTTCAAATTTATTTTGGCTCTCTTTTTTGGACAATGCCCGTTCACTTCTGGGCTCTGACTTAAATATCTTTAGTTTGATTGTAATCACTTCTTCATTGCTGTGTTCATGCAGTCTGCTCGTGCTAATTTGTTGACTTATTATATAGGAAAGTTAAAAAAAATAAAATCAGAAAATGATAGATCTTAGCCTATTTTTTTTATAGATTTGGTGAAAAAAGAAAAAATCCGTGTTTTTCTCCTTGTTATATACTTTTTTATGATGTAAATACTGTTATTTAGTGCTGCTTTTCAAATAATCCACTTCATATTCTCAACATAAACAAGTTTTCTTTCCAATTTTTGTTCATGTTGTAGGCATGACTTTCATATATCCTTTCTCTCATAAATAGATTTTGGTATTAGGAAATTAGGAATTTTCTCATTTCCAATAACTCGTGTTGATGAGCAAAAATTATTTATATTACAGGATACGATCCAAAGTAAAATAATAAATACGGTTAAATCAGTTAGACGTAGCGCGATATCTGGTATTTCGTTTAGGTACTGCACGTTTTCACTTGCTGCAATACTGATTGCTTTAATTTAGCAGTACGAATCACTGATTTGATTGGAACTTGTTGGGCTTTTGCTCGTTGCCAACATAACAATGCATTTGCATCTTTGGTAATCCATTGCATACCAACCACCGTGTAAAGTATCAGGAAACGATCCTGAAATATTAATAGCTCTATTTTTTTGACTGAAAACTAAACGATTGAGTTGTTGTTTCTTAAGTAATATTTTCAATATTTTCTAGATTTCCTGTTACACTGCCCTGTTTTCCAAAAATATGCAAAGTTTATATTATTTCATAATTTAATATTTTATGTATTTGTTTTCTAGAACACGGCAGAAGACTTCTTTGATGAAAAAGAAACTGGGAACTGTATAAATCTATAAAATTTAAATTTATCGACCGTACATTTATAATATGATAAACTCATAATTTTTATCCATTATCTAGTAATTATGAACTATGATTATTTGAAAAGAAAATGATATACAGAACTAGTTCTTCCCTTAAATATTATTTCGGAATTTTCGGAAAAAGGTGAAAAAAAGCCATTCAACTTTGGTAATATAACGAGAAAGCAGGGCAGCCATTTACAATCGTACCGTTGCATCAATTTCACAATTATGACGATAGATTAGGATGACCGTTTCATGTTCCGGACGTAATATGCCAGCGCAGTCCAAAATACTGATTCGGCTATTTGACGTGCATTTAATCTGAAGACAATTATATTGCATTTGAACAATGGAGGTGTTCTTAATTAATTTTTTTGACCTGAAACACTTGGCCAATTTAGGCACCGTTATTGAACTGGAATTTTCTATGATAACAATTTTTAAGTTCTTCAGGTACCTCTGAAAATTTTATCATATTAGATACATTTATGATGAACATTTGAAAAATTGGTGTGAACTTTAGAGGCAGTTCATTTAGCTTCTTCCAGGTTATTGCGATTTCAACTGAGGAAAAATACTACTCAACGGGAATTGATGAAGCAATTAGTCATTAGGACTTACCTTACCTTGTAAAGGACAGGATACTCGCTTGAGTTGCGTAATGTCATTGTTGATGAATCACCTAATTTTAGCTGAAAAATTTATCCCCTAATTAATTCATACTTATTTTTAATAAAATTAAATGAACGATGGCAATTTTTTACGGAGTTAACACATGAGTATATCTAATATTGTGATTACCATCGAAATTGATAGTACAGATTACGCATATTTACCTAAGAATTAATTAAAAATTAGACGTTTCCTTGATGAGAAGATTTGAATTAATTTTTTATCTTTTGCATGCATTACTTTTCACCTCATCCAGTAAGGTGTGTTCAATTACTTAGATAACAAATTTAATATCCGAAAGGAAAAATGTTCAAATAGTTCATTCGCATATTTTTTTAGCATTGTTTAATTACAGAATTACAACGCCAAACGAATTAAACTGAAATCACTGATTGCTTACAGTAATTATTGTGGGCAGCACATGGAATCCATCATAATTGTTAGGCATTTTTGGAAATTCCTCCGCACCAAATGTTTCACTTCCACCATCCTCACTCATAGCAATTTCAAAAAATGACATTTAACAGAAAAATTCAATTGTATTTATCAATTTTATTGTAATCAAAATTTAATGAATCAAAAATTTTCATCCGTTAATTGTGATGGAAATGAATTTTGCTTATACGATAAGATGAAAATGTACATGTAAACTTACATTTTAAAATTTTAAAATGATATTGACGAAATACACACATATATAGAATACACGTGTCGTACTATTAACAAATGAAGTAAATGATTATGGAACGATGGATGAGGATTCTAAATATATGCGCTAAGTGTATACGTGCAAATTCATTTTAACTGGCGCTAGATTCTTGTTCCTTGAAAACACCTTTGATGATTGCTTCTGAGGTTGCTGTCATTAACAAATTTCCTGTTACTGTCCATAAATGATGTTGGATAAATGCTCTACCACATTCTGCAAATTTAATTTTCACAATCGATCAATAGAAATAATGATGTTTACTGAAATTAAGCATATATTCATTGCATTGTAACAATGGAATAAGTGATTATTTTGATAATAATTAGTAATTGTATGTAAACATTTTAAGTATCTCACAGAGTATTTTCAACAACCTATGATTTAAACGACAAAAAAGAATTGTAAAAAACAAGAGAAATAAAAAGTTCATTGTAAAAATGACCATTTTATATTTTGATAATTCACGAATTATTCTAAACATTTACTGTAAAGTAAGATAATCGTAATTACTGATAATAATTAGCGATAATTACTTAGATTCTTACTTGCAATAGAGAAGTGATTCTCGCACAGAAGCCATTCATTGCTATTAATGTCATTGCTATGAATCCACAAACAGAAATCGAGTGGCATCAATTGAGTTGGTGAGAAACCACGGCTAAAACGTGTACCATATTTTTGAAAATTTTCCAAAATTTGATTTTTTAGCCGTACATTTTAAGATCTAAAGCGTTGATTACATGCGTACGTCACGCAATTATTAAAAAATTTACAACTTCAGACATTAATAGTTAACAATTATTGTGCTGACATTTTTAAATTACACGAACTACAGCAGCATAGCATGCATATTGCAAATAATTGTAAAATAGAATAAATTATTGAGATGCTCAATTCAATCAACCTGATATGATATCGTAACATAGAAGGCAGAAGGGTTGTTTCCACAAAATATGTTGCCAACAATTTATGATGATTTAAATTTTCATCTGCAAATTAAACAATAACAACAAATTTCAATCTAATTTCATTTTAAAAAAACGATTGGCAAAAAATTGAATCAGAAAAACTTTGTTGAAATAAGTGTTTACCAATTTTTTGCTTCGTTTTAGCCCAAATTTTAGTATAAAATCCTTTCATTGTTGCCATTGCAAAGGAATCAGCATCGACAATACGTATCTGTAATATTCTCACATTTCGTATTTTACGCAATTGGAAAAAAAAAGTTATTGCAAACTTTTGTAATGTGAAGAAAAAATGTTAGAACAATTATCATTAAACATAAGAGTGCATAAACCAATATTTGGTATTATTTCTAATAACAGTAAAAAATTGATATCAAAAATAATCAGTGATAAGTGAATGAACCTACGTCAAAGATATGATTAATAGGATTCAACAATACAGCATTAGCGAATTCATGTGTCTCAAGTGATATTGGAAATACTTCGTCGTCCTTACTTTCGAGCAGCTGTTGAAGTGCTTCCGATAACGAATTGCAGAAGTCAGGCATCGGTGTTACAGGCATGTGACACTGATGTGCTATCGATTCTCGACAGGACTATGAAAAAATTTCAACAATTTTGATTGCCAGTTATGCAGAATTTATAACTATTACCTCGTATGACATCATAAGATATTTGTTTGTTTTTTTTTGAGAAATTGGAACAATGTTGATGACTACCAGTTCTACATAGTTAGTTTGCTGTTAACAAAAGTTGAAAGTTTAGATGTCAATAATTAATGAGCCAATAACCAAGTGAAGCTATCCATATACACTAAAATAAAATCGATGCTAGGAGCAATTTATTTCTTAGTTGTATAAAATGATGTTGAAATATTACCTCATGAAATGAAACTTCTGATTTCACTGCTAACTTGCCACTTTGTAATATTTTAACTTCTCGAACACATGAATCACTACCTGTATGAACATCTTCTATCTGATATAGAAGTGGTGACGATCCAGCTGCTGAAATTCAACTTAAAAATTGAATTTCCACTCTTTTTTTATTGTTGCACCAATATTACTTTTATCATCCATCTTTTCTTCGTCCTCTAATACCATACTTTCTCTATCACTCTTTCTACCCATAACTTTACAATTATTTATTTAAAATATTATCAACTGATAGGTGAAAAGAAACTGATATGATAGCACATTTTCAGACTGTTACATTTTTTCATCTATCAAATGAAATCTTCGCATACGTTTTTGAGCTTACAACTGCATTTATCAATGACGCATTCAATAAACTACCAATTTAAAAAAAACAGCTTAATTAGGTTTTATAATAATTAAAGAAAATTATTTGAAATGATAGCTACTTTTGTTGCAAAAATATGTGTGACAACTGTTGAGAGTCATTTTTCGTGGAACATTTTTGATCGCAACTGCCATTGCTCGCGACACGATCAGTCCGTTCGGAGTGACTAGTTTGGTTGATTCAGTCCTTCAAAATTTTTTTAATCTTTCCATTTATGAGAAATTAAATATTTATAAGAAATCAATACAAATAGTAAATGATTGATAATATTGTTTAGTCATTTAGCTATCTTGCATTCACACTTAATTCTTTCTATCTTTATTTTTACGACAAAGTAATGTTAGTTATTCTAAAATCACGCAATCACAACACATTTGAAAAATGACCCAATTGCTTTTTAGCAAATTATTTCGACAACTAATTGTAATTTTCTCCATTCCAAATATTATAATAATTAATTGACTGGTTCTGTTTAATAATTAATATTAACCTGTAAGTGTTAGCACTCATTTTTTCCAGATCGAATAAATTTTTGAAATCCATCAAACTACCAGCAGAGGAATTTGAAGCAATACGAAGCAACTGTTGCGTAAGCTGAATACTGCGACGTAATGCTGTAAAATTCTACAGAATGAAAGCATTTGGCAAAATTTTTTAAGTGAAATTATAGTTGGAACAGTTGCCGTGAACATTTATAGACAAATAATGATGATTATTTTAAATTTAATATTTGATAGTAAGAACTTTAGTCTGTCTAAGTTCACCTAATTTCTTCTATTCTCATCTTCCTTTTGATTCTTCTAAAAATTCTCCCTCTCTCACTGTTTTACGCGTCATAAATGTCATCGAAATTCATTATTTAAATTATGTCTGCATAAGTAAAGTCTTATTTCATAAAAATTCATTCGTTCATCACAGGCCTAGAAAAACTATCATAAAAAAAATTAATAAAATTTTGTATTTGCATTTAATTAACTTTCAATGCTCTCATCTCATGCACCCATCGAAAAAATTAATCAAATTTCTTATTTGCGTATAAATTAGCTGTTAATTTTTGTTTTCACCAAATTGAGAAAGAAAAAAACAAACGAAAAGATTATTTTCTAAAAATAAAATAATGAAAATAAATAATGAAAAAGCAAAAGGCAGTAAAACAAAAAAATGAAATTAATTAACATTTATTAATTAGTAAGATTTAATAGATAACCAATGATAGGTATAATAATTTGAGATGTCCCTGTCTATTTCTAAAGGTATGGAGCTAAATTTAGTTCAAATGGCAAATGTGAAATATGCAATGATAACATCAATTAATTCCACTTATTATATAAAATTAAATTAAAAATGATCTACCGTAAATACTACTAATTCCTCACACCTCCTGCACCATAAAATAATTTACGAAATCTAAAATCAAATAATCACGCAAAATGATTTTGTGCAACTAATTGTAAAACTAATACATCGATGGCAAATAATCAAAAAACAAAAAAAAGCGAACGATTCAAGTAGCGAACAAAGCTAATATCCTTGTGTAATTGCAATTAATTAATACTAATTAATATTAATTAATACTTAATACTTCTATATTCATCAATTTACTTCATCTCATTCATCAAATTTTAATTAATTTCACATCATACGAAATTGAAATCACTTTTTTTTTCCAAAAAAGGAATAAGACCTATTGTTTCTAACTTTCTACTCCATACGGAAAGCCTGTTTTCTGAATTGTTTATACGCAACAGATGGACAAAGTAGTAAAAGAGTACACAGAGAGTTGAAGAGTGAACTAAGCAAACACCCGCACTACGACGGAAAATTGGTTGGTTCATTAAAAGTTAATT
Source organism: Litomosoides brasiliensis (assembly GCA_013365375.1). Classification (NCBI taxonomy): domain Eukaryota; kingdom Metazoa; phylum Nematoda; class Chromadorea; order Rhabditida; family Onchocercidae; genus Litomosoides; species Litomosoides brasiliensis. The sequence continues at coordinate 52,997 of JABVXW010000148.1, read as the reverse complement.
TTTAAGAGCTTACTAATATGAAGCATAACATGCATGCGAAGTGCAGGAAATGCTCCAACAACAAACCTTATCTGTTGAAACATTAAAAAGGAAAAGCAATCAATAGCTGCAAGGATATTTGGCGAAACTTTTCAACAGTTATTTCCTTCTAAAATTATTGAAATTTTTGGGGAGAAAGTGTAGCATTTCCAATATTATTATTACTATTATTATTGTGATGTTATAGTGAAGCTAAATATCTGATCATAACTATTTGATCAGTTTGATTGACTTCAAAAACATATAAATCAATGAAAAGAAAATTAAATGAGTAACTCTTTATTGAAGTGATCATAATAAGTTATGACTAACTGTAATAACTTATTTGAAATTTATATTAGTATTGTGTTGTAAATTGAAATCAGTGCAAATACAAGTCACATATTGTTAACATTCACATAGATTATCAAAACGTTTTAAAAAATATTTAGAACTTTTTTTGACTGTTAAAATTTCAACTTATCATTATTTCATATCTTCTGCAGCAGAAGAAAAATTCAATAAATTGCAGGAATTAGCAAAGATTCTTTTTCTTATCAAATCGTAAATAAAAGTAGCAAAAAGTGTTTGACGTCAAATAGAAAAATAAATATCCATTTCAGTAGTTTTGTGTTAAGTGTTTTTACAAGAAAGATTACCACTTAATATGAATTCAAATGTAATTGAATTTGAAAAAAAAAATTAAAAAAAAATATTTACTAAGTAGATACTTTTAATAATATGTTCAAAATTCGAAATTAGAAAGTTATTCAATATATTTTGTTTTAGCTTAGTGCTTGCAGATATGTAAGGTTTAAGCATTCACTATGAAGTAAGTACATGGAGAAGTTCGTGACGGAAGTATGTTAGATTTTTTCCGTTAAATTAAATTTTTGTGCTATTTTGTAATCATACAATAGTTCTACTAATTCATTCATCGTTAACTACTTTGTACAGTTTTAATTTATTATGTATATTAGTTACTAAATTATTTTACGCTTTAAATTCACAAGTTTATCAAGCCGATCAAACGTACGTAAAATCATTTCACTTCCTTCACTATTTTTTTCTTAATAATAATAAGAGAATTATGAAATTGTTACAAAATGGATTTTTTCCACAACTAAGCATCCGACCGCACACGCAATTATATCCAACCAGACAAATGCCATCAACAACAAACGGATGTGACATTGCAGCAAGACGGATCCGTCTGTCTACTCATCCATAACAGTGCATTTTTTTTCTTTTTTTAAAGTTTTACTTTTATCAAATTTTATTCATATTTATTCGTAAAAAGGTCAAAAATACAGTAAGCAGAGATTCTATTATAATCAAACTTTCTTTCTATTCATTATATAGCTTTTTTTAATGAATTTGAACGCTAATTGGTGGAATTCAAATAACTTTCTCTCGCAAGTTTCAGCACCATCTGATATGCAAACAATTCATCATAAGCCTTCTAAGTCTAAGTTTTAACGAAATATTCAAATTTCACATTATTTGAATTAATTTTTCTGATGAATAAAAACATAAAAATAAGATAGTTTTAATTTATTTAAAATTTTGAGTTCAAAAAAACATCTAATATTACATTTTAGCTTAATAATTATAAAAAAAATTAATTAATTAGCATGTAAGCAAAACAATCAAACAAGAAATTTGAGCATTCAATTAGCATTGCTGAAGAAAAAGAGAAAAAAGGAAAAATAGGCAGAGAAACAAACCACCAGAGAGATTTTGTGACACGTCGAACTGTCGTCGTAAAATTATCGCAGGTTGTATAGGTACGTGCAGCATCACGTCAAAAAATTTCTTTTCACTCAAAATGCAAAATAAGCAAAACTTTTGAGCAGTACTGTTTACTCGTCAACTCAATGTCCCGCAGATTTTAAGCATTGCGAAAATCGAGGACTGGGTGAGGAAGGAAGAAATAAGGACAAGTTAGAGTGTAACCAATGATTACATATACCTTTTGAAGGTGTTAATTCTAAAAGGCAAGGCAAACATGTCAAGGTAAACTTTGCTAACACTATCTTCTTATTTTGTCGACGGTAATTTACAAAATTGTTAAGTGAATTTAATATCATACAATTTCAGGTGAAATTTCTAATAAGCAAAAGTGTGGTAGTGCTATGATATTCAAATATTTTTTATTTTCAACGCTACAACATGCAGTGCTACTTCATCAGACTATAGCTATACCATAGTTTCTTAAAATGATGAAAAAATTCATTCAATTTCAGTTATTCATCAGCACAGATGAGATGAATAAATCACTGATGAAAACGTTCAAATTTTTTTTCCACTTCATGAATTTTTCAAGTGTAGCTTTTGTACTAACAATCAAGTATTTTTTTAGTCAAAAAATTCATCGGAATTTTTTTGTCATTTTAAAAAGGGAAACTGTTACTTCTGGAAAGAGAGAGAGCGAGAGAAAGGCTTTCATAATTACTTTGCAGTATGGAAACATACAAATTTCTAACTTAACTTCAAGCACTAAACACATTTCGTGCAAAAAATACACTCCGTTCATATAAAATATTCCTATTCATTATTTTTTTTTAATTATTTTAATAAATTAATTGCTGCAACACTGCAATATAACGGAAAATCATAAGAATTTTATGATTTCTTAATCATAAAATTCTTATGATTTTTTTTATTTGCTCTCATGTGTTAATCATAAGAATGATTAGATATCATAAGAATAATTAGATTTAGACATAAGAATGAGAGTAAATAAAAAAATTACCTTTTCTGTAATTTTTTTATTTACTCTCATGTGTTAGACTTTATGAACTACATATTCTTTTACAAGAACGAGCGGATGTTTTCATCATTTGTTATTGTATGGAAAGATCTCATTTTAGCTTTTTAAAATAAAGTTCGAGAGTTTTGTTGAAAGGAAGGAAAAACAAAAATGGTGCTTAAGGGAAAATCTTAGACCAGATGACGCCCCCTCTCTTTAATACTTGCAATTAATCATCATGGACTATTTCCCCCTCACGTCATCCACTTCAAATATGTATTGACTCTGAATGCACTTTTCACTAGTACCATAGTCAGATCTTTAAATTTCCTCCTGTATTAGACTTTTCGGAGTTTCTGAAATGTTAGAATTATAAAAATTAATATGAAAGGAAATGTTAGCGGTGGGTGGAATAAATGAACAAATAGTGTTATATACAGAAGAGGTCCATTGGCTTTTGCTGTAGTCTTAGCTCTTTTATATTTTAGCCCCAAAATGGACAATGAGAGTCTGAATCGTTCATCAAAATGTATAAAAACATAAAATCCATGACTTTTAACTTTTAATTACTGCAAGGGAGTTAGTGCTCTGACAAAGAAAAATACAAACAAAGTGCAAGCAAAGTCAAATTCACAACAAGATTGTCTGTTGCTTTACCATGGCACTTTCCCTCAAAAACGGTTAACACGATTGAAAATTACAGGCCGTAATTTCATTGTAAGAATTTTTTAAACCGAATTTTTCCAAACTTTGTCGTACAAATTTCTGATTAAAAATTTTAATCCTATTGTTGTAATCAATTCAACAAAATTGATGCAGAAAACGTAATATCAAAAAACCATTCTTCAGACACTAGAATATCGAAAAAGGCCATCATAATATACATAAAATCCAGTTTGCTTATTTGGAAATATTAAAAATATCAGTTGAAATCGCAGAGTACAATGAAGAAAAGAAATGAAAATATCCAGAAAATACAACAATGTCCGAAAACTTTAAACAAACTCAGCCTTTGTATAGATGGAACATTCACAAGCCCATATTGTCTAACTATGAAATAGAAAAAAAAAAACGTTTATAAAATGTATTCTTTGATCTCGTGTCATCAGTAATATCATAACAAACATAACACCAAAATCAGACAAACCTGTGTCATGAAACTGAAAATGGAAGATTATGCTAAAAAAAAGTGACGGAAAATGGAATGAGAAAATGAATCAAATATTTCGGGTTTCGACATTAAAGAACTTCAAAGATTGACGTCCACGACAATTAAATTAAGTATTATTGAGTCAATATATAAGCAAGGATTTTAATATCGATTCATATTGATATTAGCTAGATGTTCGGTTGCGCGTTTGGTAATATTTAGTGGTGGATATATTGTTCGTAAATTTGGCTCACGCATTAAGGATAATGCGGATATGCTGTAGCATGTATGCAAGGCATCTGGAATTATAAAATTACGAATTTCAAAACAAATCATTTAAAGTCAGTACCACGCACAAATGAAAAACTTTAAAAATTGATCCCAGTTTCTTAAAATTCTCATAAAGGAGCGTAAAGGGGAAACAATAAATATCTTTCACTTGTTCTCAGTCGACTTATAATTTGAATGTGTTCAGCCCAAATAAAATAAAATTTAATTCTCAAAAAAAACCCAGAATTTGTGGCTAAAACCTAGCAAATAATTGCAGTTATTTTTCTGCTCATTATGTTTAGGTATAGAAAGAAAATATTCTACATTCGCATTTTTACGACGAAAATTTTAACATACCGGGCACAACATCACCGAACTTGCCGAAACCTCCTAATTCTCTATCTTGAGTCGAGTAAATGAAGGATCGAAGTCGTTCTCTATCCACGAACATATAAGCATCCAAAATCTGAGAAAGTGTTACTCCATTAAAAGGAAAAAATCCAGAAGAAAAGTGCAATACTCGAAAAATTAAATGATATATTGCAAAGAAACAGGTACTATTTCTGCGAACAAAATTTCTATAGACATGAATTGAAGAGCCACTGATTTCATTCAAATGACCATATAATAACGAAAACAATAAAAAAATTAAAGAAAAAGAATGTCTATTTTTTGACAAACATAAAATTTGCATACTTTAAGTGTTCCACCAATCCAAAATGCATAACAGCTATCATCCGGTTTATTGGCTCGACCATGAAAACCCTCATTTTGTTTCCACAAGGCCCATTTCACAAGTCTTTCAATTTGTTTATGCGTTAGAACACTTTCATCCCATAAATGTCCGGCCATCGCTAATGCAGCTATAGCACAAAAAGTTGACCCTCCTAAAACCCTAAACACTTTTTAGGATAGTACCGATGACATCAGAAATCATGTTAATAACTGTTTGTCAACCCTAAAGTGGCCTATAACTTCTGGAGTGTTGATAAATATTAGAATGAATAAAATCGCATACGGATATTTAAATACTGCTTATTGCTTATGGTTGTTTTCAAATTTATATAGTTTAAAATGACCACTATTTATTTTACTCTTCCATATTTTAAGTTTTATGCTCGTTTTAACTGTTTTATAACTACTAAACATGTTTATTCATTTCTGTCTTCCATCTTGAATATACTGGAAAAACCGAGATAGTGGATATGCTAAGTTTGTCTGGAAAAATTGTTTCCGTGAAATTCATTCTATTGTTGGAATATCTCGAGAAAAAAATACTAACCATGACTTTCAAGAAAAGGTGCTTGACCGATACCACCGTCAAAATTAACACACCGTTGAATGAATTTTAACACTGACTCCATGTTAATTGTACTAAAATCATTTAGTATATGACATATTGCGATGGCGCAATAAACAAAACGCATATCATTTTCGGTTCCTTGTTGTCCTCGAAAACTGAAAATAATTTTTTAATCAAAGTTTGACGTT
>JABVXW010000148.1:0-47216 GCA_013365375.1 Litomosoides brasiliensis | reverse complement strand
TATGACATATTGCGATGGCGCAATAAACAAAACGCATATCATTTTCGGTTCCTTGTTGTCCTCGAAAACTGAAAATAATTTTTTAATCAAAGTTTGACGTTCAGATATTCTTAGGAGGAAAGGTGAAAAAGGCCTTTCATTAAAATCATTAAAAGTTATTGGTTACTCAGTGAAGTAATCTAGCAAAATCTCTAAACGAACAGTTAAATTTTAAAATTCCGCAGTGACATCCTAATTACTGTTAAAGCCAGAGATTATCTGAGCAGGCAAAAATACACAAATCTAAAGATAATACACTCTAGCTGCTCTATCTATGGAAAATTCTAGATTAAAGATCTGAAAAAGACAGAGTTCAAACCTGCCATCACTAAGCTGGCCACAACATATTCCTTCTAACACAGCTTTCCTGTCCACTCGACTTAAATCGTCTCCCAGAATCAATAAGGAACAAAGCGCTACATAGGTCTGTGAAATGTGGGCACTATCATACAAAAAGTAATCCTTTGTGATAGTGGTATCCGATTTTGTAGGGACTACATCACCACTACCACAGTTTTCCGTCTGGTACCACAATGGCTTAGAAAAACCAAGAGATCCGCGAAATCCGTATGCTTCCTTTGGACAACCTGAAAAATAAAAATCAAGTGGAATATGCGAAGCATAACAAAAATATTAACAATGAGATTTCTGAAATCAGTGCTAATATATGGCAATGCTTAATTTGGGAAGTATTCAATAAATGCAACGTAAGAACAAAAACATATAAAAGATATCTTCTTATCTGAAATGCAAGCAAACGTATTGGTTGTGAAAACAGTATAAGCGAATTAGGCTTTATCACGTCATAGATACATGAAAAAAGCGGGACAAAAATGGAAAAAAACAAACATATAGAATATATGGGTTGTCAGTTGTTGTTTTCACAATTCCAACAATTCAAGAAAAGATTGTTTTCCACAGTTACAATTCATTCATCAAACATTTACTTGATCCGATTTCGATAATGCCAGTTGCAAGAAAAGGAAAAACGAAGTTTGCACAAAAAACAGTACTTTTTTCAGTAGAAATATCTATCCCAACCTTGTAACACAATTTTTGAAAAAAGTTGCTCGTCAGAAACATCTTTCACTATTTGTGGTTCAGGATAACTACTTTCAGGAGAAGTATCCAGTGGCTGTATTGTTTCAGCACCAGTATCCAAGGAAAGATTTTCCGAAGCACTAAGATCAAATTCCACATCAAAAATGGTCGTTTTTTGTTGATGCCTATCAAAACATTCGTTATCCGACCTAAAAGCTTTTAGTGATATCTGTCCGAGAAGCTGCAACAACTAAAAGATGGAGAAAAAACAGGTTGAAATAACAGGCTTAACATATAACTGAAAACATTCTCAGCCATTCCATTCCAACTTTAAGATCATTCTTTCACATTTTTGTTATCCAGCGTTACTTACGTTGAAAAAAATAAATAAATCCGAAGATTGGTTAATACCTTCTCATATCGAAAGAATCAACCATATCTTTTACTGCCGATCTCCCTTTCCATAACATTTTTTCTAACAGATCTTGATCGTTCTGAATACTAATCTGTTCATACCATAGGCTTCCATCATCCATCATTCGAAAAAGAAATGACTTTTCATTACTATCGGCATAAGTATTTAGGAAAGAAATAGCCCGAGTTGGTCCATTTCCGAACAAGAGTCTTTCAGCTAAGCGCGGGATTTGTAGGTTGTACTTCGGTTGCTGTCGATAGAAAGAAGCTGCGTTGCGAGGTTCCTGCAGTCGTTTGATAGATGCCAACGATGACCACATCGTGCTATCCGGATGACGATATAAAGAAAATGTTTGCACATCAGGATATATAGTATGTTGCAAAATATAGAAGGAATAAATGGCTCCATTTCGCTCAGTATCTCGAATGGGTGGAGCAACTGTAACGTGATGTCCGCCATGATAGATACTATGACCCATTTCCAAACAAACAAGTCCACGCATTCGTTCATCCACAAGTATAAACCTTTAAATTATCAAATTCATATTTTTAATACTTTACTTAACTATCCAGTCTAAATTAATTTGGAAGCTAAATTCACTGACAATATGACTTCAGTTATGTACAGCAACATCTTACTTTTTCGATGCACAAACAAGAAGCATTTGTGGAACATCAGGCAAGCTGTATAATTGATGTATTTTTTGTTTCTCAAAAGCATCTTTATACTGGAAGTGGTATGAATTTCGTGATGTATCATCATATTCAGGAATGGTATATAGCAAATCACCTGTAATCATCTAAATTTTTGAAATGTCACACTAGGCGTTCTCTTAGAACTCAACATATCTAGCAAATTCAACCTTAAACTGTCGATCAATACTAACTTAATTTCACTTGTCCACAGTATTCTTAGGTCTTAATCGAGGACTACAGCAGAAAAATAAAAAACTATTACAGAAAAATTCTAACCATCTGAAATGCCAACTCTTAAGTCAATCAAACGAACAGCGTCTTTGTCAGCTGCATATATGAGTCGTGGATGGTCTGATCCAGCTACAGACTGCAACAATTTTAGGAAGTCAGAGAGTACACGCAGAAAAGCACACCAGGATAGATACCCGCCAACGTGGTAAACAATCATAATGAGAGATTTTATTAACTCCTTTACGAGAAATTGCGATAAGTAGTAGATTAATTGATACAGCTCTGACATTGAACCACCTACTTCTGGGTCGTTAAAAATAAGGTGGTACTAAATGAACAAGTTCTATTTCCTGTTTTAAAAAATTTTATTTCGAGAAACGAAAATCCAGCAAACTAAAAGGAGATACTAACCTCAACATTAGAGCCACATTTTGCCTGAATAAAATTTCCACCCATCTCTCCATACCAAATTAAACCACCATTATCAAGGAACACAATTTCATCGTTCATATGAGGTATGAAGGATAGAGAATTGACAGGATGATTAAACAGTGTCAATACGGCATTATTCTCTGGATCACAAAGATATAATTCTTTTTCGCTACGAGCTAGGATTCGACATCTTTCCCCAGTAGACTTATATGATTGAAGCTCAAGCAAAGGAGTATTCACGTCTAATGTTCGGATAACTTTGGAACTATTAGAATTGGCATTGTAAATCTGCCGCTTTTCAGACGCATCTTCTGTAGAGGAATTCCAGTTCTCCGTCATTTCTACTCTCTCGGAATTATAAATCTCTTGATCTTCATCACTATCGGAGAAAATTCTCCATTCATCAAATCCCTCATCTTTTAAGCGATGCAAACGAAATTCCAACAAGCGTTTCCTTGTTGAAAACTCACTTACAGACCACAATGTCACCGAACCATCGAGAGGATTTTCCAGCACTTCTAACAAATTCCTATTCTTCAATCGACTATCAGGAGTTTCGAAAGGCCAATGTCCTGCGTGTCGCACTGCCACACAATCCCGAACCCACGGCATTGTTCGAGTCAAGAGTTGAGGGAAACCCACTGAATGGGGAACCATATGAGGCCGTTGCCAGTGATGCGCAAGATTATATTGCGATATGTAAAAATCTCTGCTTGAACATCTAGGTCCTTGATTTCGAACACTAGGATTGACCTTGATACCACCAAGAACAGAACATCCCATATCCAAAAATCCAAAATTCGGGGTTGGTGGTGCGCAGAAACCCATTATTACTCATAAAGGAAACTCTAAAAATCTAGCAAAGCTTTGTAGACGTTAAATCATATAGAACGAAAGAAGTGAAAAAAGTAAAAATAAATAATATAAATCAAAGGTAATGCTTTAAAACATACAAGAATTTAAAACATTTTCAAAATAGCAAAAAATCACTAGGAAGATAAATAAACTTCTTCAGCAAAATAACACATAGTTTGCTTGCATTTCGCAAATATATCCTTAACACAGAAATTTTTTCCGAAAATCTCACCAGAATCACTTTTTAGTTGCAAACGATAGATCCACTCGATAAGTTTTTGCCGTAATCCTGCATCCACTTCTTCGTCTAACTTACCTAGCACATCAAGTGTCGACAGAATGAAGTAAAGAATTGCTGCTCTGAAGAAAAAGGTAGGTTTTCCTACGGAAAAACTTTAATGCAAACTTCAGTAAATTTTAAAAGCTACGTCGAACCTAAAATCGAAAATTTACTGAAAAAGAAACAAATTTCATCAGACGAGAAACAGGTGCTCGATTGTTTGCTGCCTTTTCATATACACTTTTTTTTAGAAGTAAGTCTTCCCGGTACCTAATCTATAATGATCAAAAAAGGTTATCAGAGCACAGTTCGGGAACAGTACCAGATGTGACTCTAATTTTCAGCACCACTCTAAAATGACTGACCTATTCGAATCAAAACTTCGATAACTGGCTGGTAAAGTAACAAGGTGTTCTCGAAGAAATTTCAGATGTTGTGAAATAAGAAGTGCCTCAGACATAAACAGGTCGCAAAACTGAAACAATGAATTAAACAAAATAACTTCCTAAATACTACAATTTTTACAAGTTTCAAATTTCGCAATCTAGGTTGAACAGAACGCACCGTCCTAATTTATGCAAAAAAAATGTCTTCCGATATTAAGTCATTCAAATACCTTAAGATTTTATGTCTTTCAGTAAAAACAAATTCTCATGATACACTTTAATGTCACCGACACCTATACAACTGCCACCAATTGTTACAATCTACCATTTCTCTAACAGTTCGAGCATATATCTCGTGAATAAAGTGACATGCTCCCACTTGTTTTTTCTAATAGAGTCTCCTTTTAGTTTTTGTCTAAATCAGTTTAAAATAAACTAAAATAAACTGCCACACTCCTGGTACAAGATTTCGAAAAAAAAATGAATAAGTAATAAAGGAAATAAAATTTTGAACCCAACTAAAGAAGATACGATACTAGGATACTTGGTTAAGTATCGGATTGTATATTCTCATCCAATATAAACTAAAAAAATGTAGAATTCTAAATATGACCAAGGAAATATGCACATGCAAAGAAAGTTACGACCAACTCCCAAATGATGGTCATGCATTGGTAAGAGGTTACCATACAGTGACAAAAATCTATGCACATTTATGAAATAAGTTTTTATGGATTGTAATAAAATACTCAACAACAACAAAAACAATATATCACAAGATGATATTTTACAATTTATGGGTTATCACCTTACTAACAATAAAGCCATAAATTTCCTGAAAGTATCCATATTTAGATCTTCCACTGCATCGAGGTTTTCTGCAAATTTCCCACACTTATACAATTGAAGACCTAAAAAAGACATGGATCGAGTCTTTAATAAATTTGAAATTATCAAGATAAAAAATATTGACAAGAATTGACTACTCTACCTGGTTCAATCCAAACAACATTTTTATACAGACTGTTAGCCCTTAAATCGAGTGTGTTCAACTGGAACACCACCAAATCCAATCGACCATTAACAAGTTGCACAGCACGTGTAACAACTGGTTGATTCGCGAGATTTCCGAAATCAGATTGGCCGTGTCGTGTTGCTTGTGCTACCGCTGCCCCAAAGCAAATCATTATTGCTTTAGCAGCCAACTGTTCGCTAAAGAAATGTTAATGTTAAGTATAATTGTATTATAAGATTTTGTCATAAAAGAAGCATCATTTTAACTCATAAAGAGACATTCACTCAGTATTCCAGTAAACTAAATTTGAAACAATGGACTCTAGCCCCTACTTTTCGTTAACAACTGACATTTCAAACATCCTACTTGCTATATTTTCTTCGTTATTCTATATTACGGCAATAAAAAATAAGAAAACTTTTCAATACTCAGGAACATATATCTACTTTCACTTATACAGACCACTTACTCCTTGAAAAAAAAGAATCTATCATACAAAGCAGTGTATTAAAATGCAAAATAAAACCAGAAAACACAAGTTATTAGTTCACGGTTTATCACCAAAGACAGCAGCACACTGCCGACAGTAACAAAATATAGACGTTGCTATAACTTACCGTGTCCAAGGATATTTTTGGTTTTGTTCATGACACCACAATATTGTATCGATAAAAAGATTCTCCTTGGCTCGTGGTAGTACCACGCTATCATTGTAGATGTGATCCGAAGTCAGATCGATTCGAGGATTGATTGGTGCTGTGTTCGGTACCCGTATGTTACTTAATCTATAAGCAAAAAAAAAGTTTTATAGCCACAATTCCACATAATTTGCATATTTTATAAGACAGTTGCGCTTTCTGAGATACTTTGAGATAAAATAGAAGAAAAGGCACTCAACCAAACATGTCAAGTTTGCAAAAAGGATTTATTTTTCGAAACAATGCACAAATTCGCATTGCTAGATTAAAATTAACTTGAAATTCTGCGAATTTAAATCATCAAAAATTACGCTGAAGCTTTTGTCCATGGTGTAATAGGTTCTGAAGACTGAACAATTATATGAGGTTCTGATCGAATAACGAATGGAATTTCTTCATTTTTTGTACTGTCAATTCGTTCAACTCGTAACGTTGCATTTAACGGTTCATCACGATCATATCTAAAACTAATTTTATGCCTCCAACTGCACATAATCTATTCATTCGACTTCCAATATGTCGCACTAATGATACAAAACAAAAATGAATCTGATTTCATGTAGATTTATTTTTCTTACTTATGTGTAAACATTTTCTCAGAATAACAAATTATAAGCACTATTATGCATACCTAAGGCCAAGCAATTGGGAGTGTTGCAAAGCCATAAGATGTGCAGCTCGAAACAGATTATCCAAGATTATTTTCCTGAAACATCATTGTATCTTGTGCAATCGTCTTACAACAAATGAAGCTGTAACGATGTCTGCGAATAGACATCAAATAGGCTGAAATGCAAGACAGCAGTTTGTTCAAAAAATTTCTTCATGAAACGGAAAATTCTAAAACTCTTATTGTGCACTGCAACCAAACGTACCCCCTTGTTAGTATAGGAGTACCGTGTACACGATGCGGATAATAAGTTGTCCAAAAAAAGACAGGATCAAAAACACGCGGCAATTTTTCCAATGTTGGATCATATCGTTCGCCATGCATTATACAATCACTTAAATGATCTTCGAAATATTCAGGTAATGGTATTTTGGAAGCCTAAAAATAACCAACAAAATTATTGAATTTGTCCGAATTATAACACGATTGATACAATACTTAATCTAGGAATAAAAATTGCAACAAAATATGTCAAGCATACCAAATTTAAAACGCTTTCTGGGAAGCCAATCCTTTTGACTGCTTTTGACAAAGAGCAAGCCTGGTCAATTCCATCAGTAAAAGGTACGCTACCGTCAAAAAGGGAGCACGCAACGGATTTATAAAGCGGATGTTCCTGAAATGTGTGTTAAATCGTGCCTACTTTTGCACACCTAGTCAAAGATTGCGATAGTGGGTCTGAAAATGGAAAAAGAAAATCGCTACATTAGGTTGTGGTATTCTGTAGGCAGGATGAGGAACAACTGGTAATTCTTGTACTTCTGTTGAAAAAAAGCTCGGATGGTTGGGATCATGTATTTTGATTCCTGCTTCCTGAAACAACCTGTTTTTGAAATCAAATCTCAATTGGAGTACTCTTGAAAACCTTTTAATAAAAGTTTCTATCAATTCGAGTTAAAATCCGCTTAAATCATTAAATTATCTCTTCAACAAAAGTGAATCCTTTTCATTTTCCTTGCAAAATTACTAATGACAAAAAATTTCCTGCTCAGATCTAAAATTACCTATTGTCTTTCATTCTCACTGACAACCGGAGAAGATACCTACAAAAAATTCAAAAAAAGGTCGCAAAAAAGGAAATGTTTCACTTAGCTAATAGTATTTTTTTTCTTATTTAACAAATATTGAGAAAATCAATTAAACTGAAAAATTCTTTCGCTAAACTCCATGCTAGTTGGAAAATATCCTCTCACCCGCACAGCCGGATGAGTTAAAAACAACGGCATTTTCCGTTTGTTCCTTGCGGCCAGTATATTTTTAAATATTCGTGTATCCATTTTTCCCCACTGCTTTAGCGGTTTAAATTTTCGAAATACCATCTCAGAGACTTCAATAAATTCAACATGCGCATCCAAGGAAGTCTGTAAGTCAAATTACTTGAACTAAAATACACAAAAAATCAATTTGTTTGGATTAAACATGCCGAAAATTTTTAAGAAAATTCACGTTATTGTGTCAATTCAGCTAAAAAATATTATACGACATACTGCATATAGCGTAACTATAAAAGTATAGATTAAAAGTGAAAAAAATATGACTTAACAGTCGAATATTCGGATTCAAGCAAAGAAGCCTATGTGCTAAGAAATAAAAAAAGAAATTCACCAAACATCTCCACATCTATTTATTTGTCTCTCACTACATCTATACTAATTTCCTCTCACCTAGAAAATTTATGGACTTCGATATTTCAAATCTTAGAGCATCCCAACATTTCAAAACACAATAGGCACGCAATGAATTAATCAATTCAATAACGCGTCTAGGAATAACGCATTCCTTGTATGCAATTCTGAAGTATCAATTCTTAAATTACGTCACAATTGACTCTTCTGTAATTCATTAATACTGAGTTTTATAGAACAAATTTAATCAGCCAAAACTTTAAAGGAACGATTTAAAAAATTTCTATGATATTTTTGAATTAGAATTATAATTAATAACAGGTAAAGTAAATATTAGTATCCATAGCAACCATGAAGTTATGTTATATGGATAGACTGAAAGATATCATTTGACAAGATTGGAAGATATAGCCGATCAATTGCTATGATAGTTGAGGTAAGTTTAAATTTCGAAAAATTCAGTTCTTACAATTTCTTCTTTGAATATCTTTCCTTCCATATTTGTTGTTTTCATAAAGCAATACTGTTTTCCCATGGATATGGACTAGCCCTGTAAAACTAACAGCTTGAATTTTTAATGAGTAATCAACTAATTATTTTAAAATGCTTCAGTAAGTAATCTTTGGATCAAAATTGGCTTTTGTGTAATCACATTTCGAGAAATTTTGTTAATGTTTTCTCATCGAACCGATGCATTTAATTGAACAGCATAGTTTCCTGATTTCTATCATGTAAAATGAATTCTTGGATTCAAATTTAAGCATTCAAGAAAAGAAAACAATAATAGAAAATGAATTGGATTGTTTTACATTGTTAAATCAATTTTCATCACAAATTATAAGTGCCGAGAATATTTATGATCCTGTAGTGTTATTGTGTATAAACCTAACTTATTGGTAATATTTTCAAAACTGCTTGTTCAGTTTGCCGGAAATTAAGCATTCTTCTTACTCCATAATTCCTGATATTCTTAAAATCAAAGAGAAAAGAGTTGTCTGTTTTCTTCTTCCTACAGGAGGAGAAAGATTGAAATAGAATGTCAGTATTGGTGGAGGAGAAAGTTGATGCTAGAAGAGGTGGTAGTAGTGGTGATGATATTGGTGAAATACAACATGAATTCATGGAATGGCATCCGACAAGTGGATTACTCGCTCTAACAACATATCGTGCAAATGTCGGAAGTGAAATCAGTTTTTTCACTCATCAAGTAGGTGAACACCCATTAAGTAAGTGTAAGTGCAAATTCAAGAAGTAACAGTTAGTAGTTGGATGAAAGGAAAAGAGGAATGATAATTAATTCGACAAACTTGATGACACATTTTTGTAAGACTTATGTGTATATGACTTAATGGATTACATTTAAATCTGTTTTATGAACCATTAACATTTTTAAACACTGATGCTTACTTTCTTTAAACCAAACTAATCTGTATAGTCAATTTATTACTAATTTATATAGGCGGAAAGTGAAACAAAAAAAAAATGGAAGGCAAACGCAAAGGCGTAAAAATGAAAATGTTTCAATTATTTAGTAAGTTGTAGCATTTAAGTGAATTGTTCTTATTAAATTCTCTGATAATAGTACATTAAACTTCCAGAATTGTTGATAAAGAAATAAAAATTTCATTTCACCTCTCACCGAAAAAAAGAAATCTAACAAATCTAACAGTATCTATTAATTTCCGGAAACATTAAGGGTAAAATGAATCAGTTGGAAAAAAATTCCAATATATTTGAGTAAATTTCATTCTAAATGATAACCGTTCACATTTAGTATTTTGAAAATTGTTAAAAGTTAAGTATTCAATTAGTTAATACTTTAGTAAACGAACTGTTAATTAGTATACATATGTATGTTAACTAACAAATTTATTAATTAAAGTACATATCTAATCATTGTTATATGAACTCATTAAGTGCTTGTGACTATATTAACGAGTACGTGTATCCCTTTTATAGGCTAATAAAAGTGATTATTTGCCCATTCGTAAAGCTAACGTACGTATAGTGTGTCTATGCTGGCATCCTACAATTGACATTATTGCAGCGTGTTGGGATTCCGGTGATATTACGTTCCGTTTTGTTCAAAATGATGAAGGTATAGGAAAAGTTTATTAATGAATTACACTTACTACATTGTATAATACATCAAACTAACGCCATTCATGATGATAAGATATCGTATTATCTTATCATCATGAATGGCGTTAGTTTGATTATCCTAAGTAAGACATTACGCTATCACTGCCGTTGCTGATAATATGAATTTGTAATATTTCCTAATTCATTGATATTTTTATAAAATAGCTAGTAATAGCTAGCTGCATCAAACATTAACGATATAATTATTATCGTTATTAACAATATTATCACGATTATAATTCAGATTTTTCGCTTCCTACTAAAAATGCAGCAGATAGCATGATGATAAAATGCGTGCTGTGGAGCGTAAATGAGCTTAAAATATGCATTGCTGAAAAGGTATGGAATAATTCAACAAAATTATTTAGTAGTGAATTTTCAGAAATTAAAAAGAAGCATTCATTTTGCTTCGAAACACATTTTTTTTTTGTAATTTTATAAACTATTTTTGAAAATAGACGGAAAATTGATGATAATTTTGATGATTTGAAAACAGAGCGGTAGTATAGTTCTATGGCGAGTTGTGAGGGACAATAAAAAAGGAAAGTTAAAAATCGTCATTAGTGGTGCAATCAATGAAGAAGCAAATTGTATATGTCGAGGGATATCTAAGAGGTTTCTTTTTTTTATTTCACAAATTGCTGGAAACATATTTTGGTAGTGATAGTTATTGTGACAGTATCTGCATTGGTAGTGATAACTGTTCCAATCCTGATAATAATAATCTTATTCAATACTGATACCTCCTATACCTGTCATACTAGTGACATTTATTCCAGTAATACCTGTTCTGATAATCATCTGGGACAGACTATATAGAACTATAGATTATCTATTGAAAAAGATTCATCTTGCTGTTTGTTCGATTGTTCATTTTAGTTCAATTTAACGGATCAGCTAAAAAATTAAATCAGATTTGTCGTAACAAAAAAGGCACTGAGACAGTAAGGTTTGCTTAGATAACAACAAAATTTTCTTGCAGCAAATCACCCATACATGAAGACACTAAACAGATGAACACCGTGAAATGGAAAAAACCTCATACTGCAATATCATCGACGGATGATGTAATGATATTTGAGATTTTATTCAAATTAAAAAATTGCTTCACATTTATTAAAAAAAAGAAAGTAATTATTCGACGTTTTACTTATCTATTATCAATTAAAATATAATAAAATTCCTCCGCATATTCCAACGTTTCTTGAATGAGAAAATTTGAAAAAGAAAGTTTGGTGGAGTAAAAGAGGCAAAAACAATGGAAGAGCTTACAATGAAATTTGAAGAAATGAATTTGTTCTCTTCAAAAAAAAGTTTAGGAAAAGACGGTGTCGAATGAATGTTTCATTATTGGTGGCGCAAACGGTGGCATTTATGCTTTTCATCATAACGGTGAAATTCGAGAGATTTATCGGGTTTGAAGCAATTAAGACTTAAGAGTTTAAATAGTGAAATTACCCAAAAAATTGCTACACTTCTTCTTTTAATTATGGAAAATATAAAGTAATTGAATTTAGTTTGTTAAAGCAAAATGAGTATTATTCAGTTGGATAGTGCGGTGGTACAGCTATTCTACATTGAAACGAGAAGTTTATTGCTTGTTCTCAGCAAAGAAATATTTCTTCATCAACTCATATTGGTCAGCGATTGTGAGGTTGAAGAAAAAATTCGTGTATGCTTTTTTTTTCATTTTTTGCTTAAATAAAAATTTTAACTTACTATTATTGAAATTAAATTTAGAAGGGATTTCGAATTAGTTTTATTTCCGAAATTAATACTGAAAAATTTAATTTTAGGTTAAATTGAACGGAAAATGGTCAGATTTTCAAATAATAACAGTGAGAACTGATATGATTGCTATGTGTAATGGTGAAAGTGAAATAAAGTACGATATTTGCTGAAACAATTAAATAAGCGTTGTTGTTCTTGTGTCATATAATGGATCATCTATTTACATATTTAACTTAAACCTCAAGTTAGCGAAAACATTTTAATGAGATAAAGTGAATAGTAATAATCCGTGTGATTTTAGTTTCCCTCTGTTTCTTATGAAATTTAAACTTTTCAGACAAAATATTTTACAAATTAAAGAATTTCTAACATGTAAGCTTCTGTAATTGCAGAATTTGGGATTTAAACACTGACGAAAATGGAGTTTTATCGCTGAAAACAACAAAAGGTTTCAGTGCAACGGACAGTATTACTTGTTTGTCATATTCAAACGTGAAAAGTGAATCAGTACCCTTGCATTTCAAAATCTCAGTTCTAGTTATGATGTAATAATACTAGTGAAGTGTCGACTATTGCAATAGCAATCTACTTGTTTAGCGAGTAAGAATTTTCCTTTGTTATTTTAAAATGCCTTCGTCAATTTTCAGATTGCTTATCAGGTGGAACCGCAACTGGTAAAATTGCTAATTGGCAACATTGTTGTACAAATGACGAAAAACTTATTAAGCAATGGATTTTGCAGGATGCAGTCACTATTGATTGCAAAGTAAGTTATCTAAGCAAATTTTGGTTTGTAAATTTCATCTATACTTTTAAAATTGTGATAAATTTTACGGATTAAAATGATCAGTTGGTCAACTATTTCTGGTGTTCTTGCCGTTTCCACGGGAGCTGCTGTAACCTTATTAAAAGAACAACCAATCCTCTCACATATGAGCGGAAATGTTAGTCGATACATTATTGTGATATTAATTTTAAATTAGAAATTAGTATTAAAGCGAAAAAAATCAAACATCTATTTAGATGTGTACCACAAGTTATTTTAATAATTATCAACTTTATTTGTAATTTAGCTATTCCAGTAGTTATACAACAAATTATCCACTTTTTTAAGTTCTTCAAATTTATTTGCATAAATTAACTCAAGTGGAAACACTTTATTATGAGTCGTAGGAAATTAGACCTTAATTTCTACAAAAGAAATATGCGTGATTCCTTACGTACAGAGAGCGGCAATACAGTCAAATTCAAAAACGGTTTCACTGATATGCTTACAATCAAGCGAGCAACACGATATTGAAGCATCAATTATCGTGAAGGGACTTCATATGGATGAAAAACATCTGGCTCTCTGGGACGATCAACAAGTCAGTAATATTTGATTTTTTCGTTGAAAATTAAGAAATTATTTGCTATTACTTAAGTTTACTTATCTCTCTTCTAACCGGGAAATTGAGCTATTAGTTTATTCGATAATAGCCAATTCTTCGCTATAATTACAGCAATAAAATTTTTAGTTTATATACCTGAAATTATTGCGCTTTTTAAATTTATTTCATACGTTTTAGATACACTTATATGACATAACTAATGAATTAAATGAAAAATTAAACGTACAATTGGCGTCAACTTTCAATTGTTCAGCTTCAAGTGTTGTCGTATATCAGCAAGATATTTGTTGTATCGAAGATGACAAAATTAGAATTAGAACACTTCAGGTTATATTCTGCTGCATTCATGAAATTTTCAACTCTTCAAATTTTCTATGAATTTCAAAAATGTTAATTTTGCGCTTACAATAACCGAATCAATAACGCTATATTATTGTGAGAAATTTAATGAATTCTAAAAATATTATATGTTGAAGTTTTAGGGTACAGTGAAGCAGGTGATATCGATGCCAGAGGTGGAGGGTAATCCGGTAAAGATGGATATTAATAATTCCTGGTTATGTACTGTTACTGCTAATGGATTCATATGTATTTATGATATGTCTGCAGGGTATGAAATTGAAAATTAACTTAATCTTCTTGTTTCATCATATTAGTATCATTTCAGTTCGTTTCAACAGTAAATGCATTTTTTTCGTTTCAGTTCACTAATTTATTTCTTACAGAGAAGTACGACAGCAATATCGTTCAAAATGTATTTCGAAAGCGGTCCACGACTTTAAATATTTTCTTCACGTTAGAGTTAATAAATTGGGCAATCGTGTCAGCTTCACCTATTGCACTGATGATCATAAAAATGTATATTAATTATCTTTGTATATATAAATCAATCTAAGCACTAAATGTCAGAAGGATTAAGATCGATATGTAAAAATTAAACTAAACGTTTCAAGGTAAGGTCCAATCAAAGACATAAAACTATCGTGGATAACTTCTTTGAGCTTTAAGGAATTTGAAATCTCTATAGAAATTATGTAATAGTGGGAATTTGCAAGCTGTTGTTCGTAATGATCAATTGATACAATTAATTATTAAAATTTAAGATTTATATTTTTAAGGTTTATCCAGGTATTATGGTGTGGGATGCTAACTCAGACATTGTTTCATATTTCAATTTTACTAGCGGTATGACCGACCAACAGCAGTATGAGACAGATAATTCTACACTTACTGCCAACAATCGACCAAATACTGCTGTTGTACGGTATATATTTTTAACTAATAATAATGCTTAAAATTTAATAGTCACAATTATTTTTGATGTGATGCTGAATTTTCCAACGTTTAGTTTTTGTTAGTGTTGCAGTAAGATCGAGAAGGAACAAGTACGATATCGCCTTCCGAATTACTTACCTGGTTTTCATTGCTGGGACAGTAATGATTCACGTTATTTGATATGTGAAGCAAATCATTGTAAACCAAATGTTGTATGCAATTTTTATACTCTAAATATTTTATTTAAAAAAAAATTTAAGCTTTTTTTAAAAGAATCAATTATGTTATGATCATAGTATCTATGTTGACAGTGATAAATTAGACGTAAATTGGACAAAGTACTGATATCGACTATCACTTGTCTAACAAAATATAATTTTAAACTTTCTTCTTTTAGGGGCCCAATTACTTATTATCAATATTTGTAACGTCAGAAGATGGCTTATATATGCAAGATTTACAGTTAAAACCTAAAAATGCTGAAATTTTACTTGGTTGCACAGTACCATATATTTACTTTATTCGCAGGGTCGGTTTGCTTTCATTCTTTTATAAATAGAAATTTTACTCTCTTCGTACTTTTGAAGTATCATATCAGACTTCTTGCTGATCAAAAATAATTGCAAACGTTGTTCAAGGATAATGGCGAAAACGAAGATCGACGTAACGAAGTGAACATTGGAAATTTACTATTACGTCAAGTTCTTCAAGAATTTATTGGACTTGAGAATTCTGCTGATTCAGCAACTAAAGAGGCACATTATTTGTTATCTTAACACAATGTATTTTTACGTATTAGTTCTTTTTTTAAAAATTATGGTTAAAATAATAGCCTCGCTTTTCTATTATGAGCGAGGCTATTATCTTAACTATATTTTAACTATAATTAAAATGAAAGTGTAAAATTTTGAAGAAATTTGAAATGTTGATATTGCAGGCAATGATGGACTTTTTATATTATATAACAGTTGATAAAATGGATGAAGCATTTAAAGCTATCAAATTCATTAAGAGGTTTGAATTTACTTATATTACTGTAAAATTTATATCATTTCGTCACTCAATGATTTATTCTAACTAACAGATCATATGCTATATTCCAGTGAGAACGCTTGGGAACAGATGGCGCACATGTGCGTTAAAACAAAACGTGTTGATGTGGCTTTGGTATGCCTCGGAAATATGGGACATGCGTGCGGTGCACGGGCTTTGAGAAGATCAATGCAAAATGGCGATTCTCTTGAAGTGCAAGTGGCTACATTGGCCATCGATCTGGGCCTGCTAGTAAGTTTTAAAGTTGTAGTTGTGAGAAACGATATGCTTGTCTTCCATCGCTCCGTCAAAATTTCTGCAGGAAGCTATAAAAGAGAATTTTAGGATGATGCACAAGCACTTTTTGCAAGTTGCGGCCGATATGATTTGGTCAATCGTCTTTTGCAAACACGAAATCGTTGGGATGAAGTTTGTTAAAAAAAAAATTTTAAAAGAAGCTATTATTGGAAATTGATGTCTAAATTCTACTCTAAGTTTAAATGAAATTAGTAAAAATTTTAATAATTTTAGGCTTTTAAAATTGCTGAAAAGTATGATCGAATACATTTACGAAATACATACTACAATTACGCAAAATACCTCGAATGTCTTAATTTAACTGATGCTGCAATCGAGAAGTTAGTTGTTCAAATTTCAAGCTATCGATATTGCTATTGCGTTTACGTAATACGTATTAAATTTGACAATCATGCTTCATAACGTATGCTTTAGCTACGAGAAGTCAGGCACTCATCGTTTCGAAGTACCACGGATGCTATTCGATCATCCTAAAACACTTGAAACATATGTGACGAAGACAAAAGATCCGTAAGTTTGAGTAATTACGCATCAATTGACATCCCAAAATAATTCGTTACGACAATCTTATCATAGAATGTCTATCACTTGTCCTTAATGATTATTGCTATTACTGATGTGATAATCGATTAAAACAGTTGTTGCTACAGAGGCATACAGAAGTGGTGGGCTCAATACATGGAAAGCAAAGGCGATGTTAAAGCAGCACGTTTATATTATCAGTATGCTAAAGATTATTTATCAGTTGTTCGTATACTTTGTTGCAGCAACGATATAAATGAAGTAAGTAGTGCAAGTAATTTATTTTTAAAATAGGTTTAAATCAAAAATTTAAGTTTGTGCCAAAATTAAAAGTTAAATTTTGGATATTTATAATGATACACTTTGTAAAGAAAAAACATACGCAGGTGGAAAATCTAGGAATTTCAAGCAAATTACATGTTAAGAAGGTTAAAAATTTGTTTTGTGCCAAAAATCATTAAACTGAATTATTACAACTGATTTTTTGAAATTTTTACGTTTCACGATTCAAGTTATCGTCAAACGTACAAACAAACGTACAGATCGTTTCGTTACTGATTACTTGCAGGCAGTTGAAATAGCCAACAGTAGTGATGATAAAGCATCTTGCCATCATTTGGGACAATATTTTGAAGCGCATGATAACGTTGAGATGGCGGTAGCATTCTTCACGAAAGCACATGCATACAGCAACGCATTACGTCTTGCTAAAGTATTTGCTGTTTATTTTTGCTCCTGTTGGCGCACGTTAAATAAGTCATATGTGACACTGTCAATGAAATTATTAGTGTTACAAGGCGTGATTACAATATCTCAGCTATTTTCTTGATATTGTTTGTAATTTTTAAAAGTTAATTCCTATTAATTTAAATTAAATTTGAAATAAGAAAAAGTTTGTTTTCGTATAATATTGTGCAGGAGAGCAATATGAACGATAAAATTGCTAATTTGGCTTTAATGGCTGGTGGAAATGAATTGGTTGAAGCGGCGCAATACTATGAAAATATACCTGGACAAGCTGATAAAGCTGTTATGCTTTATCATAAGGTGACTTGGACTTAAATAACATTTCTAAAAGCCATGATTTTTATTTAACTTTTAAAAATTTACTCTTCAGACAACTGATAGCTTAATCTGATTGTAAAATATTTTCCTTGTTACAGCGTTTGATAAGTTCAAAATACCATCCATAAATGTAACACATTTTGATCCGTTTTTTTTGTTTCAGGCCGGTATGATCAGTCGGGCTCTTGATTTGGCATTCCGTACCGAGCAATTTACTGCGTTAGATCTGATCACCAATGAGCTGGATGAAAATTCTGATCCACAAATTCTTGAACGAGCTGCGGAATTTTTCAAAACTAATCAGCAATATAACAAAGCTGTCCAGCTTTTAGCTTACTCAAAAAAGGTGCATTTAACAAGTCGTGAAATTTATGCAAATTTTCGAAATTTGTAAAATAATTTGGTTAAATTTTACTATTTTCTTCCTTCTAAAAGTTAATTAATCATTTTTAGTACTCAGAAGCAATTGATTTATGCAAACAACGAAATGTTCCAATGAACGAAGCACTAGCTGAAGCATTAACACCTTCGAAAGGTAAAAATTATTTGAACAAAAATTCCAATAATTATAGACGAACAAATTTTAAATTACTGATCGAGGAAAATTTTACCATAATATAAGTCAATTTTAGAAATCAGTGACAGTTTTAAAATTTTTGAAATGAATTGTTTTGGATAAATCAAGAAAATTACGATCACTGAAGATCAGAATTAGTTGCAATTTTTAAGCGGTTGATAATTCAGGCGAAATGCCCAATAGTGCTGATCGAACAAAACTTCTGGAATCAATAGCCGAGTGCTGCATACAACAACGAAATTATCATGCTGCAGCGAAAAAGTACACTCAAGCCGGAAATAAGTTGGATGTCAATATTTTTTTTCAAAATTAATAAGATTACAATAACGGCATTAAATTAATATGGTATAATGAGTGGAACTTCAAATTCTACTACGTGTTCGTTGTTTCGTGCAGTATGATCAATGTTGTTAAACATCGGGAACTGAGAACTTCTCTTGAACTCGAAGCAATGACGGATATTTTGAAAATAAAACTTTCTTACTGAATTTAGAAAGTGCCGAGTTTGGTTTCAAACTTCTAAATTTTCTTACTATATTTTAGGCTATGCGATCATTAGTCAAGTCAGGTGACACGGAAAGGATTGTGTTTTTTGCAACAGCTGCAAGAAATAAAGAAATTTATATTCTAGCAGCTAATTATTTGCAAACATTGAATTGGAAGGAAGACGGCGACTTGATCAAGCAAATTGAATCGTTTTATAACAAAGCTAATTCATATGAACATTTGTCGAGTTTTTATGAAGCTTGTGCGCAGGTATTTAATTATCTATTTACCTGTAAAATTTGTTACATTAGCGAAATACATAATTGCTTAAGTCAAATCACGAGTATTTGCACTTTACGGAACAGAATGAACAAAACGTTTTCGAGTAATAAGCTGGAAAATTGGAAGAGTTTACCAATTAAAAACTAATGTGTGTTGTGAATAAGAACATATTTAAAATATTTTAAAATCTGCGATTATGTGTAACATCAAAAAGTTGGGAAATTTAATTAAGATTAGAATTTCATTCATTGTAAATTGAGAGATGCATTAGACCAGGAGTAATGTAATATTTTAAAATACTCACTTTGAAACGAACTGTATAATTACTTAACAAGTAGTACAAATGAGTTAGTTTCATTTCAGGTTGAAATTGATGATTACCGTGATTATAATAAAGCAATTGATGCACTTAACGAAGCATCACGTTGTATGGCGGAAGCACTTCAAAACAATCCTAAAAATGATCATCTAATAAAAAAACAAGCGGAATTACATAAGGCTATTGGAGATATTAGAGAGTTCATTGAAATTAGAGCGTAAAAATTTTGAGTTTTTTAGGACAAATTAAAATTTTAACTTGCATTTTTCTTTGGATTTATTGCTATGGAATGTTCAAAATTTCAGTGCTTACGAATTGGATCCAATCGACGCCATACGACAGTTAGAAGCACTAGCAAACGACAAGCAAGCTTGTAGGAATATACGGCTTGGTGACATTTACGCAATGATGATTCTATACAATGTCCATAAGGCAAACTACAAAAAAGTTTGTGTTTGAAATTGCAGGAGATTTAGACACCTATCCAGTTTATTTTGCTTTCAACGTAGTAACTTATAGAATAGTTTCTACTTGAAATTCTTTCTTTAGGCTTACTCTTTGATACAGCAATTGAAAGAACGTGAGCCAGGTATCAAGTTGAATCATTATGTGAACAAAGAAACACAAGAAATTATTCGTGACGAGCTGAAAGTGCCTGACTTCATTAATGAGGAAAAATGTAGTTCAGAATCTGGTGAAGATCAACAGTTTGATGAAGTGGGTTATAGCTATGCAATGAAGAGACGTTTTCAAAATGACAGCAGAGGTTTTGATGAGAGGAATTTTGAAGAAATTTGAAGTAATAGAAATAATCACATAGATTAGATGTGCTGTTCGACAAATAAAAGTGTTTCAAATTCTGGAACAAGTTATGATTTCCACGTCTTAACCAATTTCAAATTATTACAAGTTGATAAGTATTATTATATTCTCTTTTCGTGGACCATCGCTTTTTCCGGATGTTACAGGTCATAGCACCAGCTTATTGAAAGTATTTCTCAAGTAGTGTTCTAACAGATTTAAAAAAATGTGGTAGCAAAGAGCAGCCTGCCTCAGTCTTTCTGGTTCACGTTTGAGAGTTTCTTCTCATTTGACCACTAAGATAATTGGTACTAGTCTGTGTAATGCACTTAAGTGAACATGGCACTTCTGGGACGACCATGTTTTTATCTGATCGTCGATTAGCCTACAAGCATAAATTTGTTAAATTCTTAAGATGATTAGAAGTTTAAAATTTAAGTAGAAGTATAATGAGGGGATGGTAATGGATTGAAAGTTACTATATTAGAACAAAAGAGAAATCTAAATGTTTTTTTCATTTCACTTTTTGTCTACGTTTAACTTGAAACTGCTATTTTCTTACTGTGCTTTTAGAGTAACTTTTTTTTTCATCTCATAGCGTAGTGAGACAATTTTGCGCTGCTTAAACTCCTTAAATAGTATATAAAGCACAAATTTGTGATTTCTTCTTCCTGATATCTTTTTTGAATTTTCTGCAGCAAAATTTTGCAACTTCATTGTTCTTCTGTTATGATTATCAATTTCGTATCCAATTTTGTTTTAAGAGATTTCATAAATAACAATATGATCAGCTGTTACAGCAATTGTTGAGGCTATCTTCAGAGTTGCACTCGAATGACTTAATTAGCAATGAAGGATATGCAAGAACTGATTGTTTCTAAGGATAAACCATCGATTTAGTCAAGTTCAAATTTAAACGATTAAAGGTTGAAATAATTTTGATTCAAATTACCCTACCTGGCGCTGAACTCCGAGCATCGTTATCTTTTCAAAAGTGCCTGGTCTTTCATGCACTAATTTTATCACCGACTATATTCAACAAAGAAGTATTTGATAAACTCCGGAAGTAAAGTAACTAGAATAAGTAAGTTGATCAAAAATAAAACACTCGAAAATAAAATTATACATGCCAATGTCTTTAAATTACAATGTTATTTATGTATGACACAATATTTGCACTTCCTCAAAGACAGAAATAATATCTCAGTGACGTGGGATGATGAATAAATTATTAATATGTCAGTGAGGAAGTACATATATTTTCACTTCTTTTTAGCATACAAATAATACGGCAGTTATCAGTTGGATTGAAGGAAGACGTTTGAAGACACTATGCCATATCACAGACCTAAAATATTTCAAAAATTAAACAAATTAGCAAATAAAATTAAAAGAAATGAAAATATCTGCTCGCATTGAAGTTGTTGTTTATGACTTTATTAAATAGAAATAACAAAATATCCTACAACGAAACTGATTGTGAACTTTGTAGCATAACTTTAAGCTTTTCTTAAGAAAAAATGAAGAACTGCTAGCTGAATTTGAAACGTATAATTGTAATTTAAAGAAATGTAAAAAAAATATGCAAAAGATTACCAACAAATTTTTCAAAACGATTTTCAGTTATGCTATGAAATGTCATCACTGATCATTTTAGATATTTTCTTCACCTGCACTAATTATCATTTGCAAATCGATCGCCTAAAGCTATCATTTTTTTGCTTTACAGCTGGAACATTATATATAAAATTATACTATTTCAAAATTGTTATTGAAGTTTATAATATATAAATATTCTCTTCAGTAGAGAAATCATCACAGAAACAAAGTACAACTAATTAGCATAACAATTTCATTCAATCAGGAAGTTTTTTTTTTTCGCTCATCCTAAAAAACAATTAGAAGTGACCTTCGATATTGGAGTGTTGTTTTTCTTCCTGTTCAATTTCTAAAAGCTGTAATGAATTTATGGGTCAGTTTAGAAGCTTCCCACGCAGTAACCTATTTAAGCACTTTTTGTTTTCTTTCTCTTGACTTATTGTGATGTTTGCTAGCTTCTACTTACCGAAACTGCTGTTCTTATTAGCCTTAACCATTTGCTAAATCGATTTGCGTCACTTGTTTGAAATTTTTATTGATAGTAACATCCACTACGATCAGTTCTTTCCTTTTCCAATACTTTATTAATCTTCGTCAAATTTATATTCACTTTTTTGATTCTTCTTTTCTTAACTATTCCCGTGATGATTGAAGATCTGTTTGTTGAAGTGAATATAATATAATTTTCCTTTGAAATATAACAAAAATTGAAAAACTTTGAAATACAACAAAATTTGAAATATAACAAAATGTAAATTGCGCATTTTAAATTTCTTCAATTTGATTTTGCATAAATGTGAGCAGTGGACAAGAGTGATTGTGAATACGCAACTCTTCATGAGTGCAACAAGTAATTGTAATTTTTGAATAGTCACATCTTTGATGAGAACGATCTGAGATTAACAAACAGAAGAGAACTTCCACCCTTCAGAGCTCGGAAAAGTATGCAACTGAATGAAGCATCGGTTAAATCCTGAATTCTTCCTGATTGCGATGAATGAATTACAGCATGTGGTAACTTTCCCATGCGTCATACACACATTTTATATCTTCCCATCTTCATCCCTAATTAATTAATTGATCTTAACTTGTGTATGTCTTTCTTCGGTATATTATGTATGGAATTAAAAAGTCTAAAAGATCGTAACGTAAGAAGCTATTTGGACAACTTAGTGCATTTGTGGACATATCCCTTTCGATATTATTGGATCGTCGGTTGATCGTGGATAACTTTAATGTTTGCATAGAATTTAATGAACTGCAAAATGATTGCACAATTTTGATATGCATAATTAATTCCTACGAATGTAACAATACATTTAAATATTTAAAACAAATTATTTTAAGTATTGTTTAAGGAATGAGTTCTCCTACAACATTTCGCATCTCTCATTTTAAGTTAGATCAAACAAATTGAAAACTTTTTTAAAGTAAACACACACACACAGGCACACACGTGGAAAATTATGCTTAAATGAGAAAATTTTTATTTCACTTATAGTAATACTTCATATGTTATAAACGTGGGCTTCGAATATCGAACAAGTAAACTTTGTGCGCATTAATGGATACTGTATTACTAATTATAATTAAATAATTAGAATACAGTAGGAGTTAAGTGGGTGCTAAAGATGAGTAAATTGCTTACAAGCCTTCAACGGCTATGCGGCATTGATATTTTTTAGCCGAGAAAAAAGAAAGGATCAGGTAATGTAGCGATGTTAGTTTCAGTGTTCAACTAAAAGTATTTATTATTTGAGACATGAAATAGCCAGAAACTATTAAACACAAAAACTCATAATTTTCTAAGGTTATAAATTTTATTAATTCATTGCACTTGATCTTTACTTAAGTTCATGTTTACCGTTCTTAGAAGTAAATCTTAGTATGTTTACCATCATTAGAAGTAAATCTTATTACCTTTAATGCAATTTTATTGGAAAACCGTATGAGTGAAAGAGGAGAACACGAAGTTATTAAATATAATTTTTTCGTTTCAAATTTGAAAAGTTTCACAATTTTATAATTTTTCCAGTGAACGTGAATTTTAAATGAGCTAAATTTTGCATATTTGTTTATATTTACTATAATTCAGGATGTCGTACTTTCTACTACTGTTATTATCATCTCATACATTTTAAAAATTTTGTACAAGCACTACCAATTAATTTTAGGTGATTATTTTCCAGAAAAGATCATTACTTATTTTAAGGATTACTTTGTCTATTTTACCATTTTTCTCTGTTCAATGAAGGGAAATGTTAACGTTACTGTAATAGAAGAAAAAATACTGCCGATATTTATCAACTATTTTCTATGTACGTATGGATATGTGATTGTCGGTGTGCTACTCATAGCAATTAACATTCCTACGTCTCTAATTGTCTTCACGTATAAAGCACTCAGGTCAGCTTATAATATAATAATGAGAAATGAATATAATTTGAGAAATAGTTTCATCAAAGAAAAAAAAATGAGGCAGAAAATAAGGCGTAAATTTTTGTTAGCGAAAAGGAAAACTACCATGAAATAATAATCAGAGCATGTATTTTAGGTAAATTTTAGTATTTTAGGAACTCTTACATGGTGTTAGCAGTTGTGTTCCTCAACAATGGATTTTTGGGAATCAGTACAGTTGTAGTTGGAACGAAACGATTAATCGACACTCGTAATGGTGAACGATTCATCGATCATCGCCAATGCGTATTAAATGTTTGTCTTGTTTTTTTTAAAAAAAAAATTAGCGAACCTGTCTTACAAAAGAACTGCCTTACAATCATTTTAATCTATCAATTAAATTTGTTGTAAAATTTTCAGGCACCTCTTCTCCTCTTCACAGCAGAATTTATGAGTGGATGGAGTCTGTTGATGAATAGCTTGGAAAGACTTTGTGTTGTAACATTACCGATATATTACTATGTTAATAGCAGGCGAATAAATTACTCATTAATTGCTGGACAATATACGATCATTTTCATTTCGGTAGCTATCGCAGTCATTGCAAGCTTAATTGAACCAACTCGGCTTATATCCAATTTTTGCAAGTAAGTAGCAGCAAAACTTACCCTTTTAAAAAATTGTACTTTTTTTTATAACCAAACAATACCTTATTGCTATCACAGTTATTGTAATCAAACACTTTTCAAAATGGAATGATAATTTGTGTTAAATTCATCGTGCAACACTATTTTTTCTTTACTTCTATGATCAATGATAGTAATAATTTTTGCAGAATACAAAGTGCGTATTCACTTGAATTTTATGAAGCATTGCTACTTCTAACCTCTGTTGCATCAATGCTGAGTATTGTTGTTATGATTATCGTCCTTTTCATCCTGCGAAAGTATAGCTTTGAAAAATTTTATATTCTTAAAAATGAAATGAAACTTTTTTTTTGGAACTAATCGATTTTATTGCTATTATGACAGTTGCTTCTTAAGCAATTCATCATGCTTTATTTAATTTCAAACGAACATTTAATAGAATGGGCAATTGGATTCACAAATACAGATAGATAGAAGAAAATAGCAGTAAACATTGGAAGTAACAGACAGAGAAGAATTTTGAAAGGATGTGATAATTAAAGTGAAAGGATAACAGAATTTCATTTAAACAAATACAAAAGGAACAAATCTCGTGAATTGTGCTATTTCTTTTACAACGGTTGTTAGCGCTAAAAAATGTTAACAAAATCAAATTCAAATGCTAATCAAATTTTTAAATTATATTTTTATTACTGTCAGGAATTTCGCTGAACACTTCCTGTCAAACAATTCGCACAATCGTAATTTGTCGAAGTTTCTCAGTAATCAAAAGCAGTACACGCAAACAGCAGTGATCTCTTGCTGTTTCACATTCTGTATGCAATCAGATTTCTATGAACAGTTCTTTCAACGAGAATGAATTGCTATTTTGTGATTTTAAGATAAACTTCAGCACTCAGCCATACATCAGGTAGTTGTAGGTAAATTCACTTACATATGCAGCAATGAGTGTTATAAGTAATTTTTCCTCTTTTATAGTTTTATTCTGTTACATTCATTTTTACAGTTCTTGTCGTGGTATCGTCTACAGTGGAACGTATTTTCGAAGCGGGTACTTCTGTAACGTCGCAAACCATCGTGATGTTTTGTGTGTACTTACGTCTATTAAATTCCTTCAACATGGTAATATCGTTTTTATACCGTCAAAAAGATTTTCAACTTACTGCAATTCGATGTTTCAAATATCTTTTTGGTGGACGAAAACAAAATGTTGAACCATTGACAGCAGTTTGCTTCGCAAAATGAAAGCTATTTTCAATTGAACTGAATTGACTTATTGATTGATAATTGATGTTTAAACTGTTGTACGATTGTGTACTTAGTTCCTTTCGATTAAAACTTTTAACAGAGATTCTGAAAACTAATTTCTTTCGAAGTGCAACATACTACATAAATACCACTGCAAGGCTTCCACTATTTTCGTCATTCATTTAAAAGTATGTCATCAATTCCATTCATCGAAATTTGAAACTACTTAGATTAAGTAAACATCTATCAAAATAATAAAGGTGAAATTCCACATAACATACAAGCAAGACGCTCGACTCTCAAGATGATCGATACAGTATGATGTAATATTGTTTGACGTACTCATAAACGGCTTCATTAAATCGTTGAAAGTGTATCTTCTCGTAAATCGCACGTCAATTTCTTCAATTATCATAGCTTCATAACGATGATTTTTCTTCAACATTGTTAAACGATTTTTTTTTTAATGAAAAGGAAAAATTTTTTATCAAATCGTCCAATACCATCCTCATCAATTTTCATGTTATTTCGTTTTCTAATTAATGCAAATTATTGTTAAATTATTAATTTCAATTAATAATTGCAAGCGAACTAAGGAATTACAGTCAATATTCCCAAATTTGAAGTGTTCACCTCATTATAGCATGCCTTCTTGCAAACTATTTTAAAATGTATTAAAAAATATGGAATTTAAATTCTAGTCATTTTCTTCGCACTGTCATCTCTCAAATCATAAAATTTCTTTTAGTATTATTCAGAAAAAAAGTAAAATGAAAATATACTATTACCCAAAAACAGTTCATTTCTCAGCGAAACATCTGTTGGACAAATGTGTTTTCATAGCATGCCCGCTTAAAATGCTGAGACGCGCAGGTGTCACGAAGGGTCTTGTGATTTGCTTAAACGTTTGTTGAGTAGGGTGTTTGGGGAGTTGGATTATGCAAAGTGTGCCATACACTGCACATATTTTCCTTTCCCATATGTGTATATCTCCTGTATTGAAGTAGAAGTATTTCAGGTTAAATTTCAATGGACACATTTCGAACTTTTCCGAGATTTTCGAAATACCTTAACCAGCGTTTAAAGAATTTATGATTGTTGCTATAGTTATGCCTGTCTTTCAGACTTCATCAACTGAACTACTTGGCAATTCTTGCTGGAATGTCTTCAGTGTACGATTTAATCGTTAGTCAGAAGTGCGTTTCATAATTGACATTTAATGAGGGTACTCAGCCGGTTGTTTATCGACAATAAGTGATATCGAAAATTTATGCTAACGATTTGCTAAAACATGGTCTCTAATTTTATATGCTATTGAATATAATGAAAGAAAGGTGACAAAGAATTTTTTAGATGAGCAAAAATTTTTTCAGGGCATGGAATGGGGACCAACTGACCGTTCATCTTTTTGCATACAAGGAATTGCTAAGCCTTGCCAAAGAATTGGACATGAATCAGATAGATGAAATTATGGATGTCACCAGCACATGTCTGAAAAAGGAAAATGAGGTAAGTTATTAATGGTTTATGCGTTTTGAGATCTAAGTGCACTCTGTTTTGTACATTTTACTTAGTTTTAAATGGTGAATTACTGCGATTTTGTTGTCTGCAGTAGTTCATTTCTGTAGTCGCTTTTTTCCTTTTCATGGGTGATTTATCAGTATTCGATTTTAGTTACCTTCACTAAATTTATTGCGAGTAAGCGCTGAACTGTTATCTCTTATCGAAGGGAAAGCTGAAGTACTTACTGGCAAAAAAATGATGCAAAAGAACTGGTCTGTCAATTTTCGCATTGTTATCAGACGTCTGCTACAGACTCCAGCTATCGGTGTGTATTTTCGATAATTTTAATCTGTTTTTACGGCAAAAATTTCCTTTTTTATGGCTGGACTTTTCTGGCCAAAATTGGGAATGTTTCGCTGTCATAGATTGTTGTTGCTTTTATGTTAGTCTTCATAATTTTGCAGCGCAGCCTGCCCCAAGCACATCGAAAGAGACATTTTTTGATCAGTATTTACCAGTGTTATTTGAGTTATCAGATGAATTGGTTTCCCTGATTGGTAGTCAGTGGTTTGAAAGTGATCCGGATTTTTTGTTGCTGCTATCTTCCATGTCTTCTATACGATTGCAAGAAGTCTTCCACGAACAAGTAGTTGAATTTTTTTCTCCAATTCATATATGTTTCTGCATTTTCGGAAGAGGTTTTGCTGAATCTCTAACTCATTTATAGACATCTATTAAAGAAGCATTCGTTCATGGACGTCTCCACTGTCACTTTGCACATTGCGGTGAATACGCCAACATTTTGTCGGATGATAAGTAAACTTCTTAATGACTACTTGTTATTGTTTATGTGTGGTTTTGTATTGATGGATAGTTTTCGAGGTTAATCTGTAGTCATGTATAATAAAGAATTTACATTATTTAATCACAGTCACATAAGTTTTTCATTTCTTATGTTTTCTTCCATTTTAACGCCATCTAATAAATTTTCAGAGCATAAAACACGTACAGCGAGCAATTTTGCATGAAAGAATTTTCAGGGCAACAATATTATGCGGAACACTACGGGAATCTGCAGTATACACATGCCAGTATTATTATAACTGTGGAGAAACCTCAAACGATTTCAGAAAAACGATAATACCAACATTCCAATTTCTTTGTATATACATAGATTTTGGAGGGTTGGCTACACTGCCATCAGAATACACAACAAATCTTGGAGAACTACTTCTTCGTCTTGCAGGTACTTCTTGAATTGTCTTCCGAACTGTCTTTAAATGAGAGAATTTCCAAATATACATAAAGTATTGGTTCTAATTGTTGCTGCGTTAGTAAGCTCAAATTCCAGATCTGTTAAAAAAATCGCGTAGAGAATGAGTATAGCTAAATTATGGTGCAATTTTGACGTGGAGTTTTTACTAGTCAGGTAGAACGAGACGAGCATGACGTCTCCTGTTCGTATCAGTTCAGATATAAACTAGATATTGATCCGAAAATAAAGTACCATGCCTTGTTTTTGGTTGAAATTCCGGAAAAATGTTTGCAATTCCTTTTTTTGCTAGAACTTCTACAATTAATTCTTTCCTTGTTTTGCAGTCAGTTGCTGCGAAATTTCGTTGGTCCCGTTGGAGTGCCTAGCTAAAGTGATATGCGAGTTGCCGAATTTACCCAGCACAACATTAGATACGATTACGGACTCTTTAAAAAAATGTAATAACAAGGCGAATAAGGAAGACATAGTCCGAGTGCGTTTCCTCTCCATTTTTTCATTATATTCATTTCTTTGCTTTAAAAAAGAACATTTGTTTGAGGCATTCGGATAATAAAATTTGCTTATTATGAAACCCATTTACTCTTGAAGTGCCAAAGTAAATTTGAATCGTTTAATAATTGTAGACAGAAAAGCTTCCGAACAACGATTTCTACTATGTGAGTGGAAGCCTTTTGTAGTAAATATATTGCCAAATTAATTTTTCCAAATGAAACTGTAATTACCCATATTTTTCGTTCTTTTAGGATCAGAATTTTATCGTTTTATGTTTTTGTCTTTGAAATATTCTAGGTTTTCATGAAAATTTCAAAAAGAATTATAGGATGTCAGGAGCTAGTTTGTGTAATCTTTTTTCATCAGCGAGAGCAATGATTGTGCTAATCAGTTCAGTTCATACCATTGCAAAATTTATTTGATATTTAAGGTGATATAGGAATTGAACATGTCGAAAACAACATTTTATAGATACTGGATACTTTGAACGTGCAGCTGCAGGGAGGCACTGCGGGCAGAAAGTGGTGTCCAGCAGTCAGTTTACGTAAAATGGTTGAATTTTTGCAGCAAATAAAATCAGGGTAAAAATGCTGAGCGGTAATGTTACACGTTTTTTTCACTTAAATATAACAAGTTCTTTTTTTAATCGAAACATGTAGAAGTGATTTTTTACTTACGGGCAGTTTATTTTTGTGACTTTTATTTCTTTTATATTGAATATATAATGCAGATGTGTCTTTTTCAATTTCTTTTCGGGAAAATTTTCTGGGTTTTTTTCTAAAATTTTGATTGTAATTTTGTATAAGATTCACTCAGATATATACGTTAATGCTACTTAAGTTCTATTTTATCACTTCACTTCTTTATTCATATATCGGACAGTAAATCCTGCTTATTATATGTCTTTCGTATAATGCTTTATTTTTCTTTTATATAAAATCCAACATTTTTTAACTTTATGTCGCCATGTCTGCAAATTTAGTCCATATTTGATAGCGATGGAAAAGTTTAAATAATCTATTATTGTGGATTATTTTTGAGAGTGGGGCATCCCCAGCTTGACAAAAGAATTATTAATTATATTTGTCTAAAAATAAGTGGTTGAGGAAAAAATGGAGTAATATGGCTGAAATTATGCAATGTCGACATCTCAGCTGGCCTTGACAAATAGATTACACAAGTACCGATGAAGCCAACCTTACCTTAATTGACGACATGAAATTTGCTTAAAATAAGAGATTGTATATGACAGCGTAATATTAACTTTACAAAAAAGTAAAAAAGAAAAATATACTTCTTACGTGGGGTATAAAATATTGTCTGTGATGGTACATGGAAATAGCGGCAAGAATAGTTAAATACATGAATTTTTGCAAAATTTATTTTTTTAAGATATTCCCATTCACTCCATGTAAAAAAAATTTTAAAGAAACAACAGTAAAGGAGCGTATCAGTAACCTGTCTATTATGAGCGATTAATTTTTCTTGCTACGTCTTTGATTCAATACACATTTTCGATTTTACGATGTGGAACGTATTATACGATTATCAGTTAGAGCACTTGTTAAATGTATACGTGTTTTTGATACATCTTGGATTCCCTTGCAATACTGGTCGAAATGATGTTGTTATCTAAATGCTTTATTAGTTAATGCAAAGCGCTTGTTTTCAATTGTTTGATTAAAAAACTTTTATACATGCAAAATAACATAAATGTATAATTTTGATGTCTGTTAATTAAGATTTGCATTGACCTACGATTATTTTCTTGTGAGATAAAAATGTGAAGTTGCACCTTAGACTTTTATTGTCACCTATTTCATTAGACTTATTGGGTCGCTGGTGGTGGTCGCTTTCCAACGCATAGTGCAATGGATGTTTCGTCGTCAGGTCCTAAAATCAGAGTCACATCATCAGGGGACCAGTCCCTTGAGAAAGCTTTATCAGACGTCGATTTTAAAGGTGGTTCTAACTGCCTAAAATTGCTGAGTGGCCAAGATATGAATATTATCTGGTTGGCTTGTTCGAAGTTGACGACAGATTAGATCCGTTTTTGAATTCCATCCCGAGCCGAGTCTTGCATCCTCTGACACAACTTGAGCCAACTTCATGATCATCTTGTGTTCTGCACGATTTATTCTATTGTGAGATCAAATGTTAAAATCAAAAGCGGCACTCCTCGCAAATTCAGATTTGGAATAATTTCAGCACATTCCTCAGGTCGGCTGATATATTTTCGGGTTGCTTTGGTTGGTGAAGTTGGCTCGGAAAAAAATAATGTTCGTAGAGCTTACGTTCAGCTAATGTCGAATCGTAGCAATCAATCTAAAGCCGAAAAGGCATTGGTTTGCAGTTAACTATTTTCAGCAAGAAATGAAATATGAAACCTTTTTGAATTTTTTCCTTTAAATTTCCAGAATGGCAGTGGCGTCCATTTGAAAAAAAAAGGCAATAAAACTGTGAAAGTACGTACGGACAATGAAATTCTTTTATTTGAAGAAATTATGAGAAAAAGCTCCAACAATGCATCACCATTATCATTTAATATTATTTGGAAAATTTTGGAAGTTTACTTTTCATAAGAATTGAAGTCTGAAATTGTAGAAGGAAGACATTGTTGAACGCATTGACGTGCTCGATTCAAATGTTGTCACCGTCCGGGGATTTCAGGTAAGTACAGTAACTGAGCGGGTAGAAGAGCTTACAAAACTTGATTCACTAATAATTCTGAAGTTATGTTTCATCAGTGCGTATCAGTTAACTTCAAAATTCAAAAGCACAACAATAATAATTTCTGGAATTCACTTGACAATTTCTGTCAAAATGATCTCACTGATTTCAAGGAAATTCGTTGTATTAAATGATTTGACATCCCTAAAAATTCAAAATTTCTCAACTTTATTTTCGTATAAATTCAACTTGAACTTTAAAACAGTGACAAAAGCAAGTGAATAAAGTTGTGAGCCGTTGAATGTGTAATGTAATGTAATTTTAGCTCGAATTAATGTGTGCTGAACGAATAGCTGATTTTAAACGGATCCCAACGATGATTCGTTGCAGTCATCTCGATGCTATCATTATTTTCTATCACATCAGTAGCCTGAGACAGTTCGAAAGCATTCATCAGAAAGTAATGAAAAGCATTCATCATGTCAAATGCACTTTGCCAATAAAATCAAGATACTTCAAAATAACGTCATTTAATGAATTACTCATTCAGTGGGTTCCAATCATAAGACGTTTGTATCGCAATACACCTTTTATTATCTGCGCAACAGGGATCGAAGCACGGCTACCACGTGACGTTCGCCAACTGCTACTCCGAAAACAGCTTGGTGATGTTGAAGTTGGTGAGTTGTTTTCATGCTTGTGAGGTTGTAAATCAAATTTGATAAGGTGTAGTTTTCAGTTCATCCTACGTTCTGTTGTTTCTTTCAGATACAACGACAAAATCACCGTACAAACCAAGAAGTCAATTTAAAAAGTAATGCATTTTCATTCTCTTTAGATATTGCGAACGAATTGCGTATATTTGAATATTGTGATTTTTTTCAGAACGGGTAACAAAGACCCACGAACGTTCCAAAGTTTAATTACAACAGAAATCGGCCAAAGTTTGGCTACAGAATTGAAAGCTTCCTACTACTGTGAAGTTTCCACTAAAACCTATGTATGAAAAATTCATAGCTCTTTTTAAAACTGAGTTTTTCAAAAGAGGAAAACAATTAAATTGTTTGAAATTTAAGTTTAAACAAAGAGAACACGTGAAAACACAAGGTTATTAATTCTTTAAAAACAAGAACGGAAAAAAACGAGCGGAACTTTTCCTCCAAGAAAATCACCAGAACTCAAATTATTGAGTGCTTAACTTTGAATTTATATCTTTCCAGGAAGGAATTGAGGATCTATTCAACGATGTTTTAGCTGCAATTATATCGTCTCAGCAATCCAAAATTTGTCTGACACGTAATCGAGTTGGACGACCACGACCAAAGGATGCTTGTAATGTCATGTAATCAGCAAAAGTTAAGATAAACAGCGAGAATGCATTATTAAGACCAGAAATTCAAGTAAATAGCAAGAACAACAAAAACTACATTATTAAAACGTTGATATCGCATGACTGAGCAACATAGATGCAAAATCACAAAATTATCCTAAGCAATAACAATTGAAGGATCATATGCCACTGAGTAACCTCACGGGAAGGCTTCCTTAATGACCAATGAAACTTTTTGCAAAAGAAATTTGATAATAGTCTTTTTAGTTTGCAAATCCTACTACTCCTTCACATTAAATCCATTTAACAAATTTTTTTCCGATTTTCATTTGAATCTCATTCACTTCATTTACAATTTTACGACTTTGTTGTCAGCTTTCCTTTCCACTAGTGTTCACTTTAGAATCACCGGGCGACGGTTCCGACAAGTTTGTTCGAATTATCTAAAAAATATTCTGCATGTATGCGTATTCATTATTTTATAGTATTCATTATCTTTGTGCGTATTCATTATTCATTAAATTAGCAGCACATATACGAAACTTACGGAGAGTAAAGATTCAACTTGTTCCTCATTTAATCGTTCTTCACATTCTTCCACTATTAATTGGATCTGAAGTAATAATTGCCACAATCAGATTAATATTGGAAGAACAAAAAAGAAAAATAGAAATTAAAGCCAATTTTGATTATCAAATCATTTATTTGAATAGGCTTATTACAGAACGTTTAATTTAAATTAAATGATGAGAAATTACCTCAACAGCAGTTACAGGTCGCAAATTTATGAGTTGTAAGATTTCCACGGCCGTTAACTGCAAATAAATTGCAGTTTTTTTCAAAGCAAAATATTGATTTTCCATTAAATATAAAGACTGATACACTTAAAAATTTTAGCATGATATTAATGGGATTGGAATATCTGTCCAAAACTTGTGCACTATTTGCTGTATATATTAAAATACAACATCAGGGAAATAGAAAAATCAGCAGCTTAATTACAAATCTTGACAATTTTCATGTAAGAAATAAATAAACGTATTTAACGCTATGTTGCAAAGAATCACTTTGAATGGCGCTGCTGCTCGGATGAATTTTTCAATGTCTTCGTTTCTTTGCGTGGCAGCTGGCGTTCCTTGCAAATATTTACTTGTCTGTAACGATAACTCTAATATTCACAATTAACCTACTCAAATATTTATAAATTAATTGATAGGAATCAATGTGATTTCTTAACACAGCAGTAGTTCAGTCTTGAGTTTTGAACAAGTTAAATTGAATGCCAAGAAACCATTTTTGTTTTAATTATAATTTAAGAACAGGAATATTGGTGCTGCGTAAGTTGTTTGCCATTTCAGTAATTCTCGCAATCCAAACAAAATCATCGATGAATTCTCAAGGAGGTAGAACTCCCTCGATTTCAGCATGTGAAATAAGAACCTAACCCTTAACGGTATTGGTGTACAAAGGGAAACATACCTCATATATGACCGTACCAAGAATCTTCGACCGTTGATCTTTTGGAAGTTCATTTTGCTGCTTGCGCCTACTTTGCAGCAATCGCAATAGTTCGGCATTTGTGATTACTGTGTGTCGTGGATCTAGAACTTCCATACTACAAACGAGAGATGCACAATGCACCTAAGCATTACTGGATTTATGACGCACTGCAAACAGCATGTTTAGGAAGAAAAAGTAAATCCATGATTTCTAACAATCACTTCATATGCAATATGCAGTTAGTTCAAGGGTGATAAGTATTTCAAAAATCTTGTACTACATACATTAAGTACAGTAGCATATGTAG
Organism: Litomosoides brasiliensis; assembly: GCA_013365375.1. Classification (NCBI taxonomy): domain Eukaryota; kingdom Metazoa; phylum Nematoda; class Chromadorea; order Rhabditida; family Onchocercidae; genus Litomosoides; species Litomosoides brasiliensis. The sequence continues at coordinate 11,924 of JABVXW010000148.1, read as the reverse complement.
CATATATACTTTGTTGGTGGCCAATAATATTTTGATCATTAATAATTTTATACTTACCATAAATAATATACAATAGAGCAACAATTAAACAGAGATAGAAATCTTAACACACATTTACGCAGTGAATAACGTTAAAATGTGACATTTAGAAGGTAAGACATGGTCATTATGGTAAAAAAATCACATATGACATTTCGAATTTCACGATATATTATTTCAGTGCAAGAAAAGATTTATAAAGAAAATTTCCATGATTACAAGAATTTTCAAAAGTACAACTATCACTGTTTTCATGTCAACACAAATTTCAAAAATAAACTGTAGAATTAGTTTCAACTTGGTGCACGAATTGTCCTATTTGTTTTTACTGCTCTAACACTGTTTGATATCATATTAATCATTTTGGTAATTAACAGCTGTATGATAAACTATTACACAATTTTACTATACTAACGCGAGAAAATGATGATAAACACTGATTGATAAATCAGATTTACATACTGCAATAAAATAAAAGGAAATTGAATTAGAAACACTGGAAATTACTGGAGATTCAAAAATTGACAAATATAAAGCAACAACAATTCTATGCTTCTCAGAAATCTCTCATCCCCCCTAAATAAATTTCAACTTTAAATTGATCATTAACGTTGGAGCATGTCAAGCAGAAAAGAAAATGGAGAATTCACAGGATACTAAATTAATTCAGTGGAACCAATCACAGTGGCACGGATTTTGAAACGGTCTTTAACATTAATTAGAGTTTTCGAAGAAATCGCATAAAAATCATTTAAACAATGTGGCGAAACTTGGACATAAAATTTCGGGGCGAACTTAGCTTATGCGAATTTAGATAGATATTCATTTTACTCTATCACAATACTCTTCAGGTCAACAGATTGACACAAAGAAATGCTTAACTATCACGGAAACATAAATCCAAAGTACAAACATATAACTAAAATTACAGCCGACATAAATAAATCCTCTCGGATATACTTTGAAATTTAAATATGTAAATGCATAAATAGCGAAGAAAAAATCAAGAAATGTCTTACAACCCAAGCAAACAGTTTAACTGTACTACAGACATCATTGAGCTACTTTATAGAAATAAAAACAATGGCGGTTGTACCAAATAACTTCATAATAATTGAGGTTATGCAGGCTAACTTGATACTATAGTGGAGAATGAACGCAGACAAATAAAAAAATGACTAACATAACAGAAAAAAATATAATGTAAGATAATACAGTTTCCATATGTTGTGTACAATTATGAATCGTCCACTTTGACAATCATTTTGCCAATATTGCATCCATTCAAAAGGTCTATAACAGCTTCTGGTGCTCGTTCCAAACCTTCATATATCGTTTCTCTACTCTGAAACCAATTCACTCTTAATGGAAATAAAAATTAGTAAACAACATTACTTCGGCGATTGTAATAAAGTAAAAATAGATTTGGCAGCAACAACTACACCACGGCAAATATACTGAGCAGAAGTGGAGAACTGTGAAAAGATAAAAGTATGTGCTATACTCTAGTAAATAATTGCTACCAGCAGATGTGAAAACTACCTCCTTGTCAAAAAATGTAACCTTGTAATACGCTTCTATTACTCTTTTTTATTGTATGATAAAAAACCACACACCTTTAATTTTTTCTCCTGTAACCAGGTTGAAAGCTGTGCCACAGATGTGTCGATATCATCTTTATACTGCAACACGACGAACTTCTCTCTGTAAAAATCCTTCCGAATTATAAAAATTGATTAAACCAACAAAAATAATATCTCATTGAAATTTGTTAAATCCTCCTCAATAACTTCAATACCTTTTAATCATTCTTTCCAAAATAATTTGAGCAGTTTTCTCAGGAAGAGGTGGTGGATTCGGCAAGTCCGTGTTATACACAGCTATTTGTCCACATAAAACAATACGACCACCTTCATTCATCTTCAAAAAAACTATGCTTATTAGTTACAAACATATACAACCACGAAAAACTCAAAAAGAAAGCTAGGTATCATGTATTCCAAAGCAAAATATATAGATAATGAGAAACCACTGTGTTACTTTGTTAAAGATATTATAAATGAGTATAATAGAACAGCTGAAAACGATGACAGAAACATTACAGATAATATACTTAGCACAAAAAGCATTAATGTAATATCCCTGTTAATTATTCTCATAATGCCAACTAATAGCATGTCGATATAATTAGTGGATATTTTCCACTCTGTACGTTTTGCATATTCAAGGCGTTGGACTAGCCAATGTACTGATGATGATAACAGGCATCTTAAGTATTTCCAAATATACAAAACAACAAAGTGCAGCTTATTTTTCAAATTACAATATCACTATCACTATCCTGAATGACTAAGATGAAATAAGTAATATTGTATACTAAGCAGCAAAGCTAACATTCAAAGGGAAACGCAATTTACTCTTTCAAACCCATTAATAATCTTTAGCACTGTCAAGTGGCGCTTTAACTTGTAAAGAAGATTTGGCGTCAAGAAAAGACAAATCAAATTTAAGATAGCAAGAAATGGCACCTATATGTTTATAACTTACCAGTGATATCACAGCGTCACTCACAAAGCCTCCAACATTATCAAAATATATGTCAACGCCTTCCGGGGCAAGCTTACGCAAACGATCAGCGACAGATTCCTTCTTATAATTTATCGCACCATCGAAATCCCATTCATTCAACAAAACAGCACATTTCTGATCCGAACCGCAAATGCCAATAACTTTTGCACAACCGTACAAACGTGCAATCTGTAAGAACACTTCATTCAGTACAAAAATTCTATCTCTAAAAATGAAGAAAGTAATGGATTAGGTCGCACATAAAGTATATTAAAATCTCAACAAAACAGTTTAATTAATGAATCAAAACAATGTTAAAGTTAAAGGATAGTTCAAGATTCATTGCAAAGCACTGAGCAAGAAAAAAAGCTAAATAAAATGGTTAAACCTGTCCAGCCAATGAACCACAAGAGCCGGCTGCACCAGAAACGACAAACGTTTGCGGTCGTGTCGGATCAATTTCAGCTTTTTTTTTAATACCAAGAAGAGCTGTTAGACCAGACAAACCCACGCAGCTCAGTATCACTGAAGGAGAAAATCCAGGCGGTAAAGTGACCTGGAAACTTCCTAATTACAGCCATTTATAGCAGATTTAACATAGTATGAAGAGAACCCCGACTAGCATTCTCCTCTTCTCTCTACTTGACCCCTAACAATAGCTGCTTAAACATATAGTAATTATCAGATTTTACACAAATTTGCTGAATATTTTCGACGAAGAATATACTGCATTACAGTGAAACAAGCAAAGCGTGTTTGACAGTAAATAATCCTATCTTTTCTCAAGTACTATGAAAATGTCTACGCAAAAAAAATGCATAAACAAAAAAAGAGTGGAAAACAAAAAATTTTCCAACTTCAGAATTTTAAACCAATTCGAAAATTATGAAGGACAGGTTAATCACCTACCCTTACAAGATCAACTTGATCAGCAACAAATAGCCTACTCCATGGCCATAACCGCCCAATACTTGTTACCAAGTCTCCAACTTTGAAAGCACCTCTAAAATTATCACGACCAAAAAAAATTATGGATTCATGTCCCGCCATACATTATAGCGTCCTTAAAATAATTCTATCCTACATTAGAATATTACAACCATCCTTCATGGTTTAATTTGAAATTTGCAGATTATCTTTATTTTCAACTATATAAGATTTTCCAGATTGTTCCATGAGTACAGCTTGAAATATGTATCGCTGATCAACAGAGTGTAAAAATGTCTCTTTACCTTCATCTAAAAGACGATACAAAAGCTTACTTTGGCGATACCATTTCGATAACTCCAATTCCTTCCATACCGTCAACCAACTCGCCTATTTCATATGGTGCCAAGTAATCAACCCCTGTTGATTTGTTCATTCTGCACCGCTAAAATCGAACATACATGAAAACAATTTAAACAGAGAAAGTTGATTTCGAAAGTTGGTAGATTATTCGAACTGTATACCATATTGTAAAATCGAGGTTTACGTGTCAGTTATTATAACTACAACAGATCCCTATCTCAGAATTTGCAATCTATACTTAGCTGATTTTTAACGTGTGTTTGACACCTCCAACATCAATAATTACACTAGAAACTTAAGTAATTAATAAACCTGTGCCGGATCCACCGAGAGATACAATGTTCGTACAATACACTGCCCATTTCTGACATCTAATAGATTTGGGGCAAGACAATCTTCGCATCGAAAGCAATCCGCAGTGGGGAAATTATTTGCCCCTAAAACAAAACAAATAAATGGAAGGTTTTTCTAGGACATTTTATAAAAAATCAATATTTCATCGATTTCATTGGTGCTTAAATTGCTGTCACTTATAATGCCCAGTACATCTTGTTCCTGTTTTGATCAACGATCACTAAGAGATGTGGTATTTTAATAGTTGTTATTGGAAAATCCACCTGGACGTCGTACAAAAACAATTCGTTTGTTGTACGATAAGTCGCCAATTCGCGAATATGAACAACACTGTTTTTGATTTTCATCCATGAATCCCATATTTTCTCGTTAATATTCTAAATCAACCAAACCAAAAGAAAACAGAAGTCACTTCATTTTTAGTATCTCTGAAATTATGTTATAAGCAAAACAGCAAAATCACGAAATTCATGACGAACGAAACAACGGTAATTAATGACCTTAAGCACAACCACCATATTATTGCCAAAAATAAAATAACTACACTACATCTAATGAATGATAATATCATCGTATTGTTGCACATTATTTGGATTGTTTTAATAAAAAAAATTCATAATACTATTTCTAAAATTTTACGCTCTTCTTTCTACGTACAGTATCAATGAATAAATCATACCATCATTTTATTTTATCTGAATGGAATGGCCATACTTTTAGAAAAACACTAACTCAAACTGGAACCGCAGTAAAACGGAAACGGCGAGTACATAAATGATTCGGCTACAACATCGAATTTTCATGTAAAAAAATTATGTGCTATTTCATTTGTGATTTTTGCCCATACTTTTATATCATTCACTTCTCCTGTCATTGCTTGTTTTACTTAATTATTCTTTTATTTTATTCATATTTTCTGAGGACTTTATTTGATTTGGCAGAAATAGGATAAAGAAGAAAAACAATTTAAATTTACCAAATGCTGATTTTCACAATTTTCCTGAACAAAATGTATTAAAATAGAATGGGAAAGAAGAAAAAAGATAGCATAAGCAATGAGAAATAAAAGAAAATAATAGAATGCGAAATCTAGGCAGTGTTTGAATCCAAAAATGTGCTTGAACGGATATAGCACGTATGAATACATGTTTGCTGAGTAGAAATTACTAAGAACGAAACAAAGAAGTGTCATAAAACAAGAGTTAGCAAAAATAAGAAAACATCCAATAAAAAATGTGCTAAATGAATCTATATTCGTTCGTTTATTCCACAAATCTTTATAATACTACTGTTATTATATATGTTATTCTAAAATGTTTCATTTATTGAATGTTTTAGCATTATTTATAATAAGTAAAAGTTTGATTATCAACCAATGCGTGAACATATATAGCCGTATACGTATTACGTTAAGCTCAAGAAAATAAAAAAAATTGGCAATTGTGGAGTAGCTAAAGCACTAAAACTGCTACACTGCTGTTGCAATATGTGAGCATCAACGTTTTGAAATACAACGGAAAGTTGACATTTTTATAAATCTAACATTTAAAATATCATATTTTAGGATAATAAGTTAAGCATAGTGATCATATAACATAAATTTAGGGCATTCACTTATATACCTTTGAAAACACAACCATCAGGCAACGGAAACAATACCGAAGGCAAATTAGGCATGACAAAATCTCCAGCGACATCAATGTGATGCATCATTTCGGTCCATGAAGGCTAAAATGACGCAAAGTCATACAGCGAAACCTTTGACTTTCTTGCAACAAAGCTTTCCCATAATTGTTGCGAAAATTGTTGCATTGACTTCGCTTCTTGGTTATATTTCAAATTAAAATTGTATTTACTCATATGGCAATGACGTCATTATATGGAATTAATTAGAATTGATCGGTGTAGAATGATTTATGTTCCAGAAATTTTTAAATAAAGGAATTTTTTTTAGAAAAAATTAAATTCTGTTGTAGAGGAATCAGAAAAATAACGAAAAATTGATCAACTGAAATCTTCTAAAATATAAATCATGATGACTTTTATTAGTTGCAAGACACTGAGTGTTTCTTATACTGAAATCTAATATTTTATTATTTCTCTACTTATACTATCAAAATATTCATTTAGTCGCATCAAATAAAGCAGTAGAAATTTCCGGAACGAATACATTCAAGACATTTTTTTTTAATTCGTGAAAATTCAAGTGAAAATAACACTAGTTAGATATTAAAACACATGATTGTACTTTTTGAAATTTGACGAAATTCAAAAAAAAATTACAGACTGATTTATTTCTCTTTTAATTGCTGTCAATATTGAAGATCACTGTAGAAATTCGACACATGATTTAGGAAAAAAACTTTTTTTACAGTTATCTTTTCATACAACATTAAACATTCAAAAAGACATTTTAAATATTTGGTTGAAATGGAACGGTGTTTCGAAGTATTAGAAAAAGTAAAGTACAAGTGATGTTTGAAAATAAACGAAGTGAAAATGTGTCGAAATATTTTAAGCAACGTATCAGCTGACTGAAATTTTTTCTTTCCTTCCTAACCTCTGAAAGTTGAAGTGTGCCATTGAAATTGTAATTTCCTACAAAATCATTTTGTTGTCACAGCAAAAAAAAAAGAAAATTGAGAAGAATGGAAATTTTCAGTTTGTTTGTCTTTTCATTCCTTTTGTGTATTTAATTTATTCCTTAAAGGAAATGATATTTTTTATGGATTCGATGAATCAAAGATATATCATTGTTAGCTTCATCTTTCATAAACTATTTCATCTTATTAGATGATAAAAAGACCTACGCGTACAACTTCTCATTTCAAAAATGATTGAAATTGATAAATGAGGGATGGTTGTGATATGTAGCATTCTAATTATCTGCTAATAGATTTTCTATCCTATAACTTTTCTTTCCGAAATAAATAATCGAAAAAATTCAGTTAATGAAATATGAATTGTAATATCATTTCGATTATTACTATTACACTTCAATTCAATAAAGTAATTTATCAAAGTCAAGATTAGTTAATATTTGACATTGGAGAAAAATTAAAATTATCTATTTTTAATTGGTCATCATCATTTATGATGTGTAACTTTTGAAATACTTAAAATCATTTATTAAAATTCAAAAAATATGCTATTTTCTGTTTGATATATGATTTAGTCAAAACAGTAGCTTAAATTCAATAGTTTCTTCAATTTATAAAAATTATTCATTTATGTAGATTTTAGAAATGCAAGGAAATCTTCTTGAATGCTAAATGTATGATATTAAATTTGATTACAATAATTCAATTTTTGCATAAATCTAAAACGAAATTTGATTGTGTGAAAAAAATTAATTTCGCAACTCTAAATTTTTCCTCATTAATTTTAAGTAAATTAAAATTTTAATTACACATATCATTTAAGTAACTAAATATATTCTATTTTAGTAGTGAATTTTAAACAATATATTTCCATCATTCTTCTATTTTTAAAGAAATGACAAGTTCAGTGATATTACTTCATCAAAGTCATTTATTTTAATAAATTTACAATGAAATTGATTGACGGAGGAGCATCGACGATTCCTATTTTTACATTCAGCATCATTTCAGTTTCAGTCAAATTTCCCACTAATTAATTGGAACTAATTGCTACAAAGAAAAAAAATTCGTCGAATTTAAATGTGAAAGAAAAGTGCAAAAACAGAAAAGAAAAACAAAAGCGTTCGATGCAGAGGAAAGAGAGGGAGAGGGAGAGAGAGAGAGAGGGGAGAAGAGAAATGAAAGAAAGGATAGCTTTTATTAATAGTGCAAAATTTTTCTAATTTTAGCAATATGTAATAAAAAAAATATTCGACCGAATAATTACTCATTTTTAATAGCTCAATTACCTTTTCACATTTACACTTTGAACTTTTCATGGTGCAAAAGTAAATTCGTTGCTGTTTACGGATTATTCCGTCTTATATAAAAGTACTGTGATAAATAAATGACGACAATATCAGATATCTTTTTCACTTTTCCAAATTTAATTGAAATAAATGATTGAGTGATGTCAACAACAAAAGAAGCCATCATTTTTCATACAAATATATGTACTATAATTCAATTTGGGTCATTGTTATGAGTAATTTCAGGTATTACTGAATCATACAATTTCGATTTGTTGAGAACACTTAGTTGCTAGTAATTAACCTTTTTTACCAGCAATAATAATTAAGGAATTTCCGAAAAGTTTGTTTGAAAAAAAAGAACTAAAATTTAAATTCTTAATTTGCCCAAATGTTCTCTTCAGTGCTGATGAGAAATGGAAATTGTAAAATAAAGTGATCATTTCAATCAAAAATGATTAGCAGCAATTTAAAATAGTTAAAGTTAAAATATTTTTTGCTATATTTAATTAAAATTAAACGACTGATATTTTCCTTTAATAATGCCGAAAGTTCAAAAATTCTTCAAATAGTATCCAGTTCATTTTAGCAACTGTTCTACAGAATTGAAATAATTTGTCTTACCAATGCATTTGATAACTTTGTTAAATATATGAAAAAAAATCCCAGCACTTTATAATTCAGAAAGTTTAAAAGAAAAAAGCAAATTCAGCAAATTTTAAACATTAATTAAATGGTTGTATAAATTTCGAGAAAATTGGTCCGTTTTGAAGATAATGGAAATTTAGGTTTCGCAAACATTAACTTTTTCACACTAAAACTTTTCCATTGTCAATTTTGATTTAAATTTGTTTATTTAAAACATTTTTACCTAACTCAAATAAATAACATTAACAAAGGACAGTTGTCTAAAACAGAGAAAAAAATCACAGAAAAATTATGAAAAATGATGATTGTTAATTGTGGAAAAATTTGAATATTTATAATTTGATAAGGTAAACGCCATCGGTTCAATCTCGCCTTAATTCATTTTTAACTTTATTCGTCTATAAAAATTCTGAAAGGTTATTTTCCATTTCCATCATTTCTATATTGTTTTGCTTTAACAAGTAAATTTTAATCTCATCGAATAAACTATAACCTAAATTGCTTCGACATAACAATGGATGAGTACCATTGTATTTCCGAATTGGTGATTCCGTGCGTCGCTTTAATAAATACATTCATCAGCCACTGTGACTATTCAATTCATTTAAACGACAATTTCAAAAATAATTTCAACCATCGACAATTTACAATCAACTCAATACAACGTTCATACTACAAAGGTATGCTTTTCACTTCGTTAAATCGAACAGAGTATTTGACAGTTTTTTGATAAAAGTAGCAAGAATAAGTGATAAATGAATGATTAGTAGAACGCATTTGATGGAAATTAAGAGGAGAAATTTTAATAATATCATCTGAAGCTGTTGCAAAACTTCTAAAGAAAAATTCATATTTTTTCAACCGTATTTAACTAAACAACTAAATTTTAAAATTTGGATTAAAAAAACAAAATCATATTATTATAAGCCTATTGTTGTATTAGAATAGACGCTCAGCTTTTACCAAATAATTTTCAGTTTAAATTATCCGTAACATTTGGAAGTTTTTTTCTATGGAAGGTTTACAACGAAAAGCGAATAGAAATTTTTTAAATTTTCTCATCTCAAATTAAAAATAAAAAATTCATTATTGAATTTAAGTAATGTTCACGTCGCCGCTGTTTATTCACTCAATCATATCGATAGCGCTCTATGTGATTGGCCTAACAATTAGCATAAACATATGGTATTTATTTCCTAAAAGAGTAAGTGAAATTTATCATTCAAATAAAATTGTTATGCTATAAAATCGTTAAGTTAATTTAAATTCATTGAAAAATTTTACAAACTTTTCGAAACTGAATATTTTAGGAAAAAATGAATGGAATTTTTTTATTTTCTTTTTCAGCCAATGCTAAAAGTTCACGACAGCACAAGCAGAGAAAAGGAAAATGATGAAAAATTTTATTAGTAATCCATAATCCTAAAATAGATATTATTAGCATAAAATAAAATTTAAATGTAGAATGATATGAGATAATGCCTACGTAAAGATGAACTTAACCTAACTGAACTCAACTAAGCTGACGTAAGCTTGTTTATCGTAGTGAATTATATTGTACGATAAAAAAAATTAAAATTATATGATAAAAATTTTGAAATGATCACAAATTTAACCGACAACTGATATTTTTAAAATTTTTTAGAAAAGATAGACTAATCAGTTATATTTATTTACTAGCAAATTGTAATTCTAAACGTTTGCTTTAAGTTGTGCTAAATCATTCGTAACATTTGGTAAATAACAAAAACAAATACAAAACAACGAACACAAAATAAACAAAAAGTATTTGTGATAGTGTTCGACAGGTAAGAAATATTCGAATAATATCATTGAGATAGAAGAATGTGTCTTTTGAAAATTCTCCGCAAAAATTAGGGGCGAAGTAATATGAAAGTAAAAGGAGTTATTGTCCAGGAGCCAAACACCGATAACGGTCTTCTATTCCAAACCAAACGAATGGTATTTCATCGCAAAGGTTGGGAAAAAAAATGAAAATCGCAACTATCATTCTAAAAAGGAAGCAACACCGTAAATTCACACAGTTAAATACGTAAATCACCGAATTAAAATGTATTTGTGAATTATCCTTTCACGATTATTCTTAATAATCACGAAGGGATAAGTCACAAACACGTTTTGTCTGGCAATTCTGTAAATGGTCACCTTTTTTCCTCAATAAAAGGATGGAAGAAACATTGCACAAGAAATATTTAATGAAATTTAAACTAACCTTAGTAAAAATTTTCATAAACAATGCAAGACAATGGAAAGAGAAGAGGAAAAACAAAAGCTTTGTTAATTAAATTATTTTGGAAATTTCTTCCGATATTCATTTAAAACAACAAACAACAAGTGGCCATCTTCTCCGCAATAATTACACTTGAATAATTTAAAATTTAGAAGAAATTTTTAAACTTCAATGGTGAGAATGACGCAGTAAACGAAATCGGTCCATTTTGTTTCGATTCGTTTATTCCTATTCTTACATTAAAAGGAATACTCTAATATAAAAGTGTTTTTTTCGGGAATATCCAACACCTCTTGCTACTATCATTATCACTGACCGAATAAGTCCACATTAAAATGATAAAGGGAATACTATTACAATAAAATATTGAGTGTTGCAGCCTGCCACGAACGAATAGATATTGTTGAAGGAATATTAATCATTGCCATCTGAATTTTTCTGTGAATTGAAATGCAATGAAATGTGCTGCAAAACATTGATGAAAGATGATACCTAACATTCGCTGTTGAAAAATTAACTCTGCTGAGTAGTAAAATGTGGCGAAATTCTGAAAAGTATCAAATGTGAAGACTATTTGACAACGAGTCGCTCAAAATATTATTGTGGTCGTATCGCTACGGCGAATTCGCAATTCTTCCCACTCAAAATTTCACAATTTCATTTATGCAAAAAAGCAAAAATGCGTGGAGGAAGTGAAAGAAAAAAAATGACGCGATTGTCACGCAAAATGAAATAAAATTAAAGAAAAAGTGAGTAAAGTGAGCAAAAAAAAAGGAAATGGAAGTTTCAAATTTTTTGCAAAAAAGAAAAAAGCACAGGAGAAGGAGGTAGGCAGAGAGGCAAAAAACGATAAAATTTAATGAAAAGATTTTAAAAAGTCAAAAT
>JABVXW010000147.1:0-131425 GCA_013365375.1 Litomosoides brasiliensis | reverse complement strand
ATATATATTATATTTTTGCTTGTGCAGAGTATAAACACTTAGTTGCACGTCAGATCATGTTAAGTTTATAAGATATAATGACAATATCGCGAATTTAAATAATGAAAATTATGATTTTGTTGGCGATATCTACATACTGTAAGAGCTATGACAGCATTTTCTTACATTTCTACACTAGTATGATGGGCAGGTATGTGCTTGGAATTAATTTAGTTATAATTAGATGTTCATATGGAACAGTTTTAAACTGGCAATGACTAAAATAAAATTGGAAATATGAAATATGCAGTTAGGGCATTTGAGTGGCATTATTTGCTGTGCATTTGAAAATCCAAAATTTTTAATTGTTTTTAAGGGTTTGAGCAAGGCTCAAGTGAAGGAAGTGAACGAAGCCGTGAAGAAGAAGGAGAAAAGAAAGATGATGATGATGGGAATGAATCAGATGTTGGAAGAGCAGGAGGTCTTATCCTTTTTTAATTCATTCACCACCTGGTTGATTTAAAAAGATTATACGAAGTGATTTTGGCAGACGCATCATTGATCTTTAATGAGGCAGCCGTTGACACAGCTGTGCAGCATTAACTCTAATTATTATATGTATGAAATGTGCGGATTGCAATTTCTCATGATGGTTTTCAGGTTTAAAAGTTAATAATGTAAGCAGCGATGAAGAGGAAAAGGAGGAAGATTCAGCGTCAGAAGGTGCGAGAAGTAATGATGATAATAGCAATAAGGATGATGACGATGACGATGTACATGATAGCAATATGCTTGGAAGTAATGATAACAAGAATAATGAAGGTGGAACTTCTGGGAAAAGTGATGCTAGTAGTGGAGATGAGGGTGAGGATGACAGTGATGGTGGTGATAATGATAGTAATATTGGTGATGATGACGACGATGACGTTGATGATGATTAGAACCATTGTTAGAGGGTGGGTTTCTGTTTCACGTTATTAATTTCCATCTTTTATTGAATTTATTTGAATATTTAAAAATTGGCAGTGAAAGTGAAAAGCTGAGGATTATGCTTTTTTTCTCCTAGATCCACCTTGTTTGATTATATGTATCTTTTGTTTGAATTTGGGACTGTTTGGATAAACTTTTAATCAGTTATTGTCAACTATTGAATATTTGCACTTTTAATATAAGTGTTATTATAAAAGATAGTTTTTCATAGCAATTTCTTACAAATGTTCCATTTCCAAAATCAATATGTGGTTTAAAATTTATTTAATTAAAAAGCTTGCTTACTTATCAGAATTAATTTTTAAGCAAGTGATTATTGCAAGTTCAAATTTAAACTATTTGAGAGCTTTGCGTCATTTTAATTTGATCTAGATTTTTGAAAGTTCCGGAATTCCGGTTTTTGATTCTTCAAAGTTTGTCAATAAAAATTTCGAAATTCGAAGTTGCCTGATGTGCAAATGACAAATCTTAAGCAAATAATCTCTAGTTCCAAAACTTTTCGATTTTTTGGTTCAAGCAGATTTGCACCGTACGTGCAACTTATGAAATGCCGAAAATTCAGGCTAATTTACTGAAATCTTTATTGAACTTTTTAAAGTAATTTTTAAACCGATTTCAATTCTCATATGTTAAATTCGGTGGTTTACGCTAACAATATTAGTGAACTGGTCCATGTGAAACATAATTCATGAATATTGCTAATGATTTTAACTGTATCTATTATATATATACATAAATCGATCTGACAAACGAGCTTTTCGTCATCAATATTTAAGAATAAAATAAATTCTCCTCTTGCTGTGATAAGTCTAAGGCATACAAATATTAATTATCGCCCGTCAATGCAACTTCTTATGATACAAAAAAAAGTGATCGGTACGGCCCCATCTGTCTTTAATTCTGTTGCTGATAACATCGACTAATCTTTTTGTTAATTTAAGGAACTGAGAAGAAAGATTACTTTTTGGGAATCACTGTTTGTAAACAGATTAGAAATTATACCTGCAGTTAATATTCTTGTCTTTACTGAAACCAAAATAATTAATTAACCGAATTAATAGTGTTTGATTCTTATTTTTAAATATCTATGGATAATTATATATTTTTGTCGTGACGATAGCACTCATAAATTAGCTGCAAATTTGAGTAGTCTTAGTAATTATAGAATATATAGGATTTTGTTAGCTCATTTATAAATAGCATGAAACGATTGCATGCGTAAGCAACGAAAATAGTTATTTTGTAAATAATGGAAGTTAATTATTCATGGAATCGAAGTTGAAATGATTAGGAAGCAGTAGTTGTAGTAACAGTAGAAGTAGCAGTAGCAGTGGTAGTAAGTGGTCGGTACTAACTGATTATTGATTATATACAAGAGATTTTGCTATTATAGACAAATTAAAATTATACGTAAAAAAGTGAAATCTTACGGGAAAATAATTTAGGAGTGTTTCCCCAGTCCATCCTACAATATTCACCTTTTATCGATGAGATACATTTATTTCTATCTTACATCTCTGAAATGAATTATAAGATGTAAATTTGGTCAGTTTTTTAATTCATTCAAAATATCCAACAATTATTTAATTTTATTTCTGTTAACAATGCTTTTATCGATGATTGAGGAGAATGAATGGGAAGAGGGAATAGATGAAATGGGATATTTCTGACCAAATGATCCATACAATTCTAATAATAATAACAACAACAATAATCGGCAACAATAATGCAATTATTCCTACTCATAACTTTGTGTCTGTCCCTGTCTGTCTCTGTGTGTATCTGCTTGTTGTCCATTTCTATGTGTTATTAACCCTCAAAATGAGGTTACTGGCTAAATAACTATCATAAATTTAAGATATCCTCTGCATTGATTTTTACACAATTTTGCTTTCAAGTGATATGATAAGGAAGAAATAAAGATAGATAGCATATTTGATAAAAACCGATTCTTTTCTTCTTTTCCGCCTTTCCAGCCGTTCTCCGGGTCCCTCCGATTGCTACACGCAAAAGCAGGAAGGAAGCCAGTCGGTTAAATTGTTAATTACAGCTGAATTAAATAATAAAAATTGGTAATTTTGTTGCTTATTTGCAGTAAATTTAAAGTAAACAAAGTTTTGTGGTTTGCAATATTCGTAAATCCAAAAGTTGAAACATATGTTCCATTTACTGCTTGGCTTTCACATCCACTAATTCATAAGCACAACCAACAAAGGTCCTGCAAAGCTGGAAGACTAATTAAGTGCAGTACCTAAATGTAGTATGTTGTAGCTGTAAATATAATCGCGTAATTAATAAACTTCATTTAAATTCTAATATACTGTAATGATCGTAGAGTATTTATTTGCTGTTTGTTCTTAGCTGTTGATTTTTACTATTAAAAAGTTCTAACTGTAATAATTTTGAAAGAAGCAGACGTGGTGTGTTTCTAATTTTCATTAAATTTGGAAATGAAATTTACTGATAACAATGACAACCATAAAACCAATTTGGCAAACCAAATCTGATGGATCAATTTTGATTTTTTAAATTGATAATGCAACTTGCCCGTGCGGAAGAAATAAAAAAAAGTTGAGAATTAATTAAAATTATTAGAGTATGCTAACTTACTCAACAAATCGAATGGTTCACTGGTTGTCATGGCATTTTGATTGAAATGCAGGAACAATGTATTAGCATATATACATATATATTAGCTTCATCTATGGCCACATGTTTGATTTCCGTATCTGTTTATTTTAGTTAGTGAAATTTCATTTCATATTTGAAGAACTGAGTTATATCTCTTGAGCAAACTGAACTGAGCATATTTTTCTCTCAGTTGCTTACATTCTCATTTGTTAAACAAAAAAGTGAATTTACGCCTACAGCAAAATACAAAGCAGAATTTCGTCCGTTTTAATGTTAAACGTTAATGAGGGAGAACTTAAGTGAAGAAGAAAAAAGGAAAAAGTTCCGCACCGCTATGACAACAGTTGTGCTTTCGCTTTCAATGATCCGGCAAATGTTAACAGGAAAATTCGCTTGTCTTTTTTGTTGATCATTTAAGGAAAGCTTGCATTTCCAACTTCATCAGTTGCTTGTTACCCCTTTCTTGTCTTTAAATTAAAAACTAATTATTTTCTAAACAACTCATTTCATATTACTGGCTGGTAATAGTGATAGTTCTTATCATTCATCTAGTATGAGAAAATTCATCAGTCAATATATGTGTGTAGAATAACTAAGGGATCCTTAAATCCATTCAAGTACACAAATCAAATATTGGATGAGTAATTAAATTTAGTAATCTATTAATCAGTCAGTTGATCTATACATGAAAATGGAATGAGTCAGCAAATAGGCAAATTGATCAGAGTTAGTTAGTATCCAACGAGTATGGATCGTCGTCGATCGGATGGGTAAATTGCCTACAACCATCACCATTGCTTATCGTTGATACATACGTTTTTACTGCCCAGTTTGACTATCTGTTTATCAATTGATACTCTCTGCGTCCGTGAAACAAAGAATAAATTTATCATTTTGTTTGAAAGAAGTTGAAAATATGGCGGGAAATTTTGGAGACATAAAAGTTTACTAAACAGTTAAAATGGTGAAATTTTCAAATTTTACCACTCATGCCAGTTTTTCCTCCTCCTCCTCCGATAACTGCCGGCTGTACCAGCTGAGCAGCGCTAGTAACCCATTATCCATCGTTCCTTCCCTGTCTCTTTCATCAACCTTCCCCATTTTTTCATCGGATTATTCATACTTTATTCCTCAACAAATGACGGTAGGGACTTCGATGAGTTGTGATCTCTGAAGATGCGTATGTAAATTGAATGCTACGTTGGCAATATTCCAATCATACCTGTGCAATACCTTTTAAATAATCCAATTAAGCCATAGATAATTGCCAGGAACTTTTCATTTTTTTCCGGCAAAATGCATAAAGTAGTAAATGCTGTTACTTAATTAAAGCCAAAAATAAAGGCGATTTCTGCTTAAATTAAACAGTACTGTTCAATTAAAACTGAAGCTAAATTGCATTTAATATTTCGAAATTCAAATTTCATTATGCAACTATCACCTTTATGTGTTTATGAATGAATTTGCACGCTCCTAATATTGCAGAAAACTTGTTGAAATAGTGTGGGAAATAGTAACCTGCCCAAGTTCAGGTACATTTCCCGGGAGAAACTTGTTCTTCGCAATTCACCCTCATCTCAAGTCATTAAATTATTTCCATCTAATGGGTGTATATGTGTTTTTCCATCTATGTGACATGACCATTGATCGGGATATGCGTGCATATGTGTGTGTCTGTGTGTGTGTGTATGTGTGTGTGTCTGTGTGTCTGTGTATATATATATATAATTTGATGTTTGTTGTGCTTGTCTCTTCCTTCCTTTTCATCCTTTCTTCCTGCCGAAAATGTGTTGCTTTGTTGACTAACTTCAAAGGATTAAAATCCGCTGGTTCGTTAAAAAAAGAAAAACAAAAAAAAAACAAATAACAGTAAGCGAAGATTCTATACTTAAGGAAAAATACATGCCATAATTGTTGAAAAATTATAATTAGTTCACTAATTTAAAATATTTCATGAATTTTCAATTTAAGAAAGTTTATGCCGTATATTTATTTTATAGTGAAAATGAAAACGAAAATATTTTATCCATTTATGGCATATTTTAATAGACAAACTGCTGTTGTTAATTGATAGCATTAGGCTAGGTTCAATTGAAATTAATTTTTTAAATCAACTAATACATGTATAGTAAGCTTATCTTATGGAAATTATTGCTTGTTAATTGATATGTAATGGATTAATTTTTATTAAAACTAAATTTATAAATCAACTGGTATATGCACATATAATTATAGGCCTAAGTTTTCTGAAAAGCCTTAACTAAGTCATAGTAAATTGCTGCATAATTCATTTGTAGAATTATCCCTTTGAAGGATAATTAAGCTCAGCAATTAGTGCATTATGCGTTATCGGTCGATGCACACGTATATCATTCCACTTCCCTTTACACTTTCATTTCACTTCAAAACTTCAAACAGCTGTTTGTCAACGATACTGTATATGGATGTTTATCCGATTATCGCAGATACGTCAGTTATAAATATTACGATTTCATTTTTTTTTCTCTTCTTTCTCGCTCCCTCTTTCTCTCTCTCTACTTATATTTCAATATTATAGCGAAAGTAACAGTCAGATAACTGTGACGCGAAGGTCAGGGGTCATTTGGTAAATTCATGCTCAAAAAATCAGAAGTGAAGAGAGGAAAAAAGAAGAAATTTTTTCATTAATTTTATCGCAGCACTGATATCGGAATCACTTCCTTTACCTTTCTCCCTTTCTCTCTGTCTCTCCTAAAAAATTCAACAATATGAAATTGTGAAGAAGAAGGGGTAATAAGAGCGTATGTTTGGAAATTTAAAGATAATCGAAAGGATTGGGATAGAATAGATGGGACAGCTGTTGTTGTTATCGCCAAATTTATATTAACAATTTGGTTGAAATGAAATAAATAAATGAATGAATGAATGGAAGTGAAATGAAATGAAAGAGATGAAATGGCGGAAAAAAAGAGTAAGAATATAGCGCATATGTACGTAGCGGTGAATGAAATTTCCTTTTTACTACAATTTGATAACGACGAAGTATCCAACCATTGCTAACATATTTCATTACTTCCATTTCTCAGAAGAATGGGAGAGAGAGAGAGAGAGAGAGCAGGGAGTGTGCGTGTGTGTGTGTCGTAATTCGAAAACTATGATTACGTTACGTTTGATTCTGGTATGACTGGACTGGAACTGAACGAGTGGCAACAGAAGGAGAAAGGAGCGGAGCAAAAAGAGGGAAATGATTATTACTATTACTCGTATTACTATTATCATAACTACTATTTTGGTGTTATTTTCTGCTGGTAAAAGATCCTTTATTGCCATTTATAATAAATATATTTATGTGTATTTTATATGGAATGTTTGTGTCGTAAAGGCGTTTCTCTCTCTCTCTCTCATTGGGAGGTAGCGGGGGAGAAAGGAGAGGGAATTCTTTCTTCTTCCCTCTTTCTATTCCATTTATACTAACTAATACTGAAACATTTCTTCCCGCACGAAATTTGTTTTGTTTATTTGTTTATCGCACATTGTTCGTTGTGTGTTGCGGCTCCTTTATCTTTTCTGTTTATTGTCTTTCTGTTTGTTTGCTTTGCTTTGTTTTGTTTTGTTTCCTTTATGACAGAGTTACTTGTTGTGTGCGAGCATTTTTTCCCTTCGATTTTGCAACGATTCAATTATTCAACGATCTTCTATTCACTATTAGCAGCATTGATCGTTACTTAACTCAAACGAAATTAATTGCCTCTGTTGAGGACACATCCGTGATAAGCTTATCAGTTGGAGGACAGCCTTCATTCCTTCTTTCACATTTCTATTTAGCATAATTGCTCCTTCCCATTACCGTTATCAGTTTCCGAATTTTGTGCTGCAGTCATCTCCCAGTCATTAATTTTTTATTCCTTTTTCCCTGTTTAAGGTAAACTTTTCTTTTTTCTCTCTCTGTCTCTCGATTAGTGGATGAAGATTGAGGAGGAAGAAGAAGAAGAATGTCTCTGTAACAGCCAATTAAAAATTGCTCTGAAACAAAATAATCGGTAGATTACATTTTATTGAAATGAGTTTACTGAATGAAGAAAAAGACAAACAGGGGGCAAAAAAATCGTAACCTTAAACTCATTTATTTTGGTGGATTTCGAAAAAAGTTTCACTTTCACCTTCTTCTTCTTCATCCACATCATCAGCAGCACCTCCACTACCATCATCATCGCCACCGTCACCGTCATAATCACACTCCTCCACCTGCAATATCCTCCGCAATCATCGTGAAGTAAATGCTCCATCTAATATTTGACGGTCAACTTTTCTCTTTAGTAACTTACTATGCATTCCTCCCATTTTTTACATTTATCGCTACAAATTTTAATTATCGATTGATGGAATTTGTTTTCTGAAAGAGTGACGTGTTAAAAGACATTACTAAGGATGTCACAGCAACTATCACATCGTTATCATTCAGCAATAAATAAATAAATTCGCTAATAATTTTGCCAATTTACTACCAATGAACGAGTAGCTTTTCTCTCTTTCCCACAGAGTTCTTACTAATTCTGTTAATTATTTCGTTAACCTGCAAGTTTGGGAATAAATGAAATAATTTAATTGTTTTGATAGTAAGAAGAGACATGCTAGCGATAAAAAAAGACTTTACACTAAATGATTTAAAATCTTTGGTTACTAAATACTTAGCATTCATCCATCCATCCCAAACACTTTCTCATCGATTCTTTTTAATTATTTCCAATTGTAATGAGTGTAAGAGAGGATGTGTAACCTGTAATAATATACTAATATTCTTTTCCCATAGCTTTACTGTTTATTTGAGAAGAAGTAAATATGGGAAAGATAAGCTTGAAATTAGTTTTGATGGCTTGTTTGTTTTACGTATCATTTCATCTCGTAGTCTGCCCTTTCTTGTCTTTTTTGGTTTTTAGCCTTTTCCTTTTAATTGAATGAATGGTAGAACGTTTCGTAAATTGAAATGCCTGAGAGAATTGGCGAGAAAAGAAAGGAGTAAGGAGCAGGGCAAGTTGTCAGTTCGAGTTGACAAAAAAGTGTTCGTTGATAATATCAAACGTTTTAGTATTATCAAATGCCGTATGTAGGATTCCAGCCAGTGAGAGAGAAAGTAAGAAGAAAAAAGAAACAGAGGAGGCCTAGTCCTAACGTAACACTCGCTACACCAGACATAGCAACTCTTAAAATCTGGATAAGCCTGGATTTATTTTTAAGCGTGTGATACTGAGGGTCCCTAATATTTCTTAAAATTTCAAATTTCCGCTGTGCTAGTAATAACTTGTTAGCTTGTGTACACTCAACCTCCTTTTTTTCCTTTTTTAAGCTGAAAGATTTATATATCGAATGGAAGGGGAAGATTGAAGGATGAAAATGGCGGGAGGGAATATAAGCTTCCTGTTGCTAAAGCTTTGGAAAAAACAAACGTTTTAGGCTTCTTCGATTAATCTCAACGACCGGAAAGGAATAATGGCGTTTTGATATTTCACGCCATTAAGATTCCCCCTTTTGTATTAGCAAAAAAATGATGGAAGTAAAAGAAACGAAAATAATAAGTTTAAAATTTACCATTCTTTAATCTTCAATTTTATGCGAAATTCTTCCTTCTCTCGGTGACGTGATCTTCTTTTTTATACGTAAGATATGTACGGGAAGATTTAAAGTACTTTTTTTTCATCCTTTTAAGGATCGATTGATTGCAGTTTTGAAACATTTGTTAAATTGCAAAACGATTTTCTTTTTGCTGACACTTTACTTCCTCACTCTTTTTTCCTGTTTGGTCATTGGTTTTGTTAAATAATATGATAGAAAAGAAATAAGTAACCTTTGACGAGAATTGTTCTCCGATATTAAGTGACCGGATTTAATGGATTACATGAGGTTATTTTAAAAAGAAAAAAATTAATTTAATTTTAAAGAGTTCCAATTCGGAAATTTCTAACTTTCAACAAAATTTAAACTCTTTTCTTCCGCCTCTCTGAACGTGGAATAGAACGAAAAGAGATCCATTTCTTATCCATTCGCTGAACTACGGATGACCATCGTAGCCTTTTCCTTTTGCCTGTCCACTTTCTGGAGATGAATACAGTTAATTAAAGCGGCTCAGAGGGTGAGCGTTTTTGGCCTGTTTGGGCAACAGTCGTAGTTAACGACGATAGTAAGGTTAGTGATTACAACGATAACGAATATATTGATCGGACCAGCACATTTTATTGTCTCTAATAACCAGGCTTTTCGGTACGATATCCCTTTTTTCAAAAATAATTTGAAAGATTTTCCAAATTTTTTCCTACACCAAATTTACATTACTGTTTAAGTTGACTTTCACTGTTTAAAATCTGTTTTTAACTATTAAATTAAATTTATTTTAATAATGAGATTTTAGTTTGAAATAGGAAAAGTAATTAATGCTATCCTTTATATCTCCGACTGTATTTTTTTGCGGAACAAAAAAAGGAGAAAAATTTATTCGAAATGACATTCGCACTTGGCTGATTGAAATTTCTTTAGTTAGGATGGTGGGGGGAGAGTTTTTATATTTTATTTATTGTAGGGAAGAAAGTAAGAAAGTCTTGTGAGTCCTGTTCCTTAGCTAATTTCGAAAGCTTCTGCAAACCGTAGAATTATTTCTCTCATGGACCAAAACAATTAATTTCATGATGTGCTAGCATTAAATTTCTACTCCATAATTCTTCTTTTGAAGATGCTCCTTCAGGGAAATAGCATTACTAAAATTTTGCTAAATTATTGCTATTTATTTAGGTTCATGCAGTTAAATTTGAATATTAATTTGCCAATAACTCAAACATTATTATTTCAACTTCGTTATTCGATTTGAAAAAATCAATTCTTTAAAAACAGCATTTAAAGGAAATATTTTATTTCCTTTACAGTATTTTTTAACAACCAAAAAAAATTTAACTTTACTAATCCTAATGGCTGCAAAATTGAATTGGATGATTTTGAGCAACAGCAAATAAGTAGTACTTAATATCATTCCGAATGAATTAGAATAAATAATTCCGGTTTTCAGCATAATTAAGCAGAAAAAGGTACAATGTGGTAGGGCTTAGCTCATTGTGTCGTTATTAGCTATTAATGGCAAATAAGGTTATTTACGACGAAAAGATGATCGCTAGAAAAACTGATTACGGTACTTGTTTATTATTGTTGTTGTTGATGAGAACATTTTAATTAGAAACAATGGGGATCAACCGGAAGTTATAGGTTATGCCATTTGCATTTTAACCGATGGAAGGTGGAAAAGAGAGGGAAGGCTTTGGAACTTTTGGATAATTTATGTTTAATGAATTAGATATCTAATTTCTAGGAGATGTAGAAATTCTTAGTGGAAGAAAGGTAAACTCTACACCATTGACAGCCATTTCATTAATAAATAAATTTATAAAGCATTTTTTTCGTTATAAATTATCAGAATGAACGACAGTATGAAATTTTTTGTTTTATTATATTTTTAGTTATTTGTAGCTGTGCATGATATGATGACATTTTGCAGTTTGCCTCCTCAAATTTCAGATATTTAAACTGTAAATTCTCTTCTATTTAATTGTGACAAAAAAGAATCGTTTTTTGCATATATTTTCATTAACTACGAATTTATACGCATTTAATAAATTTGGCCATCGTCCAGCTAAGGTAATTGCTAATTTTGATTAGGTATGATCTTCTCCTAAAATAGCTGTAGAAACCAGGATAATTCCGAAAATTCAGCGGTAAGTAAGTACCGCTGAATCAAAATATCTGACTAACATCAATGAGTAAAATTTCGATTTAATCATTCATCTTAAACTGCCATCATCTCCTCATTAATGTTAGCATTTGGGATGGCATAATTTCGAATAATTTTAGAATATTTTTAAGAAGGAAACCATTCAAACTGGAATCAGTGGAATGATTATCGGGAATTGAGTTAATATGTGAGGGAAATAATTTGAGTAAAATTTCAACAGTTTTGATTTTGCTACTTTTAGCACTTCGTAATAACAAACATTTGTTGATTTAACTTTGAAGTGAACGAGAAATTATGAATAATCCAATATTAATAGTCGTTGGACTTTTTAAAATGTTTCTTTCGTTATGATTGTTTGCTCGTTGAAAGAAATTAACAAATTAGTGGCTGTCAATTTGTTCACATAAATCACTCTGATTGATAGTTATGCAAATGCATCGATCGATCAGAGAGCCGATCTTCGCTAAGCAAACAGATCTTCGAAGCAAAACATATGATATATAATTCTTAATTACTAGCAGGATTTCCGCGATAAAGCGAGAGAATGAAAGTATACCTATAACTGAGTGAGAAAATGAATTATTCTCTATTGCCCTAAAAGAAATAAAGAATAAGGTGTGGTGGACATCGCTTATGCAAGTGGATTAATTTAATTGGATAATTAAATTTGAACATTTTAGCAACATTATTTTAGTAAATTTCATTCAAAGTTTCAATACCATAAGTAACTAAGCATAATTATAAATTCAATTAACTTTAACTTGGTATAGTTAAGTGGTGGTATGCATACAATATACCTGAATAGATTGTTTTCCAATCAGTTAACTATTTGGAATAATTTTTTCGGTTTTTTCCAAACTTCAAAATAACAAACAAAATATCACGCCGACGAAATTAATAAATTTCAAATAATTAATGAATTGCCAGTAAGGAAAAAAGAATTAAGAAGAGCTGCGAGCTGTAATATATTGAAATCTTTTCATATTCTTTAATTTTTCTTGCAAAGGAACCATTCGTAATCACTGATAAGTGTATTTTATCACTGCTTGTTGGGAAGCTTTTACGATTTACGGTTTCCTAACTGAAAGAGAGGCAGTCTATTGGTGTCAGTTCATCCTTTTTTTCGTGCTTTTTTCCTGTCTGCTGAAGTAAAAAGCTGGCCTTTTATCTAGCAAAAATTAACAGTGAAATGAGTTCAAAGAAATCGATTGTCATTTTTTTCTTCCATAAATTTTCAGAAAAACCGGTTTTTCAACTGTCTTTTCCAGCTCCTTCATTTCTTCTGTCTTTTATTTCCTCTCACTTATTCCGCCGGAGAGAGGGAGAGGGCAAAATGTGATAAAATTAAGGTGTGACTGAAATTGAAATGAAAGGAAAGCTTTCATTTTTCATTTTCTCACTTCTTTGATGTATTACATAGTTATTCTGAAAGACACTCCGTTTGGTTTTTTTTTCGAATAAATTTTCAATACCAATTTTTGGGATTTGAAATATATGTGACCGCATTGGTTCAGAGAGAAGAAGTAATTAAGTGGTTCAAATACCATTTTTCTTCAATGGTCATATACATACATTTATGTATTATCGGCAAATCTCCCCTGTCTTGTTAACTGTCTAAATCTTAAACGGAGAAACAAAAGAAGTCAGAGGAATGCTACTTCTCTTCTGAAAATTTTTCCAATTTGATTTTATCTTAAAAAAATACAAAGTTTTGGGTTTCTTGAAATTAAAATAACTTTTTGACTTTGTGGTATTATTAGCTTTCTTCCTAAGCTTCTTATATATTTCTTTTCTTGAAAGTTTTCGATTTTATTTAAGTACATATTAGTGCTGAAATTTGCAAAAATCGCATTAAGAAGTTAAATTTCTTCAAAATTTCACTTATTTACTTAATTCGTTCCTTCATGAATCATTAATAATTCCTTTTTGTCGTATTTGTCGTTGTTCCGCATTTTTTACCCACGCACTTGTTTCCTTAATAATTAAATACTTTATTACTTATTTATCATTCTCATTGTCTTCAGTCTTCTTCGTCTATTTATTTCACATATCGCTTATATTTCAAATGATCTCAAATTAGTTCTTTTGCATAAAATTATTCCAGCTCTATCTTTTGCAATCTTAAGTTTTGGCAAAAAACTTACTTATCCCTCAATCTGCACCAAATTTTGAAATTTTGAAAATTTAACGAAAGATTCAGGAGCAAAAGTGACAATATGTTTACTTTACTTATCTCTTTAGTTTTGCAAAAGCACAAAAAAGAAATAAAAATGAAATTCGTCACGAAGCTTTTCCTTTTTTCCAACAATTTTCATTATAGTTGGTGAAAGCAAACACAGTTAATCCATCCTACATTGTCACCAAATTTAATTTGAGGTGAAAATTTGTGATATCGAAGTGGACCTTCTACACTCTTTCCATTTCAATTCCGACCTTTTCCTGCTCGCTTGAATTATCCTTATTATCCCACTGTTTTTATGTGTGAATTGAGGTTTGCATAACTACTGAATTTACAATTTCACGCGGTACATTGAAAAACACCTCAACGACATTTTATAAAAATACTATTGGCAAGTTCCTAACAATGATTTTTTTGCAGATTTAAATTTAAAATTTAACTGAAATTATTATCACAACTGCAATCAAATTCTAAATTTAAATGCACTTCTATTGTTACACTTTGTAGAAACATTTTATTCAATACGTTAATATGCATTGATAGTGGTAGCATTATGATCCATCTAAATGATAAGAAAAGAAACTACTGGTAAGCATGCTGACAAAAGTACTGGTTATTGGATGAACTGGTATGAAACTTTTGATAATTTTGATAAAAAGACACTGATAAGGAATTTGATAATAGTCTGAACAGAA
Source organism: Litomosoides brasiliensis (assembly GCA_013365375.1). NCBI lineage: Eukaryota > Metazoa > Nematoda > Chromadorea > Rhabditida > Onchocercidae > Litomosoides > Litomosoides brasiliensis. Next base: position 117,204 of record JABVXW010000147.1, on the reverse strand, counting down.
GAATTAGACATTGTCTGCGCTTCCATAAGTTACAGAGGAGGTGAGGAAAATGAAATTACTACTCTAATACAGTAAGAAGTAAGAAGAATGCTTCCTTTTAAAGACACATTAGGGCGAAGAAAGGTTAAATAACCAATTAAAGTGAGAAGAATGTTGTCCTTTTGAACGACATTTTCAAACGATCATAGTACTACTTCTACGCATCCGTTAGTAATAATACTGTTGTAGGGTCGGTGTGGCTTAGTTAACATATTCGACACTATCGTTTATCCATCAGTTTTCCATTTAATTTACCTATTAAAATGCCATTAAAAAGAGGTCATTGGATATGACCGATGTAATATTTGGGATTAAATTATGCTTAGTTAGTTTATCGATGTATTTATTAGTTAAAGCTGTTTGAGCGGTTCGCTGATAAGGAAGGAACAGATCGATGACGACATTTTTAAGAAAATAAGCAAAAAAACTAAATATTAATCAATAAAGGCATTTGTTTTCCTTTTTGCGGCTAATTTTGTCTCTTTGAAAATGTTTCACGTTTTTTCTGTCTGTGTATTTATTTACTTATTTATTTACTGTTTATTTATTTGTTTAATTAATCAACTAATTAACATTCATGTGTTTGTTATGTTTATTTACTTAGTAATTAATTAACTATTTGTTTAATTGATTGATTGATTTGTTATTGCTGTTACTATTGGCATTATTTTTATTATTATCATTATTCTTATTGTTGTTATATAGTGTTATTATTATTATTATTACCGTTATTACAGTACTACTATTATCACTATTATTGTTATTAATTACTATTATTATCATTACCATTATTACTACCACCACCCATCATGATTAATCATTACCATTGTTATCATCACTACTGAAACAAATGTATCGTTTGTGCAGTTTCCATTAAGTATATAGCTGTTTAATTTTTCAATAACAAAATTGTTACTTAAAAGGATATTTCACTTCAGAATGAATGAAAATTGTTTTTACAAAGGAAAAAGTCTGGAAAAGGGGAAAAGGCTGCTATAATTAGTACTGCAAAAGACTGAGATAGCTGGAATAAATTTTAAATGTCTTAATTAACTTTGTTAAATCTCATATAAAGTGGAGTTTGAATAGCAACTGGAAGTTAACATATGCATGTTTGAAGCATTTCTTATCGCTCTGATTGTTCCGTTTATTATTGAATAATTATTTAAGGGTTACGGGTAAAATTTTAGAAATGTGACTGACACTGTGTCAGCTCAGATCAACGAATTATTTCCATTGATATATCCAATTATATTTCAGTGGGTAATTACAGCATCTATCTGTTACTTAATGGTTAGAAATTTCCTTTGCATAAAATAATTCTTTAATTGTGAAAGTAAGTTGCAGCATTCTAAAATCAATCGTTAATAGCAAGAATTTTTGAACTTGTAAGCTAGCCATGTTATGCGTTGCTACAACAATCGTTACACGTCATCCAAAAAACTCCATAAATACTGACTAATTAATGAACGAGGCCAAAGTTCTCAATCTTTCGGTCAAGTAAGCCGATCATATATAAGCCAAGTGAGCTGATCTTATTTTTTGCACAAGTCACTCCATTATTGCAGTGTCTTATACTTTCTTTAATTTTACTGAAACATTTGTTTCAGTTCGGCCTAACTATAATGTGACCCTTGCAATAGTTTTGTTGTGTCCATGAATTTTTCTTCTCTCCTTTTATTACTAAAAGTATTTTGACATTGGTATTGAGCGATAACAAATACTTATTGTGTAAATGTTGTCGTTGAATAAGAAAAGGAAATGAAGTGGTATGGACAAATCGTTTCCTCAGCAACTATTTAAGTAATAACCACTGGTAGATAGTAAGTGAGCTTAAAGCTAACAACTCTTTGAAAGTAAACATTTTTCGAAAGGAAGCTTATCAAATTAAATAGCTTCTCCGATTACACATAAATTGCGTAATGGAAGCATTAAAGCGTGTCATTTTTATTACATTCGTTTATAATATTAGAATTATTAAGCTTATGTTATTAAGTAACTTAATTACAAAATAATAATAACAACGAATAATAATAATAACGAATAACAATAACGAATAATAATAATAATAATAATAATAATAATAATAATAATAATAATAATAATAATAATAATAATAATAATAATAATAAATAATAATAATAATAATAATAATAATAAATAATAATAATAATAATAACAATAATAATAATAATAATAATAATAATAGTAAGGATAATAATAATAATAATAAGGATAATAATAATAATAACAATAATAATAATGTATGTGCCATAGCCAACATTTCGTCAACTTTTCTCACAAGTAATTTCCCCAGGGATGGATAGGATGTCACACTGGTGCCACTTTGATTGTTTGCTGAATTGGGTATAAGGGACGGGACAGGCCTATATTGCAGGGAAGAAAAGGACCAAGTAAGGCCCAATGTGAAGTATCTTTAAACTTTTAGTTTCATTTAACAGATGTGACAAAAAAGTGTCCCTGTTTTCTACATAATGAATGGACGCTGTCGTTATTTTTGTTTCCGTCGTATAAATGCCAAATAGCTAATGTGCTTATGATGTGTACCTATCCGTAGGCTTGCGAGAGAATTTCATCCTTTAATTTGTTCTTGCGACAGATGACTAAATTGGTTGAAAATTAAGGGAAGGGGAAATTTCATTTCATGCTCTAACGCTTCTCTGCATGCTATGATTCATTTACATTTTTTATCAATTCAGCTTGCTGATATTTTGAATTTGTTCTAAGACAGGGAAAAGGGAAAGCAAATGAAGCCTCATAGTATTTATGATAATGCTTTATGAAATGATGCAACGATGGGTCAGAGGTGACATGATCAAATTTCAACCTACCACTCTAGCATTTATCAACAAGAAAAATCAAATATTACTTTCTCATTAAAAAATTCTTCTCGCTTGCGGAAATTCTCAGTCTCATTTTGGTAAAAATATTTCTGATTACCTTTGTTCAAATCAAATAAAAATTACCGTTATTTGTTTTGGCAAACAACAATGAAATTATCAAGCATTTCTAATGTGATGTTTAGTTCCAAGGCATTGGAAAATGCCGATAAGGTTCTCACGGCAAATGACTGCTAATTTACATATTTCCTTTGCCTATTTATGTCAACAGCATATGTATGGACATATTCATTTCATCCGTTTATTCGATTATAATGTAGAAGAAAGGAACTGAATTTACGCCCACTAATAAGAGCAAATTAAATTCCCATTTATTTAGCATAAACTGTCGCTGAATGATAATTTTGCTAACAGTAAAGGGAGACAATTGACTTGTAGAATTTCCTTTTACTTAACTCAAGCACTGACGGATAATGTTTGAGTGCCATACCAGTAACATTATCGATAGCAGTAAAAATAACAGGTGGACTGAATTTAATACTACTGCAGCTGATATTAGTCAGCTTAAACAACTGAACATTCGAAGGCTTACTGTGAATTGCACATTTCACTTAAATGAATAGCCGAAGTAGTCAAATTATGGCTAAATACAAATGCACGTGTAAATCATTTTGGACGTTAAAGGATTTGTTTTAGTCAAATAAATATTTGTAGCAAATTTTTTTTGAGACTTCAAATTTATTTCAAACATCAAATATTTTTAATTTTTCAGAAATTTTGACAAAATTCAGTGAAACAAAAGAAGGACTTAACAGAGGGAACTAAAAAAACACCAAAATGAATAAATGTACATTTGATCTGTACAATTTGGAGAGTAATATCAGATGAGATACCTAAAGCTTTAAGTCTAAGCCAATAACAAATAAGCTCAGCATGTGATATAATTATTTCTTGTCGTTCTCGTCACACGAAAATCATCAACATTGTTATCATCGTTATTAGGAATTCAGTAGTATCATACTTGTCATTTAATTATCAGCTTTAATCATAAAACATCAGTGTTATTGCTGTCATCTCTTGATAATTCTTATTGGTTATTGTTATTATAATTCACTATTATTATTATTATTAATTATTACTACTATTATTATTATTATTATTTATTATTATTATTTATTATTATTATTTATTATTATTATTATTATTATTTATTATTATTATTATTATTATTTATTATTATTATTTATTATTATTATTATTATTATTAACATTATTATCATTATTATTAACATTATTATCATTATTATTAACATTGTTATTATTATTATTCGTTATTGTTATAGTTGTCGTTATTATCAATGTCATAGTGATCATCTTATTTCCTCCAAAAGCTTTGTTTTCTCCAAAAGCTTATTCGATAAACAAAAATTCATTTAGCTGGATTGTTTCTCGCAGTTTCAGATGCAATTTTCATTTCATTCTCATCCGGAATGAATGAAATTAGCGCAAATGGAAGCTTAAAGTCACTTCATCCGTAATCGCAATACTTATCCATTTATACACCTGTTATCTCTCACGTGCCTACTCACACCTCTCCATCAATTTCAATAAATGGACTGAGTTTGCTAGGAAGACGAAGGGAAGTAGCAAAAATGGCAGATGGAAATTATCATAATTAGACATCGTCGAAACCTTCCTTCCTCCTAATCCTAATGTCTTGCCAAAATTGTTCGGGAACTTACCTATTATCATCCTTTATTTAGGGAAGAGACACTTAAACTGGCAATGGCTCAACTGATACCCGTCCTTTCGTCCCGCAGGCAGTATAAAATGTGAATGAAATAAAAAATTTTTATCCTTCAGAAGTAATCTTTACCTTACCTTCCTTCTCTATACATTTTGATAAGGTTTTGTATTTGCTTATTAAACAAAAATTTCTTTTTCATTTTACTTCTCTATTTCTATCAATTATCGTAATATTAATATTTCATGCCATAAGTGTTAACTTTATTTAAAAGTAACTTATTTCATTCGTAAAGTTGTTTTTTCATATTTATGACGAGAACTTTTCTATAGTTTTCCATTGCTACATGTTTTTATAAATTTTTAAGTTCGCTTTACAATAAGTTTTGTATTAGGTCTGAAATTTCGTCCGAGTGAAGTGGTAGTAAGAGAAGTAAAATTTGTAAATTTGATTTAAATAAAAGAAAGTGACATATTGCATATAGTTTACTTTTTCCCAAAGGAGTTTCCAATTTTAAAGAATTCAATTTAATGTTGAAAATTTACATATTTGTCAGTGATGTGTGATTATTTATGCATTACCTAACGGATCATTTTATGTGTCCTTAAAATGGTTCTGCCGGATTTTCATGAAAGTGTTATTATGAGTGGATGAATGATGACATTTGCAATCGGTGTGCATTTAAAATCTAATTTAAAATTAGTTTCATTCGTGTAAGATGACGCTTAGACAGAGTAGAAGGAAGCGTTAGAAATAATAATAACAGAGTGACCTTCCCTTAGCACAAAACTGCTTGCTTACTTATTTGCTTGATTAAATTTGTAATGTGAAGAATGATTAGCACGCGTATTGATGAAGCAAGCTTATGTTTCAAATTTGGTTTCAATTCAATTTAAACAAATGTTCGAAATTAAATTTTAGCTAATGTTAATGAAATATGCAGGGAGATGGATGGAATAACAATGACAACAATCATTTAGGCCTCTTCAATATGATTTAATCTTAGGAAACGATGCGACACGATATTAGCTGCTAGTAGACAGCAATAATCTAACCAACCAATCCTCCCTGAATCCTTCCTCTTTTACATTTCCGCTGTAAAAATTTTGTAGAATAATAATTTATTGAAGAAAGGAAATTTTTGAAAAAAGGATAACTTGTAGGTCTCCTGGGATATTTTGTTTGGAACAGATAATATTGACCGAATACGTCTAATAATTAAAATAAATAAAGAAAGCGGTTTAATAACTTCATTTAAGATCGATGTAACATTATTAGCAAACACGAAGTAACTACTCACTTTTTAAGAGAAAATAAAGTATTTAATTTAATATTGCTATAATTTTCACGCAAAATTTCATTTTAACGTATATTGTTTGATATACTAATTTTCAACAATTTTTCAAAAAACGAAAATTAATTATTTTATTAGACACTATTTATGCATCAGACCAAACTTTTCCGTTCAAATCTTTAAAAACTTTCACTTGAGATTTCATAAAATTAATGAGTTTTAACTCAAAGTTTACGGTTTTCATGCTTCTGTTGAAACCTGACTTTTCGTATTTCATTTTTTTCCCTTTCGCTTCTCTTATTCCGTTTCTTCTCATTGATCGCAAGAATGTCGTATTTCAAAATAAAGCAAAAAAAACTGTAGCCACATGTCCATATCACTTTACAATTGCCGAGTGGATTTAAATACAACTAAAAATAATTTCAAAATTTGAGTTAATTAATCGCTTTGTTTTTAACGTAATTCTTCGGAGGAATTATGGTTGGTTGTTACAATTCTCCTTGAAGATTCAATTCAGTTTGCCATTTGTCATCATTCCTTTCCTTTTACCAATAATATTTTTGGTTTCCATTGGCACAAAGCTCACCACGTTCGTCGTATAGCTTACCTTCATTTTTTCGTGTTTATTTGCTTTGTTTTGTCGTAACAAAAACACGTAAATTTAACTTACTCGCTTTTAGTGGTAAAGCATTTACGACAACTTGAAATATAAGAAAAAATCTTGCAGACCACGTCAGACGGAGCGTTAATTAGATGATAATGTTTAATTTCAGGAAAACAAACCAATCGATATTGCTATATTTTCCAGTAATGCGAAATCTTCTACATCATCTTTGTTGACATAGCAATATGGCATTGTAGGAGCAACGAGTCGGTAATCATAAGAATGGTCTCGCAGTTGTGTGCTATCAGTTAAAAGTGTGCTCGTAGTGATAAGAAGGTAATCGTTACAAACTTCTGCTGAGATATGTGTATATGTGAATAGATCCAATTAACATTTTAATAAACGTTCTTCCATATTTTACTTTCTTTTCATTCTCTTTCATTTTTGCGACCACTTAATATCATTTGAAAAAAAACATAGTAGAGAGGAAGACAGAAAATATACGACCGAAGATTGATTAGTTTTAGATCTCTAAAATATTTAGAAATTTATCATAGAGGCATATTACATGCCTTAAAAATACTCAGAACTGTAACTGTCATCTTTTCAAGTACGAACAGAATCCAAACTTAGGAACCGCTGCGTCATCTTCACTTGTCACGTATTTTTTGCTTATGAATAAGGTAGTTTGAAACGTTAGTCGCATGACATTTATGTTAAATATAGACTATCTTTTGCAAAATTTTAAAGTGCATGAATCCTTTCATTTTCATTCGTCAAATAATCAGAAACTAAGAGGTTGACGAGAGACAGAGAGACAGGGAGAGGGAGAGAGAGAGAGAAAACCAGCAAAAAAGGAAAAGGATAATGTCAAAAAATAGTTATCCTCTGTTTTTCTCATTATCCTGTCTGGCAGTAACTTAATTGAGTACGGTGGCAGTAACTTATGAATTCTGTGTTTTGTTTTTAAATTGCAGCTTAAAATTCACGAAAGATTTTTTTTGTCTTTTCCGCCTCTCGTAAAATTCTTATTATTGTATGCGTAAGGGAAGCAGAAGTTTTTTTTCTTTTTTTTGTCCTCGTTTTCATTATATTTGATAGAACAGGTTCTTCCTCTTTTTTAATTTTCAAAAGAAAAGGATGGGTGGATACATCACCGGTTTTTTAGGTAATTAAATAGAAGAGAGGTTGCAAGAAAGGGACATTTACCTGTCGTTTACATATCTTCCTCTAAAGAATTTTGATTCCCTTTGCCTCTCTCTTCATGATTTCTCGTGATTTGTCTTATTATGTTAACAGCTAGTCTGGAAGGAAAATGGAAAAGAAAAGGAGGAAAGTATTGGGGAATATCGAAGAAACAGGAAGGCGGAGGATAGAAAGGTCACCTATGCTTAATTTTTATCACTCCAAACTGCGATCGGTCTTTTTTTCGCTGTTTTCCAAAATTTCAGAAAGGTTTCATTTTATATCCATTCGGAAAGACCGGGAGCAATTTAGGAAAGGTAATAGTAAAACGTATTTTGAGAATTATCCATAGCCAACAATTTAATGATACAATTAATTGGTAGTATAAACAAGGTATTAATGTTGATAATACAACAGCGGTATCCTTGGTTAATGATTGATAGCTTAACAAAAACTACCTGTGGCCAGTATTTAACAGTAAAAAAAAAGTACTTGTGGATAGTAAGTGACGGTACAACGAAGCATTCGCGGTAGCACAGCAAAGAAATATTCATTACCAGTAATTGCTGGCCGTACAAAAGGGATACCCGTGGCTTATAATTAACGCTGGTACGTGGTTGGTGGTAAATGCTGTGGTTTAATTAACAGTGAGAATATAATGGTACCATCCTAATATACAAAATGTAACTGTTTTATGAATCGCTCATGCATTTCCATAAACGAGTAAATAATATTGTGAGTGAATGATCTTTTCCTTTCCAGTATTATTTCCTACCTTTCTTATGAAGAAGAAAAGGATATCGTTATTTTATCAGTAATATATTTCACCAGTAATGTTTTATCAGTAATGGATTTTTTCAAGATGAATGCTGCAACAATTTATTATCATTATCATCTAATCATCTGTCATGATATCATTAACTTGGTTTAACCAGGGGTCTCCCACATCCTTAAATAGGATTGTACCAGTGTTCGGATACAGTATATAGGTATGACACAGCTTCATATTTACCTGTCATATGTGAACTGTGCGCTGACGTTCCAATTTATTCGTCTTCTGCACACGTCCGATCTTTTCGCACACTCCGCGTTCATTTCTCCTGCTTTATACCTTAGGGTGAAGTGAGTGATTAAATGCTAACATAGTTTAATACATCAGGAGAAAAAATAAGTTAACTACTAATTAATTAAAGAAATGCCAGTTTGTTATCAGTGAGAAAAACATGTTTATATTTTTCCCAAGTTCAGATAATTCGATTTTTTTAATTTTTTTGTAGAAAACAAGTAAAAAAAGAATAGAAAAATTAATTCAAAATTTTCAATTTCCAATTAACACTGCAAAATTTGAAATATTATAAAGTAAAAAATGTAATGTAACGGTCCCTTAAATTTGAAGTCTTCTTCATTTGCTTCATTAAATCCATTATTAGCAAATTCTATGGGGTAGCTTGAAAATGAAATGTTTCATTTCATTTTCAAGCTACCATATACCTTGTTTACCGAAAAATGGGTCATCATTAATGATTTTCCCTCCCACATCCATCATCCATCCATCCTCAAAATTCTTTCATTTTGGAACCATCCTTTACCGCAACATTTAAATATAAACATGATGTTATTGTTATTACCTAACTACCGTAACACCCCACTCCACCCAAATCCAAAACCTCTTAGGAATTACTTAACATCTGGGCGGGTAGATAAATAGATGAGGGGTTGGGTCGTACTCCTTCCCCGGTAATCCTTTCTTTAACTGATTTTCTTTTGCTCTCTCCTCTCTTATTTTGCTAAACTATCATCTTCGGTTTATACCGTGGAAGCATCCTATCCTCCATTTTAAATCTGTAGGGCGGGGATAGTACAATAAGTTAACTCGTCCTCCCTTATCTCATATGATCGTTGGATTGGAAGAAATATTTTACGACTTCAGTCGAATCTTCCTGCTTCTTGAGTCGTGGGATATGCTGCGATATTGGTCACCTGTAACCTGCCAACCAACAGTTACATAACGCCAACTTCCACTTTTATTCGAACATCACAGTACGTCACACTACCTACCGGTTACATCTACCTCAAAATTCATTTGAAGGTAAGAATTTGCAATATTCCATTCTTTCGATACAGTTCAATTCTGCAACTGAAGAAAATAGATTAGATGAGAGACAGCTGAAGAGTGGGACCGATAAGGCAGCTGAATGATGACTTTGGTAACGTAGGAAGAGGAAGAGTGTAGAAAATGATTCCAATTCAAAATCACCTGAATCCTAGCCGTTCTTGATAGCAGCAGTATCAGTGGTATGGTAGCTGTAATTGCTTATTTATGGTACTGGAAGGAAGCAGCTTGTCGCCGTAGGGTTAATTTCTGGTTGGGAATAACACTTTGATTTTCATTTCGATGCATATTTCTGGAATCATCTCTTTTTCGGTATTGACAGTTTGTTGTGTGTTACATAGTTTGTTAAGAAATATGAAAGTATTTGCGTAATCAAAAGTGCACACGTTGCACATTACGTGTAAAACGGACTTAATTTACATCTGATTACGGTATATCAGTCGATAAGGATTTCTATTACCTGTTACGGAAAGAGGTATGTATACCAAGTATCTGTAACCTTGTAGGCTATACGCCTTACGGAACATATCTAAACATCGTGTAAGACGAAGAGTATTTCACCGTAGTACGCTGACACGTTTATATGGAAATGTTTTGATTTAGAATTCCACATACAAATATATGTAAATGAAACATCTTTTAACCATTACATGCAGATATGTGACATGCAAGATTTTGGCGGAGGAAGGCACGTACGTGTGTGGGTAGCTCTGAGTGGACAGTTTATTTTAGAACAATGAAGAAAAAGAAATGGACCCTTCCTCTCTTCTCAATTCGCATTTTCTCATGTACGAGCTGTTCTGAAGTTAAGCGCCGTTTGCACTGCTTACTGAAAGGACGACATAGAGGAAGAGGGAGGACAATTCCGCACTTTTCCCTCTTTCCACCGATACTTTATTTTCCCTTTTTTGTCATTCACTTCTCTCTTCAATTATCTTGTCATTTATTTCCCTATTGATAATTTGCAACTCAATTCCAACACAATTAATTAATTGGCCAAATGATTTGCTTAAAAGGACTGACAGATCAGATGCTTATTTGTAAATGCGGGCGAAGTGATTTCCGACATTCGACAAACTAATCACTGGAAAAAGTAATTTCTAATGTTCTGACTAACCGGTTGATCATTTGTCAATTATTGGGAGGGACAAATGCCCTTTTCCGGCTAATTATCAGTAATTTCCATTTCATATTTTACTTGTTGTCTCATCGGGATTGTTACTCATTATTTACCAAAACTTTATTACTATCGGCTTTAGTTCGCTTCATGTTTAATATTATTGCAACACTTTAAATTGTTGTGTGTTCATTAAATGACTGTAGTATAATTTATATCAATAGAATGTTGTTACGTCTGTACGTGAACTGCTTTCATTCATCATTACCTGAATATACGTCGAAAAGACTTGTCCACCCTGCTTTCTGTCAAACTAGGTAAAGTTGATTATCAGGTACTAATAAACTTAAGAGAGAAACTGTTTTTAGAGAGATTATGGAGCATGTGAGTGGTGACGCAAGTGCTAATCGAGTATGAATGATAAGCTTATTCCACGGGAAAATCCAGAAAAGCTGGAAATTATCCGTCATTCCTCGGGATGAAATTTGGAAGGATTCATTGTTCAGAAAACCTTCCTCTTAATCTGATCTTCTACCCGATATTGTCAAGCCCTCTCCGGATATCTAGTAAGATATTTGTTAAAATTTTCTTATCTTTTGCCTCGTACCACTCGTTTCCTTTCCCCGATCTCCTCTTCCTTCCTTCCATTTTTGCCTGACCGATTAGCATCCGTAAAATGTGGCCCGATGATAAGAACAGAGGAATGGAAAAAAATTCGTTGGCGTAGATTTTTTTCTGAACTGCGATGTGCCGCTGTTTTTTCTCCATCGAGCTCCCCTTGCCCTCTTCATTTTCCGCATTTAGTTACCTCCTCAACTTTACCATCACCATCTCTTTCTCTTCCTCTCCTTAATTTATATATTTACTTGTTTATCTGTAGCTTATAAAAGAATTCCTGTGAAGAAGGAACGGTGCAGTATTATGAAACATATCTCTCATCCAACTCTCTTCTCTGTGAGGTACAGCTGTCCTCGCTATCGTTGCAATCAAAGTTTTAAGTTTAGGCATTGTTGTTGTTGTTTGTTGTTATTGTTTATGGAAGGGAAATGTAGGATGGAAGAAAGAAAATAGTAAACAAGACAGTGTTGAAATTATTCTCACACACTCTTAGTATTCTCTCTCTCCACACATTCCAACACTTTTTCTCCTTTTTATTTTCTTTTCGTTTTCCACATTTATACTTTGTCGTTCAAGTTCAGATGTTGACGATCCGTTCTAGCAGGTGAAGCGTAGATTCTTCCACGTATATGCATGATGATTCGTTCTAATATGTGGAGCACAGAAGCGTGGTCCTTCCACTTCCATGCGTAGGTATAATCGGTTCTCCGTTGTTGTACACATTATTATTATTAACAAAATATTTGTGTAAAATTTCATCCTCTGTTATCTTTGTTCTGTCACTTCATTATGTGAAGATATGGTAAGATGTTTCCGAGGAATCTCAACACCTCCTCGGATGCTGTTGGACGGCAATGATTATTCATTGAAGATTAAGTAGTCATCATAAGGACAGGAAGAAAAGGGAGAAGGAAGCAGTGGATACCATCAATGTGAAAGAAGGAAATGAAATAAAATTTATTTGGCAAATGGTTTTCTGGGAACTAATGATTTAGAGGTAATTGCGTTTAGGAAACCTGTAAGGTCTTGTTATTTTTATCTTTTTTCTAATTTCATTAATACTTTTTAGAGTAAGGAAATTTTGAAATGCCTGAGAGGGGAAGAAAGGAAAAAGCGGGTTGGATTAGAAGCGTATTTTCATTGGTAGCACTATGGAATTTGACCTTGAGTGATGAAAGTATACATCATCCAGTACATTCTATGGATAATTGTTATGCAAATGGAAATGGTCATACGGACAAGGTAGTTTGATGGTCACAGGTGCCGAAATTATAGTGATTTTTAATTTTACATATGCGGTCAGGAAGATCTTTTCAGGTGTGCTTTTGCATGTTTATGTTTAGTAGGTATATTGTATTTAGTTGGAAGTGTTATTCTTCTGTTAGTTTAAAATTGCAAATTTCATCATTCATGCTTGCTTGCACGATGGGCGATGTTTCGACTGGCATTAATTGCCAATTTCTAATTAACTAAGAGACTAGTTTGGAATACAATAAAATTATGAGAATTGTAGAGCGCTCTCACTAATTTTTGCTGTCTTTATCACAAAGGGGAAATCATATCATTCATCAGCAACACTGTCACTGATCAGGCTGTCATTGATTGATCCGATCACTTCATCAGCTTCAACGCCAGGAGCTTCCACCAGCCGGTCATTATTGTACGAGTAGCATAAACAAAATATAAAGAAATGAAAAAGAAATTCTGCCCTCAGTAATGCTGCTAGCACTATCACTACGATTAGTATTATTATCGCTATAACTAGAAATGGTACTACACATGTGATGTGATGTGATGTGATGTGTGTACAGAGAGTTTCTTTCATTAAGGAACAGGTTTTGTACTCCTAAAGAAATCTCTTGCACTTCGTCACTTTTATATGATCTGTTTACCTATTCGTCAATGCCGTCATTCGGGCTGCTTTTTTTATTTACTTTCACTTTCGAAAATGTTATCACAATCATTTTTTCCTTTTCCTTTTTCCATTCCGATTCCGCTGATTGGTAACAAAAGTACATGCAGTAATCCGGAAGAAAGCATTTCGACAAAATTCTGTCTCGCTTTGTGTGTGTGTGTGGGTGTGTAAATGTATTTCCTCTTTAAAAGGCGAAGATCGGGAAGAGGCGGGGAGAAGAAAAAACCGGAGGAGGAGAAGGGATTGGAGTGAGGGGGAGGGGGTCAGAAGTATATGAAATTTTTGTAATCGACTGGAGAGAGTGCGGTGGGGCGGGGGTGGTTGCCACTTACTGATATGTTTGTTGTTAAGTCCGACCCAATTTGAATGTCAGATATATTCCTTATATTCAACGCTTACTTTTTCTGTTTTCAGCAAATTACATTTCAATTTGAGTGTATAACAATTGACAAAAGATACTTCTTATTTGGGAGTATAAGCTCCCTTTTCGGTGCTATTCCGTTCAGCAGAAGAGGTAATACTAAAATAAAAGAGTGAAATAAGTTGTAGGAATGATATACCTTTTTCCTCTTTAGGAATGATATACCTTTTTTCTCTTTGATTGCTGTCGTATTAGCATACGTGATTCCAGAAGTTCGAGCTATTTTTAAAATTTAATCGCTTATGACATTCTCACATGTTTAGCAAAAAACCGAAGTCGCTCAAAGGTTAATGGAAGAAATTTTTCATTATGAATTGCGGGCGCAACTAATCAAAAGCAAAAAAGGAAAAAAGGAAGAAAATATATGAAAGGACGAAAGCTCTCCTGTTTGTCCCTCTTTACATTTATACATTTAAGTAGAAAAACGGAAAACTTTTGTCGATATGCTCGAATACTTATTTCCCTTCCAAGGTGCGAGGTGTGAAGATGGAGCCTTTTTTCCATAGGTAATTGCTTTGATGGAAAAAGTTTTGAATAGAATGTCGCAGAGTTGTAAGAGTTCGTTATTTTTGTAATAATGGTAGTACAGTTGTGTTAGTTAAGTATCTTACTGGAATTTCTAAGAAAAATAAAGCAGTGCTGCAGCAGAAGTGAGAAAAATGACGAAATTGCTCATTCTCCCTCAATCACTGATTCAGTTAGAGTTAAGAAGAAGAAAGTTTCGGATCTTTTTAGCTTACGCCAGGTTTTTCTCTTTTTTTGCCTTCACCCCATCTACACTTTTCAAATCCTCACATGAATTCATATGTAAACTCCTCCACTTTATTAGGGAAAAGATAAAAATAACGTCTTGGAGCATTTTACAAAGATGTTAGTGAGGAAGCATGAGTGGAAAATTTACGATTTGTTCATTTGTAAGACGTTTCCGTTTCTCATTGTCATTCCGAAGAAGGAAGGAAAGTGTTCGATGATTTCTTGTACTTTCATATCTGTAGAATCACCTGAGTGAGAGACGATGTTAAAAGTTAATGAGGATTTCTTCCTTTTATCATTTGGATCATTCGGCAGATGGTACAAAAGTATACACGTCACGTCAAATAGTCATTCGGTACACGTCAAATAGTGCCGTTTGTTCGTAATTGCTGATTGCTGAAGTAGAAAGAGTGGCATAAGAACTGTAAAATTTAGTGGGAAAACAGAGAGTTCGTAGACATGCCTTTCTTTTGAAATAACTGTATAACAGTTTACGGAATATTTTGGTAAACTGTTAGTAGAATAGTACTATCTTACATTCGAGAAGTACCTATCATAAATGCAAAATTGAGTTTCTCCTTAAAAGTTATCTATGTGCTTGCTCTTCTGAAATGATAATAATGACAATTTGTGTGTATTGCAGTGTACATATGCCACCGATAACTGCAGCGCGATCCGGTCAGAATATTCGCCGTACGTGTAAATTGATGAATGATATTTCAACGTCCCCAACAGCAGCAACCAAAGCACCGTCAGCAGCAGCATGTGGTTCAGGTAGGATATTTCCCTTTTCCTTGCACTGTCTTACAGATCAAGTTGGGTTCTTTTCTTCCCTTTTTTCACATTATTTTCGGAAAGTATGGCGTGAAGCATAAACTGTCGAAATTTCCGAGCACAATTCGTGCGTTTTAATCAAAACGTTAAACTGAGCTATGTCAGAAAAATTCTGACGTAAAAATGGCTGGAAAGTTAGCCATTATAAACGAAGATGAATATATGTAAACCTATCATTTATCATTTCCCCCGAGTATCATTTATTAAATTAGAATTCAGCTTATTATACTGATAAATTGCAACCTCTGAGTTGTGTCGGCATTTTAATTACCGGGTGAGGTCGGCCTTTAGTTAGAATACGTAAATATAATTTATAGATGTTTGCGACATAAACAAACCTTTTCTAGTAATACAGGAGGTAGGGTAGTTGTTGTCACTGAAATAATAGTTTGCTTATCCCAGTTCTGAATCTGATGAACAGGATTAGCCGTCATACATGAAAACTTCTCCTTGCGTGATTATTTTTAAACTACATAATTTAATCGTATCCGTCAATCAGGTGATGTTTTCTCAGCCCGTTCAGGATAGGGATTACTTCATTCATTTTAATTATGTCTGCAATATAATTGTCGGAAGATCATTTCTTAGTGGAAATTTGATTTCATAGCTTTCCAAATTCTTTGCTTCGCATATTCAAAATGTCTAGGAATGCAGTGGAAATAATGCTGCCCATTTCAGTATATCCCTTTTCCTCCGGAAACTTACGTGGTCAAAGTGAATAACTTTCAGGAAAGAATATGCAAGCGACCGTAACACCTTCACATCCCAAAAACTCCAAATTGTATAAAACTGAACTCTGTCGAACATGGATGGATTGCGGAAGGTGCAATTATGGTGATAAGTGAGTTCTTTTATTTCCCAGCAATTTTCACTTTTCTTGTCGTCCCCCACGAGAATTTCCTGTCCCAACGACGTGTGATGTGATGAGATATTTACCTAATTTTGGGCTGTATTGTTCGAGAAGGACTGGATTTTGCGAGAATTTTCGTAAATGTTCAATAAAATTTCATGGGTTTTTTGATTTCATTGAGTTTAGGCTACTTGTAAAAGCAGTACTAACAGAGCAGTGGTAATGAGAGGATAGTCACATAGATTGATGTTTAAATGGAAATTTTATGCAAATCATATTAGTACAGACAGGTTTATGGATTACTCAATGTGATTTTTGGCTTATTATTATTTCACCGAGGAAAAATGTAAACAACTAAGTTGAAATTTCACTTACGAAACTACCTTTTCCGATGTATAATTACAAGAGCGGGGAGCAAGTTGACGATTAGAGATGAAAATTAGAGGAATAGAAAAGAGAAAGAGGGGAAGGAGAAGAGACAAGCAGAGGGAAAGGTTTTTTTCTTCCTACGCTCTTTTAAAATAGATAATGCGCACGGCGCTTATATGTATTGTATTAACAGCTGTTTTGGTGTCATGAGTGATTGTAGAACATTATCATCGTCGTGTGTGTGTGTGTGTGGGTGTGGGTGTGTATGGATGGATGGATGGATTTGATTGTGATGCCGTAGTATGGCATCCAATAAAGAAGGAATGAATGAAAGGAATAGCATTAAATCGATCGACCTACAAGGACAATGTTGGAAAACATTATTGTAAAACTTTGATAATTGTATGATAAGGGATGGACTGCTTTATGGGTGAAGCCATTAATTAGAAGAGATGTGACGGCGACCTGTTCAAGCATAAGGTTGAGGAAGCAGTACTGATCTTTTGAGGAGATAGACAACAGCTGAATAAGAAAAGCTAATAAATTGGAAAAGGACATATGGAAGAAGCTGTGGTATTTTTTGTCTAAACTTGAGGCAGTATCCAAACTTGCTGTGGCCTTATTTTCATTTGTAAATAGCAAAGTGGTTGTCGTCTTGAAAGAGTACGAAGTCATTAAGAGGTTCAGTTCATTAAAAGTGAATGCTCATGGCTCTCATCATGTATTCTTTCTCATTCTTCTCTGTTAGACGTTGAAACGAAAAACCATCACTTCTTTCGTTTCGTATTTTCTCTGTCACACGTCACAGCTTCACTTTTTCCATTTCTTTCTCTCTCACATTTTAATTGCGATTATCAAACGAAATCATAAAATGCCAGTTATTAGGCAGAAGTAAAGTACATAAATCCATTGTGTGGCGAGAGGAATAGCCTCTCTTTAATGGCTCTGTATGGTGCGAAGTAGAATGCTGCAAATCACAAAATATCGTCATAAAATACATTGTTCTACGTGTCTATCAGTTCTAGCGTGGAACACGACGACTGATAGCGATGTGTAGCATTGGGAATTAACGAGGGGATGTACAATCCTCTCCTCTGTATTATTCCCTCAAGCAAACGAAGGAAGTTATTTAATAAATTAATTGTAGGGGAAGGGAAGCTGCTCCTTCAATTCGTTCCTTTTTTTCAACTTATCATAGGTCTGCAAAACGCCTACTTATTTGTCTAACGAATTACACTTAATTATCTTAAGAGTGAAGAAAGGGAGCAGATAGCGAATGTTTGGTAGTCGTTGCTCGGAACTGATGGAATTTATGGGTAGATCTAGATTTCCGAAAAAATAGCTATTCTTTGTAACATTTTACTAATTAGAAGAGTAAGATTTAGTGAAAACGAGTTGAGTAAAAGTTGGTGAGATTTGGGATGTTTCATTGTATTCCCGTGAAGTGTAGCGTAGCTTGTTGATATTAGTTGTGGTGGGAAGAGGAGGATAAGATCGAGTTGCTTTAAGTTCCAAATAATTAATAATAATAAAAACATTGTGTGAAAATAACATGAAAGCTTTTCACATTAAAACAAGAAAAAGAAAACCGATTAAAAGGAATAATTCCTTCCTTGAAGGAGTTCTTCTTCGTTTTTTGCATATCTGATGAAGTTTTTCTTCGTGTTACCTTCTTATCACATCAATAAACATATAAACCAAACCATCGGTAAGTGACATATTCAAGGCCCTTCCGCTTGCTATTCCTTCTTGGTGGACCGTCGTTTCCATTAAAAAAACACAAAATATTTGAGCTACATTTTTTAATTTACAAAGAGAGAAATGATTTTTCCAATAATATTTGAGAAATTTTTGCAGTAATGATAACGAGAGCTAAGCTCTCAGTGCTATCGGACATTTGAGGAAATTTTTGGTTTGATATGATATTTACAAAGAGCTTATTATCCTAGCATTAAAAGTATTATGTAAATTTACTTCGCAAATATTGCGATCTTTGTGCCGTAGGCAAATAACCGTCAGTCGGTAGTTGTTTGCTGTGGGGGGTGTGTGAACGTGTATTCATGTGTTGATGAAGGAGAATGTGTATAAGTTACAAAACATTTCGCATATAGGCTAATTAATTCTTTTGTACTTGAAGTTCAAACCTGTGCAGTGAATGTGAGGTAAGTTTCACCGATTGTTGTAGGTGTCAATATGCACACGGTGAAGAGGAGAGAAGGCCAGTTTCCAGGCATCCTAAATATAAGACGGAATTCTGTCAACCTTTTCACCAGGTCGGTTACTGCCCATACGGACCGAGGTGCAATTTTATCCATAACGAAGAACAGCCGTACTCTTCCTTGCAAACTCCTCGTAACCAAATTAATTCGTAAGTTAAATTTCTCAGTTCGGAAGTTATTAGATAGTAAATGCAAACTAGAAGTTATCGTATAACGAGCGAAGATTGAATGGGCATGTCATGTAGGAAACAGAGTTCCGGATAGAGCTGGCTAGCTACGTAGGCAACTAAGTAAATTATAAGTGGTAGGTGTAAACAGGCGCTTGGAGTAGTCCTTTACCTGTGCTGGGTGTTAGAGATGTGAAATTATAAAGGAGAGTTAAGAATTTTCAGTCAATAGTGAGTTTCAACTGATTGAAATCATTTGTTGATCAGATTATCATTTATCACTTATTATATTCATTACAATATCCGCTTGAAGCAACGAAAACGGTAAAGCAAGTGGCAGCAGTGATAACAGTGATATCAGCGGTACAGCAACAGCTACCACAACACTAACATTTGGTGTCTGGCAATCATGTTATAATTCGGCTAGCGAATCTCCAGTTCCTAGTTCCACTGGTTCCAGCAGTGATAGCTCTATTGGTTCCGGCAGTCCAAGTTTGGATTTTGACGAAAATATGGGCTCTGTTGTTGCCGCCAACGGTTGGGGCGCTTTTAGTGGCAAATTCAGCAGTAATGCAAGTTTTACGATTTAATTAAGCATTTCATTTAACAGTTTTAGCTTCTATCTTTTCAATGATAGCTGTTAGAATTTCCATTAAGTTTGAAGGTATAGAAGTGGTTGTTAAATGAATAGATTTCGAACCCTAAATTTCGGCAAAATACTGCTTCATTCAATGATTGTAGTGATCAAAATTGTATTAGTCAATATTTATTGTTGTAATTGCAAGTTTAATTGAAAAAATGGAAGTCCGGAAATATGACTTTCCGTTATGCAATAGGTAAGTTACTTTAAGTCATGCAGTATCAAAGAGCACAAAGAAGGTGTCGCTGCAGAGTAGTTTTGCTGTTAATGGATTTTGATCTTTGACTTTTAATAGCCTGGCGATGACGTAGGAGTTGTGAGTGTATCGTATCATCTGTTCGCTGAGTGATCATTTAACGTTTGGAGTGCATTATTAGATGAAGTGAAAGTAACAGACGCCATAAACAAGTTGATCAGTAATTAAAATCAAATTTGATTTTGAAATTATGAATAATTATTTTCGCTCACAATTTAAATGATCTAGGTGTATCATTTAAATTGGCCATCAGCAGCAGCAGCAGCAGCAGCAGCCATAGCGACAACCGCTCGAGCGACACCACTCATTGCACAGCCACTACTTGATTCGGCACTCTTCAACGATTTCCTTGAGCTGACAGTTGACGAGAAGAAAAAAAATAAAGCAATTATAACGAAAACAGTAAGTGAAAGCGCTGTGACTTGCGCAACCTCTGGACGTTTGCCGGTTTTTGCTCAGCTCAGCAATCCGTCGTCGGCTTCCTGAAATGAGTGGTTTGGATGATCCGGTGAATAACTGCACTCTTCTCTTCTCTTCTCTTCTCCGTGTTGTTCTCTTTCCTGCTCGTCTGATTTTCTCAGAATTTCATCCATCCGTCTCCTGTGACTTGGATGATTTGACAGTTTGAAATGGAACGACCGGTGCTGTACTACAAGCAAACGAAATTCTCGAGCAATCGAAATCTCTTTTCCTGTAATTTCTATGCAGCAGTTATCTTCTACATTTTTCCAGTACTTTGTTATTTGTACAGCATTTTTGCTAAATTTCTTTTTACGAAAAAAATAAAAAAAAATAAAAAGCAAGCGAAATGAAGGAAATGTGATGAAGACGTTTTCTCTTCTTCCTCCTTTCTCTCTTTCTCTTTCTCTGCTCCCTTCTTATGCTTTTCCCATCTCCTTCATCACTTCACATTAGCAGCCTTAGAATGTATAGTTGCGCTTTTTTTTTCAAAACCTAGACAAGTGTATAGTTCAGGCTTTTCTTGAGACATCAATGAGACAATATGTACTGTATGTATGTGTATATATGTATGTATATATATATATGTGTGTGTGTGTATGTGTGTGTGTGTGTGTGTGTGTGTTTATGTTAGTAATTAGTGGTATGGTAGTCGTTTTCATTTCTTTTAATGATGCCATTCGTGTACCTGAACTCAGTGAAGCTCCCGAATGTAAATTCATATTACTGTTACTACCTTTTATGATCATTGTGCCTTGAAAAATTGTAAGCCTCTTTTTTGAAAAGAAATCTTTCCTATTTGCTAATATTTCATTTCTGACAGCTTTCTTCTTTTCGCTGAGATAGTTTGAGAAATAATTTCTACATTTTATTAAACAGTTAAATGGCTTTGAAATGTAAATCCCGAAGTTAGTATCCCTGTGTCTGTCATCTGAGATTTACTTTCCTGCATAATCAAACATTTCTCTCTGTTCAGGACAAATCCCTCTGCCTTACACGATCAAAGAAAGATGCCAGGATAAATTTTCTTTGCCAGCCTTGCTCCAATCGCACGAACCTTTTAGCCATTACCGTTGCTTATCTCAGTCGACAAATTTTGAAAATGAGGTGTCGTCATCTTTTACAGTCCTTCGTCCTCTTTTAACAAGGAAATTATGAAATTGAAATTTATCAAATGAAGCGATACTGCAAAATTATGCTTATAACCAATGGTTTTTCGCACAGCGAGTAATTTTATCAGCCATTTGAACCATAAAAGAAAGAAATTTCGCATTTGAAATTCCTCTCCTCTCTCTTTCTCTCGTCTCTTGTGCCCACTCTTCCTCTTATTAAAACGATATTATTTTAACTCGGGATGTTCAATATCCGTGTTTTTCTTCCGTACGAAGCACATCTCACCTTTCTTCCCTCTCCCTTCCATTGCTTTGCTTCTTGGTTTCTTTCTCAAATGTTTTGATGCTACAACAATAGCGATAACGATGGCATCATCAACACTAACAATGATAACAATTATATAAGACAACGACAATAGCGATGATAATAACAACAATAACAGTAATAGTAATAAAATGATAATAATAATAATATCAGAAGAGTGCTTTCATAACTTATTCATTTTATTGTTTATCAGTCCTGAAATGATTTTTGTTCTGCGCTGTAAGATAACATAGCAGCGTTTGTATGTTGCGGAATTTTGCTGCTTGCATCGGCAGCTGTAATGTGAACTCCCGTTGGTTCGAGGGAAACGTTGTGGTTTTATTTGTGAAATTAAAATGTGAGAAAGGAAAGAGAATACTTTTTTCATCGCATTCCACATTTCACTGATAAGCAACGGTGTTCACATGTCCTTTTTATCAGTGTTTCTTATTCATCTGTTGCAAATGAGGCCCGGGCTGGAAGCACTGAGCCTCTCGTATCCTGAGAATCAGCTGCTGCGCTTCCTTTTTTCCATAAATTGAACGAGACTTTCATTTGCATTTTAAGGTGGATAGGATAAGTGCTGAATTTCAGGTTTTCCTCCACGTACCTCTCATAAAAATTCGTAAGTGTATGTAAATTGCTTATGCTTTTCTTTTTTTCTCTCTCCCTCTACTTCTCTGACATTGCATAATGCCATTGTGGCTTCCTTGATAGCTTTTTTTCTTTTCTGCTCATTTCATCAGAAATTAAATAAATTCCGTAATAACTCTTCCTTCTTCTGAGTTTTAAACGTTTACAACAATTTAATTTCGACATGTAAAATGCTACCATTTTTTTACGCCATGCCTATACCACTTGAAATTTTGAAAATTTTACGTTACGCCAGTTTCATTTTCTTTCCCTCGTGTATCAATTTACTTTCTTCGGTTATTAATTTGATAAGTTTCTTCTTTCGATATTACTACTTGTTTTCCTTTTTTGCTTCACTTTTCCCCAACACATTATTATTATTATTACTTTATTATTATATTATTATTATAATTATAATTATAATCAATTAATTATTATTATTATTATTATTATTATTATTATTATTATTATTATTATTATTACTATTATTATTAATTTATTATTGCAGTAGTAGAATTACTCTCACTTTAATTATAATTGCGCTTGATGTTAGTTTTTGTTAAGCATTCATTACTTAACTTTAATTAATCATTATCAATCAGCTTGTATGTATGTGAAAGTGTTGTTTTTACGCTTCTTTTTTACTGTTATTGAAGATGCGAAGTTTACGTAAATGTATTTACTGTTTTGTTGCCTTAATTTATTACATTTTTTCCATTTTTTAATTTTTTTGAAGAATTCACTCGTCGCATATACAGAATTAAATGTGTACAAAATTACTTCTTTTTGCCTTGTCATTGTCATTTGAAGAATATTAATTTGATTTTTGCATGCGTTAATTTTGGTGATACTTTTCATGGAAACTAAAAAGGAAGAAAAGAATGAGTGCCAACATATCAGCGTGGAATGGACTGGACTATCTGTGTGCAAAATTCGTTGAGTAGTCGGAGTGATTTGAACCATTCCTTCAAATCACTCCGACTACTCAACGAATTTTTGAATTTAAGAAAAGAAATAATTGAGTTAAAACGGTGCTTATTTTCAGCGGCAAGTCTGATGGCAAACAAACAAAAGGAGTTAACAATTGAGTGCTGCTGCTATTATGTTTTTTAGCAAAGTGTCACCATCAAATTATTTTTCTTTGCGTTTAAATTACGACGTCGTCATTGCTTTCTCACAGCACAGTAATTCATTACTCTTAAGTAGATTCGATTAGTGTGTTTCTTTTCTTCTCTCTCACTCTCATACCCTTTAATTAATTATGTTAATTTCTCATGCTGTAATTTCTGCTGTTGACGTTTAATGTAATATAATGGTAACACAAAATGTTATTGGTTCTCTTACTGTTCGACAAATCAATTATCACTTATATTCTTGATGTATAGAAAGTAATGTTGTGTTGTTTATAAAAGAAGAAAAATTACTTGACAGAAAAATAAAAGCAGGCTGTGTCGTCTGTTAGTATAATTCTTACGACAGTCCGGGGTTCTTCTGGCCTCTTTAACTTACTGCCTAAATTAATTTTTTGCTGTCGAAATTTCGCGCATTATTTATTAATTAAATATTTTTGCATGTTCTTGATGGACAATATATTTTTAAGTTGATTTTGGCGCAACTAATTTTATTGAATTTTATATTTTTTTGTAAACCAAATTTTCGTATCGGTGGGAGGGGGAAAGAACGGAGAGGCTACGGGTTTTCTTGAATGGTAATCGTCGTTTACTCTTCCTTTGGTTCAATATGTGTGTGGTTGCTGTGCCTCTGAAACAGTTCTGGGCACTACTGCGAGATCATCCTTGTCATCTGTCAACATCAGCTAAGTCAGATAAGAAATTTATCCTGAGTAAAACCTGATGTCAATACTCCGGTGACTGTATTTCTTACTGCATCATCTTTGTGGAAAATGCATCACCTAACAGCAGTTATGATGATCAAGGAAATCGGAACATTATTCCTTCAACAGTTTACGGCGATAAGAGTTAGGATTAAATTGCGATTCCCGTTGATTTATTAATAGTTACACGCTTGTGTAGTAAGTATTGAACAACTTTGTTCCATACCGTACGGAAAAAAGTATCTATATGTTGTGCAATCAAACACAATGATATCATCAATGTTTGGTCTAGCAGGAATAAGGGTGACTTGGTGGTGGCGATATATACTAGTACTCTCATCTCGTTGTACTCTTCTTTCCCCTGTATCTTCCTGTCTTTAAAACTTACACAAACAAGTATTATTTCAAATGGAATGATAGAAGAAGACAAATAAACAAATAAAATTGACGAATGGTAAACAAACAAAGAGAATAAATGGACTAACAACAATACATCAGATTAAAGTATGAAATTTTATGAAAGAATTATTGAAACGAGGGGCTTTTGATATTGGACGAAATTAAGAAACTGATATTTGCATTTTTTCGTTTTAGCTTATCGTTCCCGAGTAAAGCGCTCAAATTTTTTCTGAGCGAAAAATAAGAGAATTACGAATTTCGCATAAAATTTTTGTGTGTTTGATGATTTACTTCTAAAAGTTCAAAGGAATAATGACAAGTTTTACCGTCACAATTCGGTATATATAGGGATTTGCTTTATTCAGAAGAAAGTTGGATGATAGAGAGAAACATACATATGTAGTATCTTCAACATTCTCCACATCTATTTGTCTGTATGGAAGTATTGTTATTGGGACATTTTAAAAAAGAAGCATTAATTGGACGGAATACAAAGGTCTTTGTTAGCACGCAATGATCAGTGCTTCTGTTTGAGGGAGAAGTTGAAGGATAATGGGTTAATAGAAAGGATATTCTTGTCAAGCGGTACTGTCAAAGGAGTTTGGAAATAAATGAAGCAGTGAAAGGGAAGGATAAAACAACGGTTGTTATTATTGGTGAAAAGGAAAAAACAGGAAATTCTTACCAATTCGTTTAATTACGTCATGGATATGTAAGCTCATATAATTAATTTACTTAATATTTTTTTAAATGGTCCGAATGTTTAATACATATTTATGTATAAATTGTACGATCACTTCGCAAGCAATCTAAGAAGCAGAATTAATGAGAATTTAAGCAGTGAAATGAAAATTAATAAGCAACCATTTACCCTAATAAATTTTATGCGCTTCTTGAATATTTGCATTTATTCAAAATCGAAAAATTAATAGATGGCAAAGCAATGTTTATAATTATTCAGTTATGTATCCACAATGACATCTGTCAGATCGGAAACTATGTAACCATATGGTGAGATTTTAATATTTGTAAGTGAAGAGATGTGGTGTTGTAAATTGGTAAAGTTTCATTACTAATTAAGCGATGTTTAGTAAATTAATCGAAACATTGCGGAACAAACGTTAAAAGATGAACAATTCAAAGTTATATATTAGTGTATTTGCTGCAAAAATTTCAGCGTCTTCGCCGCACCTACCCTCTTTAATCATTGAAATTATTACGGACAGTTAGAAAAATGCTTGCAGAGTGCTCCTACTGTAAAATGAAAACCATTTGGTTAGACCCAACCAGAAGGAAGATGGAAAGTTTCCAGCTACCAAATGATTAGAAAACATATTTATAGATATAATCAACTTTACATTTATCCCGTAAATTACTACATTAAGTTACTTTTGAAGATTTAAATTTACCAAGAGTGCGAATATTTTCCTAGAAATTTGGTAATAAACGTTTGACATCCTTTTAAGCCATTTATTTGAACAAATGATATGTTAAATAATAGGAACACATTTAAGCTGTTGCAGACAACGGTAATTTCATACAGCGAATTTCCTTTTGTACCATTCGGAACAAACAACAGGAGAGAGAGAGTATTTCAAATGTCATTTGTCTCTTTTTCTTCAATCCATAAAGTGTCAGTTTGATCAGTTTCGACAAAAATAGCAGGATTTTCTTCGAAGTGGAACTTTCTCCAGAGAAAGTTGATTAGAATTTGCTGTCGTCATTTTAAATAGAGAAGTTACAGTCCAATCATTTTCAAAATGTTACTATAATTCTTACAGATTATTAAATATATTGCAGGAATGTTAAGCACATAGCTTAATTAAATCACAATTATATCCCTCCATACGAATTAGCATTTTTTAATTTGCGTGTACATTCCTCACTAATATTTAAAACGTTTCCACAACTGTTGTGATATAGCTAGCATACCCGATATTACAAATTAGGAAATCGAAAAGAAAACTCGGCAACAATAAGGCCACACAGACACACAAATTATTCAGTTGTTGATGCAGCCGACGACTGAAAATGACTTGCGTCGTAGGTGTGTCATGCAGCTTAAAATTTCAATGATGATTAGTGCAGGATATTCATTCACGTGATTATATATTCTAACTTTCCGTTAACTTTATAAAATCAGCTAACACTTTGCTAATATTTAATCATAGCAATTTTACACCTTAATTCAACGCTAAACTCCCCTCTTGTCATCTAATTAATTATTGATTTCAAGCATTTTTTTCCTTTTCTTTATATGTCCCACTTGCGGCAACTAATGAGGATGGACGCTAGCAAGAGAATGTGATGTTATATGATAAAAACGATCATATAATGCTGCTATTTATCGTCAGTTGCTCTTCTGAACACATTAACATTAACCTGATCAGTCATATGGAAATCATCGGTTATTATTTACCATTCTGTATGTCACGCGAACAATAACTTGGAGTTGAAAAGAAAACAACGTATCGAGAGGGCTGATTGATATCTGTCTGTTAACATCAACTTCCCTTACCTTCCTTCCTTCCTTCCATCTTTTCTCTTCAACTTCCTTAACAACCAGCTATTCGAAACGACTCATGATAGCATCATCCAAAATCCGGTTCTTATTTTACCTTCTCCTCCACTTTTTTTCATATGTACATCGATGTTATATAAACTATGTGCATGTGAATAGACAAACAGACATCCAATAACATCAAAAAAAGAAAAAACATACACATGTATAAACAAATAAATAAAATAATATATAAACATACAAGTATTATGTACATATAATACATAAACAAACTGACAAGTGCTCTTGAAACAGGGAAAAGCTTTACTGAACTTGAAAATGTGATTATAATAACTCGATTGATAATACCGATCTAACTTCTCATATCTAGTAACAAGAATAACAAGATCAAGAACAAGAACGATAACAACAGGAGCAGTGGCAACAGCAAAAATATAATAACAACCACAACTAGATATTCTACATTTGTGCATGCATTGCGTGACGATACATAAATGATGATAGTGGAAGTGTTAAAAGCGGGGAAGAAACGTACAAATATCCTAGTTTCAATAATTTGAAAATGTAGAGCCTTCAATGAGGGACCAAAAACTTTCCCTCATTTTCTATTTTTTGATTTCATGATTTAATCAAGTTTCATAAAATTTTCCGAGGCCTTTTAAAGAAAGAAAAAAACACATCCGACTTAATACATTCTGTGAAGCAAGAGTTAAAATTTCGAGCACATTTCTCCTGACTGAACTGATTGATAACTATTCATTTTTGACTTTTGATTTTAATTATGACAAATGGGCAACTCGCTTAAATATCAAGTTAGCTATCGAAACATTATTGCAGTAAATTACACAAGGAAAAGCCAAACATTTACATTATTGCATATCTTTCGTCAGCATTACGGCACGTCACAATCCAAAAGCAAGCATTCCTCTGTATAATGACAACCGTAGAAGGATTTATCCTATCTACACCGAATGGTTCGGCAATCACCGATACCGTAATAACACAAAAAGTGGTAAGATTAGCAGATCGCAGATCTAGAAGACAGGAATGAAACAATTTTGAAACTAATTCACAAACAATTTGTCTGGTCCAGTTATCCAGTTACATAAATATAGAAGAGATTATAAATTTTTGAAATTGTAACAATGACCAAAATTTCACCATCATTGTCTCATTTCTAAAAGTAATTGGGCTCCTGCTAATAATTTAACACATTTCTCTTCTTTAATTAGTAGAAATCAATCAAAATCCAACAGCAATGTAAGCAAGTATATAAAAAAGAGATGGTTTCAGATGATTCATTTTCGAATACTGATTACAGATGATTAGGAAGTAATATTTTTTCCGAATCCATCGAAATTGACAAACTCTTCAGCAAGAGAACGCAAAGCATTGAAAAATCGAACATTAAATAAAGTTGGGTCATCATCTATCGAGTACCTTACAAAAACATTTTTCTTCCCAATAGATTCAGATACTTTTCACCCGCTGGAAAGCAAAAACGAGGTACATCGATGCAACTTCCCATTCATCTTGCGACAATGTTCCCTAAAAAAGTTTTTCACATAATTTGAAAAAATATTACTAAAAAATGTGGTAAGTGCAAAAAAACACAGAGAAATGAATAAGCAAACTAATATTGTATTATATATATGCATATAAGAAAAACGTCTAATGCCATCAGCGGACTGATCATCACCTAAGAAGATAAACGACTCAGGAGAAAAATTCACCATTTCAAAGCTCCTTGCTTCTGAATGTTCTCTCATGATTTCCATTAGTTTCTTCTCAGCGAATTTATAACCTTCCACTGGTCCCATCAATCTGAAAAGCGTGATTTGCCAAAAGTTTGACGGAGTTTTAATTTAACTAAACGCGAAACAAACCTGCAGTAAACATTTCTGTTGCACATTTTTTTTTCTTGCTCAATTATGCACCAATACTCTTCATTTATCACGATGCAGCACAGAATTTCAAAATAAGTTCCAATGGCTTTGAGGTTTTCCAAGAAAAACTGTAGAAAACAGCAAAAAATCTCGATAAAATAAATCCTTACTTAACATCATCAACAGGCGGAAAAGATTCCAATGCTTGCATTCGTCTTAACAGTGCTCGTCCATTCCTTTCATTCATGTAATATTCAAATGCATCCGGGAAACGTTTTTTGTAAACCAACTTCAATCCACAATCAGCAAGCAATCTTCAACTGCAGATCTGCCTCTACTTACATAACTTTAACATTTCTTTGAAAAAATATTCTTACTTTCCAAACCTACTTGATTTGAAGCTAGTTATGAACTCCAAACTAAACATAGTAGCCACGATAAAATGAGGAAAATGAATAAGGCTGAAAAATAAAGATTCACCTTTCGAGTACAGGAAAATGAACGAGGTATTCCGGACAGTTGACCTACAATGAAAAGTAAAACTTTAATTCTCTTTATCTAATATCACAAAAACTTTCCAAAAATAAAGATAACAAAATGATTTTCAAGAATAACAGAAAATACAGTAGGTTCGAGAACTGGAGCTGCTATGGTGAGCAGTTATATCGATTCAGTTCAGGCTCTACTCATTCAAACACCAAAAATTTTCAAACTCACCTGCGTGTCAAGTGAAAAATGAATTAATGCACCAAAAATAGGTGGACGAATAGTACTATCTTTGAGCGCTTCAACATCTCCGTACATCAAACGTGAAATACCATTGGTATATGTTCCATCCTTCGAATTTTTGATACAATACCTTAAATGGAGGTAGTTCCGTAACACATAATGTATCGAATTCAAAAACATATAAACCGATTAATTTCATTTGTTGGGTATGCTTACTACTTCACTTGAACCCCGACTTATCTAATTTGGTTTGAAATAGTTTAGCTGTTTGTCCTTTTAAGCAATGTCACTTCCACCAGCAGCTTCAGTTCGTGGGACCAACAAAAAGCAAAAAGTCTCAAGAAGTGAACCCTCAAAACCCTCAAGAACAGACTTCCATACTTACCGTCAAATTTAAATATGGTAACAGATTTGACTGAGATAACGGTTCAGACTAACATAAAGCAAGACTTCTTGCGTTACGCTGTTTAGAATACGCAGTGGCAATTAGTATAAAAATACTGGAAAAGAACTACTTTCGAACCAAGTTTAAATTATTGCTCCATGATTTTTAGGCTGTATTCTAGTAGTGCCAGTGGTCAAACATATTTTCAAAATTCTCTTAACTTCCAAAATCTCATTTTTATAATACAGTGTTTCTGCAGTCAATAACACAATAAACAAAAAATCACATTATTCTTTCAGCATCTGGTAAGGTACCGATAAAATAACCGCCTGGTTTTAATCTTTCCACGGCATTTTGTATCATTTGTCGTGCTTGCTTTTCACTTTCAAAGCAATAATGAAGTGAAAACTGGCAACTGCACACGTCAAATTTTATAAAGCGGTTACAGTAATGGTCCACCAAGCGGTCCTGAAAATCCGAAGAAATTTACATAGGAAGAACAAGAACTTTTCAAACTTATTACTTTTTTCTTTGAAGCTCAAAATAGAACTGGTGATTCAATCGGTATCAGGGATGAATCCACAAATGAATAAAAAAAAAAAATTACTTTCGTAGCATCTGCAACAATAAATTCGGCACTAAATAATGGTTGTCTTGGATTTTCTAGTGCTTTCATATCTTTGTATCGCTTTTCACATTGTTCTAGCGAAACACTTGCTATATCTGGAACTTGAAGCTCATCATTTGGCCACTTGGTTCACACAGTACACATAGCACTAGCATATTACAAAGCTTTAAAATTAAAAAACAAGAAAAACGATGAAGAGTGGTGCGAAAACTAACTAAATCGACAAGAATATAGATAGATGTTAAAAAATGTTTGGCAAAATACTCAGTGAACAAGACGGAAATATATGGCCAGAAGGCCAAATTTTACACACTTTATTTTCTTCGCAATCTAACCATGCTTAATATCAACTTTTCAGATTTGGATTTCTTCGAGATTCTTGAATCTAAACATACTGTAGACATTCACATCTGACAAGTTACCTGCTGCAACAACATGAGCAACATTTCCGATGCGCCACTTCAAGAAATCACCACCTTTTCCGCAGCACAAATCAAGTACGATTGCTTTTGGGCAACCTTCCGTTTGCAACCTTTCCAAGAATTCCGCTTAAAATTATAAATCAAAAATAAAAATTTATTTTGCAAAACTATAGGAAATTTTATTCTCTAAACTGTGCATTGTATATCATTTTTTATAATCTTATCCAACAATACTTTTAAGGCTTTATCATAAATCGAAATCACTTAGAGATTACCAATCAGCATGCTTTTGATCCAATTATTAAAATTGCGAAGATAAAATATCCGGCTGTTTGTTCTTTCGGCAATACCCTTTTGTGGTACTGCATTATAATGGTCAGCGACCTGACCTACTGAACTTGACACTTCACTTTTGTTCTGAAAAACAAAATGGATTACACATAATCTTACACTGTAAAAATTACTAACAAAAAATTAGTTCAAATAATTACCATATTAAGATCATTCGAAAATCGCAATTCACTCACCTCATCTCGCAATGCAATTCTTACAAGTCGTTATTAATAACATGAACACTATTAGATTAGAACAAGTCTTAATCTAGAAATTATACCTGTCCATCACTTTTATGCGCAGTCATTTAAATTGCAGAATATGAAAATGATGGGAAAGGAGTGATTTTTTTGTGGGTATATGGACAAGTCTCCAAATGCATACGAAGGGATGCGATTAAAACACGTAATGTTGTTAGTAAGGTTCATGTGCCATAAAGTAAACTTACTTCAGCCTCTTTTGCTGGTAATTCCTCAGCTCTTACATCCTTATCAGCCATTACAGCGGCAAACACACAAACTCCAACAGTTATGAAGATAAAAGAAATCGGGCCAGGTCTGGGCTCAATTCGCAAAGAATTGATTTAATGCTTGGTCGCGGGTCACATAATCAGATTTTAAACGTCATCTGAGCTAGTATGGTTAAATAGATTTCAGCATTAGAAGATTTCAGCATAAGAATGGAGATTATAATCACTCTACGACTTTTTTAAATCACACTTTTATGTAATGAAATCACATT
This sequence comes from Litomosoides brasiliensis, assembly GCA_013365375.1. Taxonomy (NCBI): domain Eukaryota; kingdom Metazoa; phylum Nematoda; class Chromadorea; order Rhabditida; family Onchocercidae; genus Litomosoides; species Litomosoides brasiliensis. The sequence continues at coordinate 84,819 of JABVXW010000147.1, read as the reverse complement.
TGACAAAATCGCGACAAGCTAATCACTTCATCGATCGGTTAGCCAGTGCCGTCAGAAATTGTGTACCAACCGGGAATACTGTGTCCTGAAAAAAGTAATTTTAAGTGAAATTTTTTAACAAGGAAATGTCAAAGTTTTAAATCCAGTTCCATTTCTTTGAACTGAGACCTGTCATCAGCTGTGGAGTTCAGAATAGCTCTAAATTGAAAGAGCGCTCAATCAACCGAACAGTTTTTAGTAATTAATTCTTTTCTTTTTTAAATGCCGTGGTAAGATTTAACGCAATCATGCCGTGATTTTGTTTTGTTCATCAATAAAGTGGGGTTGCTAAATAGTTCTGTAGGCATCGAAATATGCTGTCATCATGAGGAAAACGTTATGAGGATCAGGAAAAGGGGCATTCTAATATCGATTCCGGAGAACTCCAAAAAAATTTGAAACGGAGCTTCCAAAGGAAGAAAAAAAGAAGGGTTGAGCTCCGTTTCAAATTACTGTTGCATTGAGTTGATGTCCTTTTAATGTTTGCACCTAGTTCATTAAAATAATTGTAATTATAATTTAGTTTCAACATTTTCATCCTCATTTTCCGTAATCAACCATCTTCTCAGTGCTCATCACAAAGAAGGTCAGGCAAACGCAGGTATGACATAAGGATGTGAGCTCCCAAGCTACCTAAACTCATTCCTCCTCCATTATTGAGAAATGGATTTTATCGTACCGTTTTTACGTCCTTCAGCGCTTGCTTTGTTCATCCCTTTCTTGGACATTACTGCTGAGACTTCCGGCTTTGTATGAGCAAAACCCTTCCAAAAGTTACAGTTCTCATTTCGCCGATGAACTTAGATAACCTCGAGATATAGCAAGGGACATGTCTATAGCTTCCATCCACCATCTCTCACATATCGCTAGATTGAGCGACTGAAATTAACGAAGCTGTGAAGTCAGTAGATCGGTTATCAGTGGTAAAGAACGATTTGTTTTGGGTTTAGTTTGCTTCATTTCTCAAGATGGTTTTGTATTTGTCCTCGCCAGATGAGTTTATATGAGGCAATAAAGTTGCTGCTGAAAAGTAAACAGCAGTAGATCTAGAACATTAGGAAGTTACTCCGTTTTTCAATATCCATTACATTCATTCTTCAGACATGGTTAAATACGAAACTGTGAAATTAGCAACTGGTGCTGACTTACCGCTTTTTGGTTTGGGTACTTGGTTGGTAAGTCTTTCCATTTTTAAGAATAAACACATATTCAAAATGGATGAGCTTAATCAGAATGGAGAACGAAGTATATTGATACGGTCTCTATTTATGTAAAACAACCATGAAAATGTTAAATATCTAGTGGAATGAATTGTTTTTTTTTGAATTGTTTTTAAGCTGTTCTCAATTAAGGTTTACTTATTTAATTCTTATTAGATTTAATTGTGATTGTATTTAATTGTGAGTTTATTCCAGGCATAGTCACTTTTGTGTCGTTTAATAAAATTAAACCTAATCGATTCACCATTAGTTTGATAAACAAGTTAGATTTAAATGTTGAGAACCAAATTCGATTTCAGTGTATTATCACGATAAAATCAATTTTTGTCAAATTAAGATCATCGTAATATAGTCTGCATATGTTTGTAATAACGAAGCACTCATCGGGAAAATACTTCAAGAATATGCTTTTCTGCACCATCCCGATGAGCTACATATAAAATGAGTTTAATTCAATAAAAATCAGTTTCGATATGAAGTCTTTCTAATGGACACATTTATGTGCTACTGTCTAGGCGATATTTCAGTCTACTGATCCGGAAGCTTTAACAACAGCATTGAAGACAGCGCTGGATGCCGGATATCCGTTAATCGACTCTGCATATGTTTATAATAACGAAGCAGTCATCGGGAAAGTACTGCAAGAATATTTTACTTCCGGGAAATTAAAACGAAAAGATATCTTCATTACAACAAAAGTAAACTCATTTTATATTGATGAAGTCAAGAGCACTTCCATTTTTTATTCAATTCGGTATATTTGATACCACATCTCGCTGCCGGTTGCAGTCACTGCATTATTCCGTTCACTCCCCATAGAATGCACTTTTTTAAAGGAAAAGAAAATTTGTTGAAGATTTTGATAGATCAGCTAATCAGCTAAGGTGCCATTTTTACAACTTATGATGGGATTTTAAATAACTTTATTCCGTTTACAGCTACCATTAATGGTGCACAGACCAGATGAAATCGAAGGATTGGTGAAGAAACAACTGGAAAATTTGAATGTGGATTACTTTGACCTTTACCTTGTTCATTGTCCATGTCCATGCAAAGTATGTATTTCCTTTTCAGTTGCTGAGGCCTATAATTGTTATCCATCGATTTAAAAGGCAATTGGTAAGTTTAATGTCATAATAGACGTCATCCAAAATCCTTTTTATCCGATATGTTACCACCAGAAAACACACAGAAAAAACTAAACAAAAAAAACTAGAAAAAAGTTTTTTCAGCATCGACCTGGAGATTCACCAGATAACTACAAACTGCTTTTGGAAGATGGACATGTAGTTCCGGAACTGATTGACCATATTGAAACCTGGAAAGTGCTGGAAAACTTGTATAAAGTGGGAATACTCAAAGTACGTTTTGCTGGTGATGTATTCCAAAATGTCTTTGGTGATTCTTTTTGTTGGTTGATTAGATTTCTTTCTTCATTAAACTTGTTTTCAATGTTTATAAAATCTTATATAATCATATTTGCAGGCTATTGGGTTATCCAACTTCAATGAGAAACAAATACAATATGTTCTCGATCATGCAACTGTGAAACCACATAATTTACAGGTGTGGATCTTTAGCATTTAACGACTATACAACAAGATTGTTTATATTTTTTGGGAGTTGGTTTCGTTGTTTTCGAAATATTACGACATGCTGAGAAGCGTTTTCTGTAGTCATGCAGTGGGGGGTTTGAAATTTGATCATAAGTGTAGAATTATTCAAATACTTTTTGTTCCGCTTTCATAGACTACTAACCTGTGTGGAATTACCCGGCATTCAGGTCGAGGCACATCTTTATTGGCCGCAAAAAGAACTTCATGAATTTTGCAAGAAAAACAATATCACAATGACAAGTTATGCAACACTTGGATCACCTGGAAGAATAGCTTTCAATCCAGACTTTACCTGGCCCAATGCTGAACCCATGAAGGATCCTTTAGTTTTACAGTTGGCAAAGAAATATAAGAAATCACCAGCTCAGGTATTCATGGAATCTTTTGTCGTAGGTGATGTATTCGGAATTTCATTTTTTTATAAGAATTTTATAGAAGTTGAAAATGAAAATGTTCAATATTATTGATCAGGAAGACTAGCGCGGATCTCTTTCAGGTTCTTCTACGTCATATGACACAACGTGGTATTTCCACTATTCCAAAAAGTGTTAATCCAGATAGAATACTTGAAAATTTCAACATTTTCGATTTTAAGTTAACAGAAGAAGATATCAAGCAACTAGATGACGTGAAGACACGTGTTCGTCTTTTTCTTTTTGATTTGTAAGTTTTATTTTATGTTGCTTTATGGCATTTTTTCTGATGTGTTTTACGTTTCTACTTGACTCTGTTAAAGAAGTCACAACGCCATGAAATTTCTTATAAGTTATGAGTAATAGAAGTTTTGTAAATGTGGCTTCAGTAGTTATGAATGAATTTGGAACATTTCAGGGTTTTCGATCATCCTTGGTATCCATTCAATGATATCGATTTATCAAAAATGAAGCGTGTTTACCTTAAGGACTGAAATCGATAATACTACTCACTTCCTGATCGCCAGTTTATAATCTAAAGGTTAAAGGGTTTAAAACATTAGAAAGAATGATTTAGGGAAGAAGTGCTCGTAGCTGTGTGATCAAATACTGTTATAAACACGTATTTTCCATTTAACAAGGTAATTTTAGACAAAATTATACATGAAAATTACTTTAAATGTAAGATTTGCTCGAAAACAAATCAAAATTTGATTTTTTATTGTAGTAGAATTAGATAATCTATGTTTTCTAGATAGCTTTATCGAGCTCTGATGAATGTTGTGAATTCATTTTTAAAAGGATTAATAAATCACTTAGCATTTTGAGTAGTAATCGAAAACTGACCCTAAGTAAAATTTACTCTACAAGAACAATAGTTAATCTGAATTAAGCGAAGAAAGTATGGAAACATTTTAATGAACTTGCTTAAATTGTTTAATTGTATGTCTTACGAATAAAAAAAATGACTTAGCCGGTACTATTAGAGCATTGCCTTTATTCAGCATATTTCATTCATTTATTTGTATTAAAAAAAAGTATAATCAGAATCTTTCTTGCCAACACATCCAGTCATTTTGCCATTTTGCAAAAAAACGATTCCTTATTTCCTTTTTTACCGTTATAATTAGTTTTGCTCACAGTTTCATCTTTTCAATGTTTACTTCGCAGCACTTATTTTGCATCTCTTATCATTATTTCTTATTAGACTTGTAAAACAGTTCAAAAATTTCCTTATACTTGCCGACCACTTTATTTTATTTCCAGTTTTTATTACTTTAACCCAATTTATAATAAAACCGTCGAAATGTATGTGATGGTAGTTAACATTGACATTAAAGGTTTTCAGGACTTAGCAATCATTAATCCTTTACATTAAATCAAAAACTTATTGAAGAATCCGAAATAACATAATGCACTACTTTTGCATCCCTTAATCATGTAGCCAGACTGAGTTTAGATGGCTCAGGCGCTGACATCCTTAAGCCTTACCTGTGTTTGACGATTGATGGACAGTGAAAAGATGGTTATGGAAAATGAACTCAAAAGTCATCTATGTGTGATGCATGAAGTAAGGGCAGTCAGCGAAAGGACATCAAATCAATGAATGCATATTCTCAGCGAGTAGTAAAAAAAAACGCTTTATTCCGCATTATTTGTAAATTGGCACGAAGCCTTAGCGCTTCTTTTTTTTCTTTCGGAGTCTTCCGAAATTGAAGTTAAAGCATGCCAATGTTAAAGTACTTTAAGAACAATTAAAGTAATGAAACTGCAGGATCCTGATAACGTTTTTCGTCATGAAGGTAACGTGTTTCACTGCTAAAATCGAAGAAAAAAATCAGAACAAAATCAAAGTATGGTTGCGCTAAATCTAAGTATTTAAAAAATACAGCAAGATGTGAAAAGTACCTTCAGTGTGTCGAAATTTTCAAAAAAACTACAGAAATGCCCAATAAATAGCTTATTTCACTAACACTTTCTCATATCACTAAAGACGGTTCGGTTGATTGGATGTTATTTCAATTTAAATAACAAATTCCAGTTTAAAATTTTCAATTCGTGAATTTCACAAAAAGGTTTTAGGTTTATTTTTAAACTGAAATGACGTTTCTTCGTCAACCTTTTGCATGAAAACATTTAGTACAATTTTGACTGGATTAACAAAGGCGAAAAAATCAAACTTTTCGGAATAAGTACATGCCTTTAATGAACATCGAAGTTCACTAAATAAGTAAATATTTGGTTAATAATATGCATTTGGCACTAATTATGAATTAGAAGCGTAACAAACATCGTTTTTTAGACTAATTCTATAAAATTCAACAATGCTTTCTAGAAAAATGTCACACCTCTATTCGCAAACAGTGAAAGCCTTCAATATGAAGTAGACAAATTAGTAAAATAGAGTAAACAACCTCGACGAATATTTCAAGCTTTCTGCAAAACAGACATCTTCGCAATCATCGATCAACTTGCTGTAAATGACTGAAAATCATGACAACGAAGACATAAGCATTTTTCTCGCTACTGTACAGGTCGTTGCTGTTTTTGTTGTTGCTGTTGGTACTGCTGCCTCATTTGCTCGTCTCGTTGCTTTTGAGCTATGGAAAATTCCGCATAACTGATATAACCATCTCGATTAATATCGTCCGAATCAAAGATCGGATCTAACATCCGCTCGATTTCTAGTTCCGTTATTACTGGTGGTGGTAGCTGAGTTGAACTTTGTCGGGAATCCCGATTTTCTGGAAGTTCGATAATTCACCAAAGCCAAATAGAGCCCACAAGGCTCCCAAGTTTTCACACTGGCTTCAATTTTAATCTCAAGAATCAAATTCTCTTTTACCGTGTTCCCATTCCACTCCTCCGAACTCGTAACGGCATATGTAAAATAGAGCAATGTTATAGATGTATTACCTTCATCAAAATGCGTTATCGCTTTAATTAATTCAATCCCATCCAGTGATTCATCGCTGTCTAGATCGTGCATATTGAAATAATGGAATTGCAACTGTTCGGGAGTCATTTTTGCAATCGGATCACGTTTACCATCCAAATGCTTGTTAATGTGCCTACGAAATGTAATTGGTGATAATTTTCACTATATGAATGATCACCAATTTCCAAAATTAATCTGGTGATCTTAATTGGTAACATAATTATGGTAAGTCAAAAAATGACAAAGACAGCTTAAAAAATTTTATTCTACAGGTACTTTCTTGCAATTATATCTTGTATACTCCATTGCTAACGACGTTGACTTAATCCATTTTCAGCGAGTTCGCTCTCATTCCAAATTTTTTATTAAAAAGATAAAAACTGATCCTATACACTTCGAAATTGGGAACAAATAATAGAATAGAAAAAATCGCCCCTTGTTAGTTCATAACCCAATCTCTGAATATGAAACGAAAGAGCTATCTAGCCAAATGGACCTTCATCTATTTAAATTACAATAATAGTAGAACTAAAAGGTCTCAGTTTCCTTATACTTAATACCATTCGTATTGAGACAGGCGTTGACCGCTTAAATCATTGAAGATGTGAAAATCATTTACATATGAAGAGTTATTCTTCATTTAATTAGTTATCCCAGTAGTAGCCACCAAACAGGATGAGGAAATTTTCAAATGATTTCAACCGTTTAAAAGAACCGAAACTTATCCTCAAAAATGACACCTTCAAAGGTGTTAAATTCTCCAATATAAAAGAAAAGTAATGACATACTCTGCATTCTTCACTTGTTCACCTCCAAACTCTCGCGCACCCTGAGATGGTACTTGTTTCTGATGCATTTGTCCCTGATGATGCATCTTCAAAAAAAATTCAGTCATTTATGAGGATAAAACTTAAATGATCAAAATTACGTACAGAAATGAATAAAAATTAGCTATCTGAGGGCAAGTTTTTTGAGATTCAAATATCAAAATATTTAGCGTGTAACTTAGTTGCATATCCTTTAGCTTCTCCGTGCCACATCACAAAAAAATATTACTTCTGGTGGCTTTTCTATATTCTGACCCGGAAATGATGGCGCTTGATGGGCTAAAACCAATGTAACTAAAACCAGCATGAAAACAGCACTTGCATCATTTTGCATCTTCAACGAACCAATTTATTCTGGAAACTGCACATATGTTTTTATATTTAAATTTGCCTGGTCCTAGCAAATTCCGAAATTCCTAAAAAAAGCAATTTGCCAAAATCGGAAAGGATTTCAAGCTCAAATTTAATGCCGTTCGTCTGTTAATGTTATTACTAATTGCGAACCATGGAGCTACAGCGATAACCCTACTCCCAAACGCCAATTTTACTTTGCACGACACCCTCCACTCCCTCCGATACATGCCGTCCTCAACTGTGTCAAATTTCCACCCTTCTCCATCAAAATCGCGGCCGCAGCCACGGACTTCTAAATTACCACGTCAGCCGAAGAGTGAAATAAGCAAGTGAAATTGGGGGAAAGAGAAAGATGACAGGGAGCTCCTTGGTTTCGTTCTGGTGTGATTTGTGATTCTTCACCTGATCTTTGTTTTAAGATAATTTTCTCTGCATATCATCTTTTTAACATTCCTTTTTCGAGGTTTTTTTGTTCAGATGGGAGAATATTCAAATTAATTTTTGATAGCTGTGGCTTCAAAAACTCTAGAATCGATTTTATTGTGATGCAATTACTTGGTCTTTAAATGTATGATATATGACTAATAAGTATGACGCTGCTCTCAATCTAATAACTCACACTGAATCAATTTACAGAAAACTGGTCTCAAATGATTTTTTTATCACAGTATTGTTTTATATTTTCCTGATGGAACGTATGTTGGTAGACTTGATGTAATTAAATCTTAGTTAGTTCATGATGTTTGCAGGAAAACAGTGGGTACTTAAGGTGGGAGAATTCATTGATGCATGTGAATGACGCCGACTTATCTGTAACGGTTACACGACGACGCGTTACTTCTGGTATTAGTGTGAATCCCAGCGTGAATTACATTCCTCCAGAAAACGTCATTAAGTCGAAAACTAGTTCGTTCTCATCTTTTGCATCATTGTGGTCTTCTGCGCAGGTATGTGAAATTCTCCTAATATATTTTTTCGTATATTTTGATTCCTCTTTACATATTTGTGTCTAATAAGGAAAGGTTGACCAACGTATGTGACTTTACGAAAGTAAATCAGATAAGAATGGGAAGTGAGCAGAAGTTTAAATAACAAGTAAGCCATATTAACATTCTTATTTGATTACCTTTTCTTAAGTAATATAGAGCAACTGAATAGGTTTTGTAGAATTCCTGACTTTACAAGTTAATCACGGTTGTGGTGGTGGACTAAATCGAGATAATTTAATACATATTGCGTGTATGCTTGTGTGTGAACCGGCATTAGAAGGAACGATAGATTTAATAAATGGAGGCCTATGATCAGACAGTTATATGTGTATAATATTTTCCTTTTGAAACAAGCCATGATACGCGGATAAAAAATCAGTTGGTGGAACAGAAATCTTCGTGATGAATTTATGCATGCTCGGCGATGAGTGAGTACATTGAATCTGTTGTGATTGATGTTTTATTTGGATTTCAGTTCTAGAGGGAGCGTTGTAACGGCATCGTTCATGTTTCAGAATATTTCGATATTTAAATAAGGAAAACAATGGAATAGTGTTGAGGCATGTTGGTATTGTAGACTAAAACATCTTCCTTTACTTGAATGTTGAAAGCAAGGGTTTACGAATAGAAATTTTCTCGAAACCCTCCACATTTTGAATATTTTCCTATTTCCTCATAGGTTATTCGTTTCTGTCAACGAAGAAAATTTGGATACATTAAAAATTACAACTTTCTTATCATGTCGGGAAAATAATGTGAAATGACTTATTTAATAAAAAAATAATAAAATGGGTTGTTCTACGGCCCGTTTGTGGTTGTGTTAGTTATGCGAGTTGTATTGCATAAGCGGCAGGTCATATTAAAGAGTAATTTTGAGAACCATTGGGTTAAGGGAATTCTCCGGGACAGAGGTATAATGTAAATCGTATTTGCCTTTTCAAGTGTTTGTTCGCTTTGAGAATATGTTAGAAGTCTTCCTTGTATTCATCGTCAAACATGCTGTGGAAGTGGTTTTGGGTTTGATCTTTAAGCTGAGACTTTTGTGCGTTATATGAACCACGATGAAAAGGAATCAAGTGTTTGTTAGGTAGTCTGTCATATATGCATACAAGAAAATAGAATTTAATACAAAAAAAGGTTAATTTATAAATAGGATGCTGCCAATCAAATACACCATAAAGATCATGTAATGGTACTAGCCCAATATCTGAATTTAATGTGAATATAATGTCTGACCACAGTTCACCGATTTATTTCAGCGTTTCAGTTTTCATTAATAAACTTTATAAAACAATTACGTGATTGCAATAATTATCAGCGAATATAATGCCTACCAAATGCTCAATTTTACAGAATTACCGTAGTATTGCAGCAATTTGTGGTATTACTAACTTCTGTTTTCTGTCTTTTTCGGATCTCAAAAACCATCATAATTGCAGCATACTTTTTCTGGAACAGATTGTGGTACCTCTCAGTTCGTTGACCATCTCAAAAGCGATTCGAGAAACTCAAAGCATAAGCAGAGTTCACCAACAAACTTGAAGACTACTGAAACAATGCCATCTCGGGACCGTACTGGCGAGTTTCGTACTACAGCAAAATCCTATCAGGTTAATTTATCACGTATGGATGGAGCATAAATAAGTTTTTTGCTCTTAGCTTTTAAATTTGTCCATAAAGATGGAGTTTGAAGAATTCTAATCTAGACCGAGATAAAAGTGATTGAGAATAACTTCTCAGTTCTTAATTCTAGTTAGAAGACAGCTTAATTCAGATGAAAATGCAAGGAGTCAGTTGCTATACGCCAAGAGAGCCAAGAATACAGCAATCAGTACAGTTCGCTCAACTTGCAAAGTAGTTTTTATTGGAATTCAAAATCGGGCTTTTTTGCGAGAAGTAAAATTGAGATAGCGGAAATCAGCTTTAATTGTTCAGCTGTTAACACTTCAAATTTGCTATACATATTTAGAAAAAAATTTGAATTTTTGAGTCATTTTTTAAGTTTCGAAATTGTTTTGCAGGCGTATTGGATATGATTTAAGCTTAACATGTGCAAAAATGGAAAAGTTAACTGAATTAGCGAAAGGACGCTCTATATTCGATGAGCACGTGATGGAAGTGGAAGAATTAGCACAAGTGATAAAGCATGTAGGTTTCGAAAGTGTTGTTTAAATGAATGTTATTGAATGTTTTTATCACTTGATAAGCGGTAAAATGGAATTTTCTAGGATATAACAGGATTGAACAAGCAGATAGCAATGTTACAAGACTTTTCAAAAAATAACGGTAATTTCAACAAAAAGGACCAGGGACATGGGCATTCACAGTTGGTTGTTGTTGGACTTCAATCAAAGTTGGCAGGTGTTAGCAAGGATTTCCAAAATGTACTGGAATTACGAACGGAGGTCTGTCCGAGTTTGGGATTGTCATTTGAAACCTGATTTATAGATGCTGATCGAATGGATGTGATTATAATGGATGGTCATTTAAGTTGGATTTCGTTATCCCGGATTATTTCGTTCTTTTACTTCCACGAATATGACATGCAGGGATTTATTTTATTCTGTCCACTTCTGCATTCTTTTAACTTCATTCGAATATGATGTTTGTGGATGCTCCGTTATTTCCATATTTTCTTAGTACTTTAGAATCTAAAGCAACAGAGATCGCGTCGTGAAAAATTCAGTCAAAGTCAACCTGTGCCGTGCGGTTTACCACCTTCTGTCAGTTCCGGAAGCTGTAAGTTCTGTTGGAAATATTTAAAACTTTAAACTTTTCAACTTCGAAAGGATTGATCCTTTTTTAGCCAAAATCTGAATACAAGATATAAATTATGCAGAAGTAGTAGTTGGGTTACTTTAAAACTTGAAAGTTCTAAATTACCATACGGGAATGGGAATAGTTTTCACAAAATTTTTTTAATGTTTTACGGAATGTTGGAGCTTACTTCTTCAAAAAAGTTAGTGTAATGTTTTATTATTCTTCAACCAAACAGATGAACTCTTTTATAATAGGTTCAGTCCTATTGCAAGATGAAATGAAAGCCTCATCATCAGTAGCGATAGATATAAATGTGTTAGAGCAACAAAGATTACAACAGCAGGTATCTTTCTTTCTAATTTAGTTTGTCTTGGTCTTCTCTGCTGAAAGTAAGTGAGATTTACACTATGTCTTTGTTCCGGCGAATTCCTTAACCTTGTGAAAGTGTATTGAGATGGATTCACGACACAGAGTGAGTGAAAGGTGAGCGTCACTGTCAAATTGATTTGGGAATTTAAACTGAGCTTAACATGTGAGGTTTTAGCGTACTCAATAAATTATTGAGGAATAATGTTTTGTTCTCATCTGAAATGATGTTTCTGGTTACAAAACAACAAGAAACAAAAAAAGACTTCTATAAGATGTCAAATGGGAAAATGGACTTGAGAAAATTTTAGGCTTTACTAATTAATGAACAGGACGCATATTTGCAAGTTCGTTCAAGCACAATGGAAAATATTGAAAGCAGCATTTCGGAGCTGGGGCAGATTTTCCGTCAGGTTAGCGATTCTTAGCAAAAGCTGTAGACTCAGCAATTGATTAAAAGATTAAATATGTGTCTTAATAGCTTACAGTTTCTACTATTGGTATTTACTACGTAAACAGCGTGGTTAAAGAAGGATATAATTCTTTCTCGGAATCAGTTGGGAGAGAATGATTGAGATTGAGATGATGTTTGATTTTGTCCTTAGAATATTTTTTCTTTGATTTAGAGTTTTTTCAATTATTTCAAGTTTTGTAGCTTGCTTCACTAGTCACTGAACAAGGTGAAATGATCACTCGAATTGATTCAAACGTTGAAGAAACATCATTAAATGTTGAAGCTGCTCATACGGAGCTGGTCAAATATTTCCATTCGATATCGCAAAATCGGTGGCTGATTATCAAAGTTTTCGGTGTACTTTTCTTCTTCTTTGTGATATTTATCGTTTTTCTCAGTTAGTCCTACTACTGCGATCACTAAATTTTCGAAGTAAGTTTTGTTGTCCGAAAACTTCTGTGAATTGAAGAACTTATAGAGAGTATTTTGATAGAGAAGAGAGAAGATCTTATAGGTAGGTATTTTGAGCTATCAGTCATTGTTGTTTCCAGGAAATTTATTGCTCACTTTCATCATTTCTTCTTTCCACAGATTACACCATGCTGCACGTGTACTGCAGAAGTGTAGTAATATAATATTATAATACAGTTTTGTATTTTCTCATAAAGGACAGTACTTTTATCAGATCAAAAAATGAAGGGTTCCATCCTCTTTGGAATACTTGCTGTTTTGTGATTCTGCTTATTATATTTTGACTTAAACAAATTCATTTTCCCATTTCTTTATAAATATTTCTGATTCCGTTCCACTCTTTTGTTTGCTTCTGTCTTTTCACTCAGTCCTTTGAAATACGCAACATTCTAAACATTCAACATGAACGCCATGTATTTCACATATTTGAATGTCCACATATAAATCCTGTTCCATGCCATGCATCTTGTGGAGAAATGCAGATTTTGACAGAAATTTCGATCTTTTTACTTTGGTGGAAATTTTGATCAGTATCCAGCTTTCTAATGATTTTTTAGGAGGTATTGGCAATTGGTAAAGTTATTTTAATTAATTGGTTGGGAAGAAAACTTTGTTTACAAGTTTCATGCTACTTGTAATTTGTAAATAATTCTAGTATTATTTAAGGTAAATTTAGTCCAGAAAAGTGGACAAGTGAAGTTCGTCATACATCAAATTGTTCTACCATGTAGATTATTTTAATTTCACCGAAAATAAGAATAAGTCGTGTTATTTTGGAAAATAGTTTAGAAAATATTTCAGATTTGGAGAGGTAATTATCCAGTAGTATTTGTCTTTCCTGCATTATTTGACTGCTCCATTTGTATCCGTTTTTAACTATTCTTCATTTATGATGAGCATTAAATGCGCGTAGTAGATGGTACTTTGATTTGGTGATGGTGATGGTATTTTACACGAGTATTTATGTTTACAAGGTTATAAATATGTGTGTATTATATGTCTTATCATTCGTTATAATTTCTTGTTCATTTATTGTTGTTATTTGTGTCATTTAAATGCAAATGAAAGATTTTTCAAGATTTCAGGCATCTACTGGCTTAATAAGCATCAAGTGATTGCTGCTTTTACCTGTATTTTTCATTAAGTCTGTTGGGCATGTCAAGGGACATATTTTACTATGAGAATTTAAATTAATACCCATGTGTGTGTTTTTTTTTAACTTTTTTCTAATTAGTGAAATACATTCTTGGGAAAAATACATCTTTGTGATTGGTGAAATGTATTCCTGACATAATGTTATTTTTACAACGGAAGAATTTGTGGTTATTCTAATAAGGTTTGACTATATGTAAATCGTCAAGTAGTAAGTAATGTTATTAAAAGGAACAAATTTTAACCTAGATTGTAGTAAAAGCCTTCAATTCACTGCTACCCTGCTTTCTTTCATGTTTATCCCTCTCTTTTAGCAGAGTATTGTTTCGTTACATCATAGCATTCTGATTTTTACTAATGTAGTTGTCACTGCTGCTAAATACATACTCTAAAAGGGTTATTGGATAGAAAGTGAAGTTTTCTTGGAAATTTTAACTAAACAAGAGGATCTGAAACGAAAACTTGCTTGAATCATTTTTTTACGGTGCATTTATACATTATCTTTTAGTGAATGAATGATGGTAATCTATGTTTATTAGTTATCTTTTTGCTTTACTTAATCGTTAAACAAATATATGGCAAAAGATATCCGGGAATTAGACTCTGCAATAATCGTAGGATGTTGGTATCTCAAAAAGTTTACACTGAGGATACATAACAACAAATATTTGGAAAAGATTGTAAAGCCCTTTACGTTATTTTTTACATTTTCATAGAACAAGCCATTAATGGGATATGTGCATTAGGTCTATGTTACATTAGTAATCGTGTAACCTTTTGTGTGATAATAATTTGAAAATTGTCAGAGAGCTTTCATTAAAAAGATTATTTTAAGATTGTTCAATACGTGGTGAAATTTATGTAACATCCAAAGATGACAGCATCATTCCACTCTATCCTTGACAAGTGGTTCATTGCGATGATAACGTTCCCATTGACTTAACATTTTTAATTCGATATTACATAACACACAAGTCTCACTTTCCTCGATAGTGTAGCAGATTTTTTTCTGCAGTAATCTTAAGCTCAAGACATTGTTTTATACATTTGCACAAGTTACATGACAGGTATTATACGAATAATATTAGAAGTCGCAGTCTTTGTTTCTAGCGAATTTCATAAACCTCGGAAATTGTGTTTGGTACATTAGTGATAGCGCACAAGCTAATCTTTTAAAGATATGAAAGATTAGAGAAAGGGTGATAGGGATGTCTGTGCGTTTCTTTTTTCAGCATTTCCGTATAAAGTATGACAACGTAGTAAGAGTAATGTAACTTTGAATGATAAGTGGTTTTGTAAAGATTTGTAGAAGTGTTTGTTTTTTTAGTTACTACAAAAAACTTAAAACACAGTTCAAGCATCAATTCAAGCCATGCATGACATAACTTCCCTCTTTTTATCATTGTTATTTATATTCTCAAAAGTGATTAATTATCGTAGTTTTATGGTAGGATAAAGTACAGTAAATTTAATGCTTATTATTATTGTTCCAGAATATTTTACTAAATGGCGCGTGCGTCGACCTTTCTGTTGACAGTAACAAGCGTTATTCTCACTTCGCTCACCGTTGGAAATGCTTTTTTCCAGAAAAAACAATTTTATCCATCTGTTGTTTATATTACGAAAAGTAGTCCTTCCATGGCAGTAAGTTCTTTTTTCAAAGAAGAAATCAGTGTTTTGGTTTCCTACTTTTTTTAAGAATTGATTCAAAAAGTTTTGATTGATTAAAGTCTTTATTGCATTACTGGAAGATATTTCGTATATATGCAGGTGATGTATGTACAAGGATTAGTGGTTGCATATATGATTTTTCAAATCGTTAGGAAAATATTTTTCGGTGAATTACGTGCTGCTGAATACGAAGTAAGGGTTGGATATTTCAAATTAATATTATCAATTTATGACCATTTCCAGAAAGTAGAACAGACTGTTATAGTCTTGAGAAAAAAGCTTTCCCTGGAAAGGGGAAAAAGGAATGAATTGTTAAAATTTGATGCAACGTTCTCGTTCGTCTATCGAGCTTATACACGATTTTTTTATATCGTTTGGAAAATATTTTTCGGTGGATCTATTCTTAAGGAATCCATTCGGTGTTTGTGTTTACGCAGATAAGTTGGATGGTTCTGCATTAGCTTTGTCGGTTTCCAAATCTCGAGCTGCAAATATCTAATGAATGCTAATGCTAATCTAAATATGTGTGCGCTAACCGTACACTTATAATGTCGGACTAACGTTTTTTTATTTACAGCATCTGTCGGAAAGAACATGGCATGCGGTCATGGAAACTTGTCTGGCATTTACTGTGTTCCGTGATGATTTCTCACCCCATTTTGTAATGCAATTTGTTTTTCTGCTTTTTATCAAGTTGTTTCATTGGCTTAGCGAAGATCGAGTAGATTTTATGGAGCGAAGTCCTATTATAACCTTATTGTTCCACTGCAGGATGATGTGTAAGCCCTTAACGCTTTCTAACAATCGTACTTAATTTAGGTCTTCTTGCTTGAATGTGCAATTCTAATTCGACCTATAATTTTTATAGTTGATTGGATCAGTAATTAGGGTTTTTAAAATGAGTTATCGAGCAATTAAACTTTAATTTAGGCTACCTTCATTCTTTTTTGTTGCTCAAAGACATAGGATCGAATTTGCAATGAAAAAATTTAATAAATGGTTTTCTACAAATTGCAGCATTGCTTGCCTTTTTGAGTGCTCTGGATAGTTATTTTATATCACATGCATATTTCACAACACTCGTTCGCGGTGCGTCCGTACAAATTGTATTCGGGTTCGAGGTTGGTTATTTTGAACAATGTTGTCAAGTTATAATGTAAATGGAATGATATGTATGCTTGTAACATTGAGAATTTTATATAACTTGTCATTTTCCAAACATAACGACCTCTTTGTATAAGATGGGCATTTCTGACATACATTATCCACCTACTGTAGTTTTTATCGTGGTGAGACTGAAGTATTATCAAATATTCAAATATTAATCTCAAGTATTATTATTTTTTCTTGCAGTATGCAGTCCTAATGACAGTTGTGCTGCATGTAACAATTAAATATATTTTGCATATGCATGATTTACGAAATGTACATCCATGGGAAAATAAAGCAGTTTATTTGCTTTATTCGGAACTCCTCATCAGTGTGTTTGTTTTCTATTTTTCTCTTTAAATACCTGAATCGATTTATAAAAAGTCATTTAATTTCCGGGATAATTTGACGTAGGATAAATGAAACTTTTGAAGTTGAAGTCGTATCTATTTTTGTTTCGTATTTCTTGCAGAATAATTAATTTTGATGGAAAATCGACTCTAAAGGATTATGGAATCTTAATTTATTTTGTGTAGTAATACAAAAAATTTGATACGTTGTATTATTCTCATATCTAACTCCTCATTATCGTTGTACTGGAAATTTTGGAAAGCATTAATATTATTTTTTTAGATTGTCTTCGCTGCATTTTGTATATTATTTTTGTGGCTGTAATGATACGTTTGCATACTTTTCCGTTATTTTCGATCCGTCCACTTTATCTTACTATTCGAGCATTCCATAAAGCAATCAATGATGTCATACTTTCAAGACGTGCGATACATGCTATGAATAATCTGTTTCCATTAGCTACGGGACAAGATTTGTTGCAAGGTATGCATTTTATGATAGCCCTTCTTTTATCTGTAAATTATTTATTGCTTATTGATTTAGGGTGCTCACGAAGTGCTGCTAAAAGTGATTTCGACTTTCATCTAAAGTGGTACTTTGAGGTCTATTTATACAAAGTTATGAATTAATGAAGTTTATATGGATGTTTAGAGCTTTGCTTCTTTATTCACTTAGTTTTTTAAATTGCTATAGTGCAAATATTTTTCTTCCTAATGTTTTCATTCAGGCGACAATACATGTATAATCTGCCGTGAGGAAATGACAGCGGTTAGTGGAGCAAAGAAACTACCATGTAATCATATATTCCACGCAAATTGTCTCCGTTCGTGGTTTCAACGACAGCAAAGCTGCCCTACTTGTCGTACTGATATTTTAGGTTTGCATTTGTTCTGTAATTCGTTTTATAACAAGTTTGTGGTAACTTTCCACTTATCTATATTTTCTTGAAGACAAAATTTAGGCTAATATTATCATTGAAGTCTAAGGAGTTTTTGTTCTTTTTTTGCTCGAACAAACCGTTTAATAAACTACAGCACAGCGAAGAATAACAACATCACCGGCGGGTGGAGGAGCAGGTGCACCTGTAGCTGGACTCGCTCAAGGACGTCAAAATGTTGGGGGAGTCCAGCCTGCAAATAATGGCGGTGAAATTCCAAATCTGTTTCCGTTCATGGCTCAGTTCGCTTTTCCGCAACCACCACCGCTACAGCAACAACAACAACAACAATCACAAGCTGGAACTAGCTCAGCTGGTTTACGAAATGATGGTGGCACCTCTACACCTCAGATGCCATCCTCTGCTACCAGTTTCAATGTACCCCAGTTCCCAGCTACACTCCCAGGATTTCCATTTGTGGTTAGTGTTTTGATAAACAGATTTCTATTGATTAATAATATTGATGAAGCTTGTTGATATTTGTTTCACCTAGATAAAACTACAAGTCTACAATTAATTTTTTGAAATATACTTAATTCTGCCGTAGAAAATATTCTTTTTTACTCATGCTAGTTGATCCTACAAATAATTTTCAAAACCCGGTTAAAGCTAAATAAGTCAATTAATTACTAACCAGTAAGTATTCAAGTTGTGACGATGGTGATTAACCTTTTCTGACGAAGTAAATCGTTGGCTATTTTAGTAAGATGAATAACTTTGTGACTTATCCAAATTTTTTTGGAGTGCAAAATTGTTTTATTATATCCTTAGTTAAATTCTCCCACTTTTGCATTATTTCTATTACTTTCACTTTTTTCTTATGATGACTGTCCGACTTAATGCATATCTGCTCAGTAGTGAATTTTCTCAAGATTTAAACTTTTTAGCTGTCTATTTCTCTTAAAGAACATTTCTTTTAGTACCTAAGAAAATTCACGGAGACGCAATTCCATGAGTAAGTGGTGCATTACATTAAATTGCATGATAGTAAATGATGTGCACTAAGCCTAAAGAGTGAAAAAATATGAAAAATGAATAAAATATGCAAAAAAAATTTTTTTTTACAATGTATCCTCATGCAGAATTTAATGAAAGGTAAATTTGTTTTACTTTAAACTAGATTTGAAATAAAATTTTCAACTTCATTCACCTAGAGGATGCGGGGATCATCATTCAAATAAAAGAAAACTTTAGTTGTTATAGTTCGTTCATTTAGCCCTCTCATAAGTAACTCTATCACAGATATGTATATCTCCTATCATTGTCTCTTCTAGGCATTACCACCATTCGCGGTACCTCCAATGTTTCCACCGGTCCCCAGTTTTGCTGGTCTGACGGACGAAGAAGTTGCTGCTATGGAAGGAACCGAACGAGCGGCTGTCGAAGCACGTATTAATTGCATTCGTAATATTGGCTTATTATTGGATGCTGCAACTATGCAACTACAACAGTACATGATCATCGTGCAATCACTGAGGTAACTGTGGAACTGAATTTTGAAACCGTTGAAGGATAGGACCTGTAATAGTCAAGTTATGAATGTTAATGAGGTTTCATATTGAATATATGAATATGCATTTCGGTTATTTGTATGGTTATTTGTCTGCATTCATGCTTTTGCATTTTCAGAAAACTGCTATAATTTTTTGCAGCATTTCGTTAAAGGTCTTTTTTTGTTAATTTCTATTTCGTCTGAAAACCACATCCGTTTTTATAGTGTTCCAACTTATGCAGCTGGAGCAACAAATACAAATACTGCTGCACGACCTAACAATACAACATTACCTGAGACTTCGGCAGCTTCTGCTGTTAACGAACATTCACTTCATGGGTCACCGTGCCATGAACGTATTCTTAGCGACATACCAGTAGCTAATTCGAATGAAGCTAAACTGGATAAGACTCCGCCAATATCAAGTGTCAGTGGTACAGCTTCTACATCAACTACCGAACTGGATGAAATTCGACAACGAAGGCTTCAAAAATTTGGTCCTACAACATCATCATTATCAGATAATGGCAATGATTGATTAAAATGAGATGAAAAAAAAATTCTGTGATTTATCTTTTTTCTCTAAATATTATTTGTTTTTGTATATTTTATGCACTGACATTTTCATTTCATGTTAGCATCTTCCAGACTTCGCTGAAATGGGCGTATTGCGAATAAACTATGACGTGCTTCGCATTGTATAGACTGATATGAATGGTTGTTTAGATTATGACTCATACTCATATTGTCAATTTCTGAAGATGCGGTAGTCCAAACCCAGTGTTTTTTTACAATAGTTTTACATGTTCTTTTTCTTCATGATCAAATTCTACTGATAAAATACTAAAAGACTCGTTTACTACTTTCGAAACTCTCTTTTATCTGAAAAACACTGCTAATCAAGTTGTCAACAGCTTTGTGTCAATTTTGCAGGCAAAACTATTTTAACGTGAGTTTACATAATCATACTACCAGCTGATTGTTATCATAATTATTCACTTGTAGAGCATTACGCTCGCATTCGTCAATGCCATCATTAAATGCGACGCTTCACCAAAGTATTAGTTTTTGTTTATATTCTAATTGTAGTGATGATTTTCAACAGTAATGGTTTTCCCTATCGGTGGTATTGGTTGTCAAAAAAGAATGAAATTAAGTGGGATTAATCTGACTTTAGTCTGATGAGTTTTGCAATTTTGCGGCACGTGTTGAAGTCTTCATCCCTCATTAATGCTGCAGATCTTTGATTATTTCCCGTTATAGTATGACCTCAATTCGTTTACCTTGCAAAATGAATTAAATTTACTGAAATTTTTAATTGCCGTTGAAGAAGAGATGACGGATTCTCATCTGATGAAATCATTTTTTAATGAATTTAAAATTATAATCAACAGGGAAAAAATCAGTAGGCAAAGTGAGGATAACCGTTCGGAAATGTATGGCCGTTTGTCATATCATTTTAATTTCTTAATTTCAACCGATTTCTAATTGTCTGTAATGTTGACCTATTTTAAACAATGATCATTCATTCACTATCACTTGGAAAATTATACCACATCACGATGAAAGAGAATTTATTTAATGAAAGGGAACATATTTAATTGCATTTACAATCTTTTAAACGTTGCAAAACTACATGATTTTTGCAAGTGATTATCGTACTTCTCCTGATCAACGTTTGATAAATTCTCTGAAAGCCGAAGTTATCAATCACTGATTCGTTAAAGCATTACAACAACAATTATAGAAATTGTTTTATCCACCAACGACATATTTTAGTAATTAATAAGCGATGGTGGTGAATATACATGGTCGATATGTCAGGATGAATAACCAGCAGAGCGATTCTACAATTAGGACATGAATGGATGTTTTCAATGATCGATATACCGAAAATGTGAACGTCATCAGTACATTAGATCGTACATAATACGATGCGCTACACAAAAATATATCTGAATTTTTATGAAAATCCAAACATCAATGCAATTTAGATTAAAATTAAAAAGTGAAGAACAAGCTCTCAAATGACAAATGCTCTCAGAGGCGATAATCATGATGAAGTTTGATAGACGTTCATCATGATTGTCGTCTTTGATCATGATTAAATTAAATTGTGTCGGGAATTTGAACACTACATACATGGCAATTTGAAGGAAGAATAGAGGTGAGAGAAGCTACTGAACGTTTTCAACATCTGCCTGATTATTGTTTGCATTTGGTGGTTGATTAATGAATTGGCGTCGGCGTTGACGTCTATAACGAAAGTATCGAGCCCTATCCTCATTTATGTTTTGTTGTTCATGCATAACCTGTAAGCAGTTTTTTCAAATTTATCCTTTTTCTTCCCTTCTTTGTAATGGAAAATAGACGACAGTACAAATGCGATCGTGAAAATTTCGGGATGCGTGTACACCTGGCTGATAGATATTAGAATCATTAAAGCGAAATGTTTGAAACATCGTTATCACAGCACTCTCCTATTAACTGATTTATTTTAAGCAATTTTTAACTGATAACTAATACCTGCTCTTCGATAACTGCACAGTGTTGGTAGTAGACTAGTTGTAGGACGACAACTGCAAATAGTGCCGAATAAATATTAGTAATTAACATTACGCTAGCCCAAACGCATCTCTTCCACACTTCCATATCGAGCAAGTTCTCCGAAACTTGTTGTACATCGATTACGAGATCAATCAGCCAATATAAAATATAGGAGGACTGAAATTTGATTTAAACAAATTCCGTTTTTCTTCCCTCTTTTCTCTTCTACTTGTTAAATCTATGCCATCAGTGAATATTTTCACCCTCCTACAGTTCTTTCTATTACACCGTGGTAACTTTTCTCCCTGTAGACTGTTGCTGTTTGTTTGCTTCATTATCATCGCCAGTATTGACTATCATTACCCATATTATCACTGTAATTTGCTGCTTTATTGAAGAAGTAACGCAACACAATTCCCTGAATAATCCATCCCAACTTGCAATTTACCAATTCCTAATAAATGAATCACACCTTTCCCTTTTCGGGAATTTCTACTCTACGTCTACTGCACTTCATTCAAACTTACAATGGTAAACAATATTGGTAGAATAAGCGTAAAGCTTGGAAAAAGCGCTCGCATAGCGTAAGTTGGAAAGAGCCATTCGACGTCAGCATGAATTAGTGCAAAAAGCGCCGATAATGGTGCTAATCCGTACAGAAATAATTCGGATACAGCCCAAACCAGCTAAAATAGTTAAAAAATTAAATTTGATCCATCGCTTCAGCTGCAGACGATCAATTTAGAGGAATTAATTAAATAGAAAATGTTTCCTTGTTCCATTCATTCGCTTAGTATCTATTTATAAAACAGAATTGTGTTGCTCATTAAGCTTGTTTGATTCTGATAAATACAGTACGAGAAAAAATTTCAGGTTAAAATTTGCTTTAAATTAAAACTAATTGCATGTTGTTTTTTATCTCCCTTTTATAAAACAATAATTTGCTCTACAAACGAGAAATTTTAAATTTCTTCCCTATTATACGTGAGCTTGTCTACTACAGCTTACATCTAATGGAATGATCACGCAAATTTGATTTAAAATTACAGGGATTAAATGACAACAAATCAAACATTACTCCAGTGGTTCTCTTCTGATACAGTCCGCATGAAGTGCATCGATCCAGGACCATCAGTTGAGTTACATCATCGTACAATCGCTTAATTCCTACCGCCGAATATAAAATAAAGATTGCATAACCTCCCATCTACAATGTGAGAAAAGAGGATAGTGAAAGGCATGGAAATCGACATTTCGAATAATTTTCATCCTTCCTTTATTTCGTGTCGTTCAATTCCTTCACAAAGGGAATTACTTATCAGGCAAACTTAATTTAATTTTGTCGATCAAGGAAGGCTTGAAATGACAATGTGAGGGTGAAAAAAATAAACCTTAACATAAGCCTTATAACAGAAATAACTTGGCTGATCAACAGCACTTTCATCTTCGGATGCTTCTCGGTCCATCATATCTGCAGTTGCATCACATTTCTTGTTTTATTTGATTTTTAATATTTAAAAAGAAGTAAACGAGATGTTTTATATATTTATTAAATTTTTTTTTCTACGGTAGACATTTGAAAATTCGTTGAAAATTCTCATTAATGTCATTATTAAAACACTTATTTTCTTATTATATATGATAATAATTTTTGAATAACTTCGAAGTTCTTTTTGTTAAGTTAATAATATTAACTATTAATTATTCATTAATGATTTGGAATTTCGTTAAGTAGCTAAAATGCATGGATCAGTACAAAATTTAAGAATGGGAAGTCGTTAGGCAGGAGAAAAACCATTTTTAAAATAGAAAGGTCGCACCATTAAATCAACCGAACAAATCCTTCTGGATACTAATAATATGAAATGATTTCAATACAATATTTTCCACGTTTGGATTGTATCTATTTTTCATATCGATCAGTATTTAAATATTCAAATCAAACAATTTTCCAATAAATACATATTTATTACGATTCGCAATAACAAACTTAAAACACTAATTTTTGGCCAATTTTGTCCAAATTTGATTTAAAATTATTTCACTTATTTCTGTCAATTTATTGCTGACCGATTCGATGTAACTTAGTTCAGTTAGTGCTCTTCGATTTCATGTCAATTTAATTTAATTCATCGATTTTGCTTTCAGCTCATTTCAACCTGCTTTGACAAATTAATTTCAAGCAAAATTTGAATATTTAAGTTTGTCATCGAAATTCTTGCGAATGTTGCACACCGGTGGATTTGAACTGTTTAATGTTTAGTAGATATTTAGTGACCTACCGATGTTTTCCTGTTCTTTGTTTTTGGATGACAAATTGAAACTTTAATCTAAAACATTAATTAATTAATCAGTCATCAATTGCTCTATGGTGCATTGTCACCCTTTACTTTAGTTCCAGACATTTTGGTGCATGGACAGCAATATTAACCAGTCACCACAAGAGAGATATCTGGCTAGCAGAAATTGAAATGGAACCCACAGGAAATGAAACGGAGATGAAATTCAAATCCAATATGTCATTAACCATAGCCAGTTTCTTCAATGAGTAAGCCGCAAGCAAAAAGAATAGACTTCTGTTTTGCAGATAAGAAGCTGGAAGTTCACTACACTACAGTCTTAGGTTTAGCTGGCTGTTAGCCACTAACCGCGGAAAGAAAAATCTGAACAAAACTTGCACTCCGTGTTGAACAAACCCTCCGTCACTTCAACCAACCCGACCACCCCGAAATTAGCAAACTTCAAACGGCGCCACTCTGCAAATCCATCTGTGCCAACTACCAGAGTGACAGTATTGAACACTCTCAATCTCTGCCCCACTGTTATGCGTGCTGAGTGAGTGTCTTCTCACTGCCTGACTTTATCTTTTCTGAAGAGCTCCGCCCGCGCCTGTCTTCTCCTCTCCTGCGTTTCACAATTCATTTTTGATTTTTGTCACAGATTTTTCGTGTTTGACGATTAGGTGGTGTTGGGGTTTGATTTCCTATGGAATATTTGCTGTTTCTCACTTCCCATCTGTCCTTTATGTTTTCACAAAGACAACAAAGCTCAATCCATTCAGACATGCCTTGCGTATTAATGGACGTGGTATGCAGCGCAATGAGATTGTGAAGTTTTATGGCAGCTCATCGGAAATTCACTTTTGAAAATCCGGAAGACAGCTACTGGAATTCTAGTGATTTCATCGACATCCCATTTGACAATTCATCTACTACTAACGCGGTAATTAATCAACTCATTAATAAGATTCTGAACAAATGGTAAAAAACCAATTCAATAACTTTAGCTTAATTCTTTTTATTCTATTTATCATATTCTCCTTTGTGCATACAATTCCAATATGTTTCTCATCACAAGAGCCCATCTATCATACTTTTAGTAGCTGTGAAAGGACCTAACGCACACAATCCATTGGTTTCTGGCTATGTATTTCAGCACTCATGTTCTAAAATTCAAATCTCTTGTAGGCTGCTGCTCGAGCAGCTCTGGACGATTTGTTCGAATGTAAGTTTCGTTTTGATAGCGACGATGGGTGGTCCAATACTGGAAGTGAATCACCATCAGCTGGAGAAAATTCTACCAAACAAGAGTTAAGGTCTAAATTCTATTTTGTTAGAATGGATTTTGAAGTTTGCTATCGTTAGATCCTAGTACGAATTATAAAACTTGAAGTGTTTTTCGTAATTTGTTAAATACGTATTGTATGGGTGAAAAATTTCCGCCGTCTCATCCACGTCCAGAGTCTTTAACTGTTATATTCGTGGTGAACGTTGTTTTTGCAGGCATTCTCTTTTCGAATGCTCTCCGGGATTAGAAACTTTAAATTTACAATTTCAGAAATGGAAGTGCGGGTGTATTAAAAACAGCCGTTGATACTTCATTGCCGAGCCGTACTTTTATCCAATTTAATCAGGTAGATATTTAAAATCCGTGCTTTCGATATTGTTTGTCTCTTTGACCCATCAGCAGTTAACTGCTGTGTAATTGTAAGAGTGTTGCCACTTTTTCTTTTGCATATTTCTGGTAGTAATACTTTTTTCTGGCATGCTTATGGGATATATATATCCGTTTTTGTCGAAGTTTCTAATTTAGTTTTTTAGGATCAGCCGATTGGTCGGAAGTTTCGTTCAAAATCTGCTGCTGTTTTCTGGGACACTGTTGGTTCATTCACTTCTGATGGCAGTGCTGAATCACTTTCGAGTAGTGCAACCGCACAACTTGACTACTCGAGATTGAAGAGTGAACACAGGAAATTGCAAAAACATTTGGAGGTTTTTTGTTTTGGACTTGTTTTCTTCATTTTATTTTAAATTTATCATCTTTTATTTTTTTGGTTTATTCTTTTCCGAGTAATGTAATTTAAGTAAATTACACGTGTAAGATTTTAACAACCGGCAACATGAACTTACCTTTTTGGGGCAGTTTTTTCCATTTTTATAATTTTTATAACTTTGTTTTATTGCTTCATACTTGCTTAAGTTTTTGCGTAATAACTGATGCTCTCTGATAACTAAGTTTGCTTTTATAGCAGGTAAGATTGGAACGTTATCGTGCGGCTGATCCTGAACATACAGTACGACGATTGTTACGAAATGATCCAGTTTCATTGGACTTGTATCGAACTAAGCAAGAAAAGCTAGATCTGCTGGAAGCTGCTTTGGAATCCTGTGATGGGAATGTCATCATTGCTGTGAGCACTATTTTAATCTAATTTTTGCTGTTAAGGAAAATTTGTCTACCTTCATATTACTTTATTGCATTTGAAGAAATTTTGGCGTTTCCCGCTCACTGTATAAAGTTCTCCATCAATCTAGTACTTCTCAGTTGTTTAAAGCTGCACCTTTGATTGTTGGAATAAATTTTTAGGATTTATGTTATAGTTAATGTTTATCGTAGTTTATTTATTTCGATAATATGAAATTAGACTTATCACTTTTGGTGACTGTGGTGATTACCGATTATTAGTTACTGTTCACTTAATAGATTTTTTAAAACTGAAATTTTTATTCATTTTAAAATGTTCTTGTAGGTATTTTTTGTGGAGCAGCACCAAAAAACTTTACTTTTAGGTGCACTGTAAATTTTACAAAGCTATGAAGCAATTAAAAATTTCAGTTTTAAAAAATGGGACTTACCTTACAACTTATTATAGATTATGCCTTTATTGTAAGCCTTTATTCCTCATTATTTTAAAAATTTGTGTATTTAGCTTATAAATTTATGATCCAGGTCGTACTGGTGTTGGAAAGATCTCTTGAAACTTCGATATTTTTGGATATCCTAAAGCAAAAGTCAGTTGCTGCCCATCACTATATAGCTTATCTGAAAGATATAAAAAATTTTGATCAGCTTACTGCAACATTATTGTAAGTTCACATTTATTTTTAACTTGGACTTTGTAATGAGCAATATTACTGTTTTCTACTGTGTAGCCTAAAGGGTATTTCTGTGATACTGTTTCATAAGCAGTAAATCGAGATATTATGTTTAATTTTAAGTCTAAATATGATGTATACATGCATTCCGAAGATCTGTAATTTTCAGTGCCTATATGATGAATATAATTTTCTAGCATTCGCAATAGATCGCCATGTGAAACGTGGAAAACTCAAAATAGAGTCAACGCCCATCCATTCTTTTTGTTTCATAATGGGAAATTGAATTTTTTGCATGCTACAGCAAAAACCAAGTAAGTTACCTTCGAAAAAGTTGTCTTTCAGAGCTTTGAATCGGGCCGAAGAAGTTGCGCTCGTGTTGTACTCAGTAGCCTGTAGGAAACAACAAAGTGAACGAATCATTTATTTAAAAAAATGTTTAAATTCATGTTCTGATATTCCATCACTGGAAGCTTTTTCGAAATCTGTGAATGAATATATTGATCTTCTGGAACGACAAATTATAATTGAAGTAAGAAATTAAATGATAGTTTTGAATGAAATACCTTTTTATATCTGGTTACAAGTTGTATGACAGTAACACAGTATCTGGAAATATCTTTCGATTTTCGATTTAGGAGTGTTATGACTATTTAGGATGCCGATGAATCACTTATCAAAGAAGGAAAAAACAAACTCTTCCAGCAATATCGTAAAACAGTCACTTTAATTGGACGACCGGTTTTAACGACATTATATTATTCTTGTCTCTATCATTTCGATCTTCCTGTGGTACTTTAATTTATCGTTTGCAAAATTAAACTTTAAAAACCACAAAGAAATGCCTAATCATTGCTGATTCAAGACGACTGATAAATTTAAGAAGAACAGAGTATTGCGCTCTAATTCTCATCATGTCACTTAAGTTGTATGCAGAATACTCCGCAGAATTGTTCATCAACTTAAAATTGGTTCAAAAAACTTTTATATGAAACATTAGTTTGGTTCATAACAGAAAAGGAAGAAAAGGTTTCATTTGAAGAATTGCCTGGATTTAAATGCAAGATAAGTAATTTGCAACAGAAATGAATTAGTTTCAGGGATGAGAAAATAGCAAAGGAAAGAATTGGGATTTTTCAACCTAAGTTTTCCTCTGCTTAACCAGAGATTTAAAAGTAGATAGGAATATGTTTATCAGAATTATGGACATTTTACGAACTGTAATACCAAAACAAATTTAACATGGCAAGTTAGCGATAACTGTTTTTACATTGAAGGTTTTTTTTCAGAATTCCTATGCTAGCCCATTATCCATAAAAGAATTCTTCAGCATGACTGAAAAGCAGTATGCGTGGATGGCTATATCGGCATTAACTCGTTTAAAAAGGTATAATAATGTCCTATTCGTTTACTAATTGTGATTCATGAATTGGTTAAACATAAATACTGCTCTATCATGGTTGCTGAATTACTCAAACCTGTGTAGAGCCGAATACTACAATTTATTTGGACTACCTCTATATGCTAACTTTTATTGTTTTTAGTTAAAAATAACCGGGAATGACACAGTTCTTTTTTTAATGAGTACACTGTAATATACATTTCAGAATAATAGTAGAAATTTCCTTTTTTATAGTTGTTATAGTCAGGACAAAATATGAAGCCGAAAAACTATGGCTGTGGAAAGCTATAGTCTTTCGGTTCCGTAGGCAGCATAAATGAAATAACAACATATGGCAACAGAAAAGTTTGTTCCAGGTGGGATGACATCGAAAAAGTATTGATGAGCAAGAAATTATTGGGTGGTGTAAAATTTCATTGTCCTTTTGCTTGGCACCATTTATTTGCTATAATTTCAAGTGATGAGCAGCCACCAAAAGAAGTATGAGATTATTTTTATTTTCGTTTATATATTTTTTGCCCAAACTTCGAGGGGCATAAATTGATTTTATAAAAAATGACTTTATCAAATTCTTTTGTTCTTAATAAGACATGTTGACTTTATGAAGAGCATTTTGCATAATTACCAGCCTATAAACAATTTGTAAAATTAAAATTATTTTGGTATGCTTCTGCAGCATTACACTAGCTTTCACAGATTTTATGTAAACTTTTGCGTGCCATTCCGGATGTAAGCGAACGTCGATGCCTTGCAAACCAATTTCCACAAGCATCGGAAGTAACAGTCGAATGCTTGGTAGCACAAAAAGATCGAGTTGCATTAAGTGCCTTTCTAGCCAAGCTAACTCCACATACGATAGAAGCTTATAAAGCACTCAACGCTTTAAATAATGCGGTATGTAATTTACTTTTCTATAATTTTTATAGCGGAAACCGTACCCAAAGTCATGGTTTTTATTTTGAATTTTTTCCGAGATTTACTCATTATATATATATATATATATATATATATATATATGAGATATGGAATAACTAAAATTGCATTAGTAGTATTAATATAGATTACAGCTTTAAAGTTGGAGATTGAGATTAACAATCATTAAAAAATTTTAATTTGATTCGATTTCAGGCATATCGATGGAAAAATTAAGTAGGCAATTTGCTTGGGAGGGATAAATTATTAACCGTTGCTTTAGAACATGTATACTGAGTGTTGCCTTTCTCTTGTTTCTTTTAAAAATGATTTTACTTGGATTTGAAGACAGTGAATATAATTTAGTACTTTTTGTGGGTTGTGATATAGCAGTAGTTGTGATATATTAATTTTTCTCAGAAAGTTCTCGATATTATCATAAGTAATAGATGTGTATGACGTCTCTTCTAGAACTTCAAACCATATATTACATGTGACTCTAAATAGATTTCTTTTCAATGAACATTTGATGAATTTCAGATTTTACATGTTGCTCATTAACTTAATATTGCCATTCTCTTAATACTCAATTCCATGTTTCCACTCTTTCTTGCAACACTATCGCCAGTTTTTTGGAATTAACTATAAGATGACTTTCTTCCATTGATATGAAAATGAACCAATTTAGCGAAATTGTCATACTCCTGTGCTTAATGTTTATTGCATTTCTCTCTTGCTTATTTGTATTCAATTTTTCTTCCAAGTGTGTATTTCTAAAAACCTGCAAGCATATGATTTTTTATCGGATTTTGAAGACGGAGTAGTCTATTGATGTATTAGATAAATTTTTTTCTGATAAACTCTGTATGCAAGGCTTTTATTGATATTACAAATGAAATTAAGAAAATTTTCATCAATTTAGCCCTAAGATTGTTCATCAGCGTGATATCAGAGGGAAGTTTCCTTTAATAATGTTCATGATGTCACAGTATAAAAACATAGAAATATAGCCGTAATGTGATACTTTCCATTACTACTTGTAGCAAAAATTTTTCTGAAAGTGATTATACCTGCCTTTCTACGAATTGGATGCTAATTCAAATGTATTTAGCAAAGGTAAATATGAAATGAAATGGACGCTTGTACCGTGCGCTATTTATCAAAATTGATGTTACGTTAGATTTTCTCCTAAATTTGCATGCAAATTAAGAAATATGACATTCCACGATGAACATCTTAATCATTGCTAAATCAATTAGCATTGTGTTATTGCATTCAATTATGTTTTAGTCCAACTCAACAAACTGAGAAAGAATTTCATAGAGGCTATCAGAAGTTTCAAACAGCCGGTTAACAGTTAGGCGTAGTCCTGAGAATGTGCCAGATAATGATGAATGGAAACAATTAAGTTACAAGGATTAAATCTGACCTCCAATTATTACATTGTAGGATGAATGAGATGCACTGCAATATACTACTTCACTGAAATACATGTGATTTTCACATCTTTCACGTCACGGTACTTATGCATTCGATTATTATAGTTTATTAAATACAGAAAGTTCAAAACAGCTGCGATATTTCTCTTGTACAGCTCTCTCTAGTATATGTGGAATGGTGTCTTCACTTTGCTAACATAAAGAAATACGCAAGGGACGTAAGGGGCAGACAAACACGATTTATCGAGCTGGCATGATTTGACAAAATATATCTGCAAATTCTATGTTGAGATCAGCAAAAATAGGTTTCACAGGTTTTACGACGATGTTTTTTTTTTTTAAATTTCATTTTAACTTATTCGCAGGATGAGGAATAAGTCAAGATCGAAATTTCACATTAATCTATTGCGCGAAGTTGAGAAGTGTTTCACGTACATTAATATTTTTCTTCACTCTTCAAATATGGAAACATTTAAAAAGACGTGCTCGAAGTCGACATTTATAACTAACTATACAAAGGGAAAGTATTAGATGCAAACTAGGAGGTAAGTGCAGATTTCGTATGGAACTCAAAATATCAAGAAACATGATTCGTGCCTTGTTTTTTCATTGTCAGCATACGGCATTAAGTGTGAATTACGTGACATCAATTGCTAGTGTAAGAAGTATGAAGTTCGCACATATGATGAATAGACATAAATACTTATTTGGTATTTTACGTGACAAGTCAGTCAAAAAATCAGCGAAGGAATGGATGAAGAGCTGTGATATGCTCCTTTGCTTGTTGTCTAATTCAGAAATTTCATGTGAAATTGTGACCGAAGGTGAATCTCATGAAATGACCATTACGACGTGTGTTCTGGTTGGCTTTTCCCACGCGTGCTGCTTTGTGTGCAACCTTCCTTCAATCTCGACTTTTATTTACTTCTTTCCCTTTTTTTGGAATGGAATTTTTAAGTAACAAGGGTATTTGTGGAAGAAATTAAGCGCTACTGGTGAAATTTTCATGCTTAAGGTGATTGGCTTAGGAGTTTGAATAGACGTAATTAGTAGGTTTTCTTCCAGTTCTTTCTTCATGCTCATGGAATAAATTAACGATTTCAAATAGTTCTGTCGTCATGGTATTTAGTTCGACCCTTCTAGACCATTTTTTTATTTCTAAAATTTATGAAATTCGAAAATTTCGAAATTTAGGATTTCATAAAACATGAGGAAGTTAGAAAGGATTAAATCAGTGGCTCTACCGATTGATAATTTATCGTGAATTTGATACTTTACAATAATACTTACGTGAAATAGCGCGAAATATGGCAATAGGAAGTGAGTAAAGGAGTGAACTGGTGTTTTACCTGTTATCAGTTATTTTAGGTAGTTGGATTAGTTATATAGTGACAGATAAAATAGATTCGACTGTACTAGTTGACTGTAATTTACAAAATTGTTATTATCGCAGCAAAAGATATGTGTTATGCTTTTACGAAAAAGTTTATAACGTCTAAATAAATGTCAGTTTATCGAAGATTATTCATTTATTCATACATTTATATAGCTGACAACTATCTACGTTACCGTTTCTTAAAAATTGCCAGATTTCTAAGTCATTTTATTAAAGATTGTTAAATTTTTAAGAAACGGTAACGCAGAAAGTTGTCGACCATATGTATAAATAATGTAAAAAACGGTAACGTTAATATGATATTTCTTTTGACTCTCCAAAATCAAACCAATTTTTTCATCGTCGTTTTAATCAAATTCTCATCTTCCATATTAGCATGATATGGTACACGGATTTAAAATGATTTCTATATTGATTTCCATATTTAAGAAATTTTACAATAGTTTCAATGAGTCCATCGAAGCAAACAAGTGGTGCCAATTATATGAACCGGAAACCAGGCTGTCCTATACCGTTGTCATCCGGTTGCTTGCACGGTTTCTTTGCTTATTTTACTAGTATACTTTTACTGAGTAAATTTACGGTTTATTCTCTGAAAACCATATTTCTTGGCCAAATCTTTTGTGAATTTTACAGATTCTTAATAACCTAAAGAAGGCTCTTTATCAATTGCAGGATTGCCTTTGCCATCTTCCTTTGAGAAAGGCATCAAAATGAAATGTAGCAACACACAATGCGCATATCAGGATCGGCTGATGCATCCTGAATGTTTTCGTGCATTAGAAGACAATCTCATTAAGATTATGAGTAATATAGGTGAGGTAATACTAATCAGTACAATATGCGACTTACACTGTATTCGAACGGAACGGTAAAGTTATGACCATCGGATTATAACTGACCAGGCTTGGAACAGCGGA
Organism: Litomosoides brasiliensis; assembly: GCA_013365375.1. Taxonomy (NCBI): domain Eukaryota; kingdom Metazoa; phylum Nematoda; class Chromadorea; order Rhabditida; family Onchocercidae; genus Litomosoides; species Litomosoides brasiliensis. Next base: position 51,629 of record JABVXW010000147.1, on the reverse strand, counting down.
ATAATTCTTTGCTTCTTAAAAAGCCAATAAAAAGTGATAAGTGCTTGACAGGGAAGGAAAAAAAATACATAATAGAAAAGGGAAACCTGAGAAACGAACGGGTTTTGACAGAGTCTCAGACAGGTCTCAGACATCTTCCTAAGCACTTAGGAAGATGTCTGAGAGAAAACCCGTTCGTTTCTCCTAAGAGGAAAAATTATTTAGTCTAATTTCGCATAATTCTTAAGTTTAAATCCAGTAAGTAAAGGAGCAGGAAGTTTTTGGGAGCATATTTGAGGATTGCATATGCTTTATTCTCACGTCTTTTATTAAGCTTGAAATTATTCCAATGACTAAAGCCAAAGGTTATCGAAGAAATGTAAGACAGATATATAAGGCTAAAAGATAAGTTATCGTCGTCTTGGTCTATTTGATGTGAAGAACGGAACTGAAGTAAAGCAAAAAATAAACAGGCGTTCAGCAAATAACATCCTAATGACTGGGAGGAGAGAGAGAGAGAGAACGGCTAACCTGTGTTGCCAACCTTAATATTCCTATTTTCTTTACAACTCATACGTACAATTAACCGTCGTATCTAAACTGTGGCCTTCAATAAAACGTAGATTAAAATTACTGAAATGCACCTTTCCCTTTTCAGCTCGCGAAGATTGCTTAGAAAAAAGAAAGAGAATAAAAAACATGGGCCCCGCTGGTAATTTAAAATAAGTTTATTATATGAAAAGGACAAGAGTGTGAAAGAGAACAAGGAGAAATTTTAAGAATTACAATCCAAAAAAAAATTTACAGTCCAATTACAAACCAAAAAAAAATTTGAAGATTTCATTTGGCAAACGAATGTGGTGAAAATTTCTTCTAATAATTAGAAGATAAAAAAATTTGATGAGAGAAAAAGAGGATTTATGATTATCATAGATCACTTCTCATTTCTGTTTCCTTCAAAATAAATTTTTGAAACAATTTGCAGCAATAAACAAATAAGGGATGAAACGTATTTATGGACTAAGCAATGAGTGTATGGCAAGGAACCTTATATGAACAGATTCACACTCCTTACTCCGGCAAATCTCGGACCATTCACCCCCAAGGGACCAACAAATAATAGTATAAAAGGATAAATATAACAGGGAAGCAATCCAAGCAGTAGTTCATTTTCGTTATATTGTCCTGCTTTATAATTTATCTGAAAATTCCCACTGGATAAGTGAATGCAAACACGGTTACCACCGAATTCATCATCCATATATTCAAAAATGTGTACGGACATTATAACGACAACCTTGCCAGTGATATATCAGTTTTGCTTAAGCACGGAATCGCTCTCAGAAAACAAATCCCTCATTGCCCTCATAGCTTCAAGATTTTAAATTATTATTATTTAGTGCTTTGTTTAACTGCAATTCCTGTAACTGAGCTGAGAAAAAAGAGAGGATCATTTTCTTGTTTGTTCACTCTTTTTGCAAACGGAAATTTGCCGATACTTGCTAATCTCTATCAGTTTATCAACCAATCTTTACTTTTACCTTAGAAGGTTCACGAAAACTATAACAAACCAAGTTGTGCGCAACAATGAGGTAGTTTTACTAAGAATACTTTTATTGTTTTTATATCAAAACATACAAATGTGTAACAAAAGTTCCCACTTATCATGCCAATTCTTTATTACCATTGAAACGTTACTTCGTTGGTAACAATTCCCTGAAAAAAAACAATTCAATTTTATGACTCCAGAATCATAGTTTGAGTGCTTTAATGAAAAATTATATCCAGTAGGACAGTAGAACACTTCAGATTTTCGAAATTTGGCGCAAATTTTGGAGCGCATAACCTCATTAAACGTGCTTAAATCACAAGTTATCTCGAGCTGATTTTCTAACACATACGGCAACAGATAAAAGAAAATTCAAAAGCAAAAGTTTACACACAAAAGCAGTAAACCATATCCCCAACAAATCATCAGCAACAGCTTTATCTAACACTTTCTCGAACTTAATTCCGAATTTAAGAATTTGTATGCTACATGTCAATGGATCAGTGATAACGCAGTGGTTCAAATTATTCTATCAAATGGCTTCAATTCAATTAATTTAAACTTAGTTAGACTTGAAATTCATCAACACATGTCGATCTCAGCAAAAACGCTCTAGCTTTCCATTAAATTCCTACTTATACAACATATGCAATAGTTGCTCTTCCAAATGAGACAAGCGAGGCACATAACGTTGTGAATTTAGTTATTAAAAGATTAATTGCACGTGAGAAAAAATGTTAACAGCTCACCACAAATTCCTGACATTTGCAACTGTTGTTCGGACGATTCGCTTCTGAGATCCAGAAGTTTTAGTTAAAGTTCGAACAATGGAACCGTAGAATGGAAGTAATGCTGTAGAAGACCATCGCTGTGCTACCAGCTGTAAACATTCCAGTGCTGCTATATGGACTACCTGTAAAAAGGAAATTAAAATTTTGACTTAAATTTATTGAAAATTTCGTCGAAACCTCAACACATGTCTAATAATCTCCAAAGATTTGTAGAGTTCCTTGCTGTGTTATCATAAGTAAGAATATTTTGAGATAATAAAAGTTTTTCGAAACAAATTTGATAGAAAACAAACCATATCTTCGTTATTCTCCAAGCAATGTTGCAGCCGTGGTAACACCTTCAACAAGAGATCATGACCAAGCTGCTCAGCCGTTGCATTCTTCAGTAATGCTGCCAAACTGGAAATGATCTGTCCTTCCAAATGCAAATTCAACCCTGGTGTATCCAGAGCAGCACAAAGTATGGGCAACAACTGAAAATGGAATAACTTTTGAATTCCGTCCTTATTGATAATTTAATTGTCCTATTAAAACAGCTTTTTGAATATTGGCTACCCTTATTTTTAATAAATTTAGAGTAATTACAATTTTGGTGAATGGACTCTTTTACCTCTACATATTTTTCATTCATGACAGCTGCTGATGATGCGGCAAGTGCAAAGAGCGGCGATAATAGCGGAAGCAAAACAATCCGTCTGTTTTGAAATTCTGAAAATTTTGGAATATTTTCTAAACACCATTATTGATTAAAAAATAATTAGCAAGGAAGTCTGCTTAATATTTTTTCAACGTTAGCCGACTAGTTACCATTTAATTTTATGAGATAATAAAAAACAGCGGCTGACACAGTATAACAATCAGAACAGCTTTTTAGTAAAAATTACAATCATCAGTATATGGACAGATCAAGGTAATGATTTCACTGGCTCCTTTATCTAAGCTTTCTCTGCACTTAAATCTCCCTAGTGCTCCATATACCAACTAATTCAATATTTTTCCGCTACAGGCTTAGTAAAATGACAGACTTGCTTGAAGTTCTTGCAAATGGGGAATGCAGGTTTATGAAATGTTGCCATCATTAATCACAGCTATTTCACGTTATCAGAATACTAAATCACAAACGACTGATACAGGTATAAACGTAGTAGAAGCTTCATAGAATATTAAAAGACCAAGGAACCTTTAGAGTTATTCAACCATTGTAGCAATTAAACAGGGAGATATCACAATTCACATTCAAACTTTGGTCATCTAAAAAGTCCAAAATGTTATTACCTTTGCCTAAATCATTGAAATAATTGACGTAGATAGGAACCAACTGACAAAATATTCTTTGTCGCCATAAGAATGTTGTCCGATATTTGCATTTTGTTGGATCAGAGTAGCAAGTGTCGAAAATCAACATATCCATCAACGCATCTGTTAATACAGTGATGTGTTCTGAATGGAAATACTGAACAAGGTCCCGAAGAAGCTGCAACAGCAAAAGCCTACTTTCGCCAATGTCACATTGAATTCGATTGCCAAAACTTTAGAAGACGTCAGTAGCATTCATAAGCTCAACATTTAACTGCCGCTAACAAAAACTGTAATTAAAAATGAACAATTATTACTGCAGCAAAATAAGCAGATCCTTCAGGACGATTAATCAGAAGAAGCACAGCGCATAGCCGTGCCCTGCATTTGAAATTGTCCAAAAATTTAAAGCTTTCTCGCATTTTTTCGACGTGGTTAAGCGTTTGCGCATAATTTGGCGATTTATTAACTAATGCTGCCATAACCAATGATTTATACCAGATGAAGTTCTGATCGGCACAAGTTAATTGTGTCAACAAGTTCAGAAGTTCATCGTTGTACTGAAATTAGAAAATCTTGTTAAACCTATAAATATTCATTTTAAATAACGCAATAACTTTTTAATTTTTCAAAAGCTTCAACAGGAAATGCTGAGATCAATTATTACCGGCGACTGGATAATATATAGATACAATCCTGGCAACAAACTAGGACAGTTTTCCAGCTTTTCCCGGATCAAACAAAGGCCTTTAAAATGTGTTCTGAAACTGTATGGTATTACTTTTTGAGATACAAAAAAATATGGTCAAACAACTGACTAATACCAAAAAAACAACAGAATAATATGGGCTCACAATGCTTGAACAGTTGCCGAAGGAGCAAAACTGCATGCCAAATATCGGTACTGTTAGAACTAATCTCCAGGACACACTTGAGCTTGAAATTCTTACCCGTCTGTTAATTATAATGTTAGAAATGATTCTAATACTAAAATAATGGAATACAGAGATAAAAAACGTTACCGCTCATCAATCATTAGTCCCATTTGCTGCAGAAATTTCGAATGCATTTCTAAACTTTGTGTTGATTTCTCAAATCTTATAAAAAAACAAGTCAAACTTTGTTTCAACAATGTTTCTTGTAATACCACATTTCCTGATTTGTTATTCTTGAATATTTCGAGAAAAATTTTTCGAAAGTCGTCAGAATAGGCTAAAAGTACGATACATACTGCCAAAGCCACATTGACAAACAGAAAAGCAAACGATCGGAAAAGCAAAAACCATGGATTTTAAAGTAATATAACGCAACTAAAGGTGCTTTAAGAGCACAAGAGTTGGAAGAAGTAAAAAAAAAGAACTATTTGACACAAATAAAAGAACTACTAGCCGAAACTCTAAGGCAAAATTTTCAAGTTGTAATACATCATACCTGATGTTGACGGAAATAAAGTTCCAAGATACGACAAAGCAAAATCAAGACTATCAATGTCATGAATAAGAGACCAAAGCAGGGGGGTTAGATGAAATATTTCTAAAAAATTTATGAATCTGTAGCATGAATGAAAACTGCTAAAATCTATTGCAACCAAAAATAAGAACAAAACCCGTGTTGGACAGCCAGAAAATTTTTAAGAAATGATAAAGGTAACTAATCAATAGTATGAGAAAAAATAAAAATTCAAATCATCGAATGACAAAACCTTTCTTATTGTCGACTTCTTCAACAAACAAGTCTTTCACAATAGCCCAGTTAGCTACCGCAAAAGCATGGACAAACAGCAAACAGTTACTCCTGCAGAAAAAAACAATTCACTTCTAATCACTTTGAAGCTTGAAAGTCTGCTTAGAATAAACCAACTTCAATCTTAACTTCTACTTTCTTGATATAATTAAATAACATATGCAATAATCTTCATGCCATTCAAATTCTGTTAACTATAATTTTTTGAGAATGCTATACGTATGCAAAGTTTCACAGAACAAAGCAAGAACAATGCACTACCTCAACTCTTTATTCTGACTGCAAATAAAATCGAAGCTTTTTCGCAGGAAAATTTTGCACTTTTCTAATAATCCATTTGTATGTACATTCAAGTTAATACAAACCTGAAGCAAGTAGAATGTATGAAGCCCAATCTATTTCGGCCTTCATTGTACAGTTAGATGACAACCATAAAAGGGATAGAAAATAATTTTCATAAACACCACAGTAACAATGGAAACTAAATAGATAAGTGAATACCCTCAGTAATTTGTAACGCACGAGCTGAGCGATTTCTCGATCATATCTGTCGAGCATCTCAACAAGTGGAACATGATACTTCCGCAAGAGCGTAACTACAAATATTTTTGCTATAATACAGAACATTAGAGCAATTTTATACGACATTTGAAAAGACATTACTAAAAAAATTAAAGCTTTAAATCAATGACTTTAAAATTGATTGAAGCTAAGAAAAATCATGCATAACATTCAAAGGCTTGCATGATTAAAATATATTTTGAAAAACATACGTTGCTCGAAATCACCAGCTATGTCAATCCAGTGACATAAAAACATCAAACTGGTGTTAATCATTTCAGATTTATTAGCAGCATAGCCGACCGAATCACCTGAACATCATTTAACTGTAGACCAGTTATGAAATGCTTTTTAAAGCAAAAAAATATAAAAAAAGTAAAATACCAAAATCTTGACGCTTGAAAAGGATTGAAAACAGTGACAACATCAAAAAGAGGAAAACATACCTTTGCACAGTAATAAGAGCCATGAGAAAACATTCTCAAAAACGATTTTGAAAGATGATTTGCCACAATTGAGCAAAATCTTGAAGAATGCTAACATTCGACCTGTTAGACCTAACTCAGTTTGTAACACGAACATTTCACTCTCTGCAAACAGCAAATACATGATTAGTAAAACAACAATAGCTAGTCAACTACGCTACATGGACTATCTAATGGAGTACACTGGCAGTCACATGGTAGCTCAAACAGAAATAAAACAAACCAATCTGCCATAGGTCGATGATACTTTTAACAAAACATCTAAGCTGCATCACAGTTAGCTTTCCGAAAAGTTTATAAACTATAATTTGAGAAAAGCCGAAAATCTTACTCTCAACAAATTCTCGGTATACACATTCAATTCGTTGCTCTTTATCCTGGAAATATGCTTAAGCTTTTTAGAACTTCTAAAGGAAAGTTAAAACTGATTGAAAATATTCAGTCTCTCTACAAACACATCCGTAAAGTTCATACTTTAATATCGCTTTCTTCTAAAGTTTTCAGCATTGAAGAAACAGCAGCGCTGACTGGTTCCGGGATATAATCGTCACTTATACTTTTCGGAAAATTGAATAAAATCGATCTGACGCCTGCGCACAACTGATCAATGTGACCAACAAGCTGACAGCACGGAAAGGCCGTACACGCTTTGGCCTGCAAAAGTAAGACTATTGATTAAAAATGCTTTAAATTACGGTAGAACACGCTCTTGTGCAGTTTTATATTATTAAAGCGAATCGAGATTCAGGGCCTCAAAAACACGTAAGTCATAGGAGCTTCCAGGAAATCAATACCTCCTTAATATAAAAAGGATGATTCAAATGGTTAAAACCAGCAAAACTTTAAAATCACTCGTAATATCAAGCATTAAGCATAATATCATACCAAAAATGAGCAAACTTCCAATTTTGTATTCGTCGAATACTCACTATCTAGAAGTTTTTCAATAATGAGCTCGAAAACGAATGGTGCAAACTCTTCATCAACAAGCAGACAATTTTCACAGCCACTAACCAATAGTTCTTTGGTAATTTCTGCTCGTTCCTTGGAGTTCTAAGATAAAAAAGTTTAATGAATCAGTGGTGGAAGGAAATAAAACTATAATAGTAACATTATGGTTACAAAATGAATGTACAGCTATAACTTGCGTACACTTCAACATTAATTAGCGTAATGCAGACAACATTATATTCATAGGTAACATTATATTCACAGGAAATAAAGATAAAATATTGAAATCTAATAGTTTTATTGAAAAAGAGGAAGTTCAACTAACGTAGTTAAACTCAATAGGATAATAACAAGCAACAAGATCAAATAGATCACTTGCATGAACGTCAAACAAACTTCTTGGAAAATCTCCTGAAATTCTGAGTTCATACGATAAGAAAAAGCAACTGATAACATTGACATAATTTTATGTCAACTATTATTCAAATAATAGTACCGACTTTTTTCGAAAATTAATCAGCTTAAGGAAATAAACCGCTTTTCAGCAGTCACTTACCGGAATTAAAGTAATTGCAGACTGTGCAAAAGAGACGAAAAATAAGGATGAGGCATCGAGGATCTCGTTCTCCGGATATAGATGATATAAAATAGGAAACAAAGTATGCGTTTGTCGAGAGTTCTGGAAAAAAAATCACAATTCTCATATTCTAAGATTAGTGAAAAAGCAAGAGTATTCCTTCATCTTACTTAACAAAAAAAAAGATTTATTACGGCAACTACTGTCCTACATTATTTAGAAGTTTAAAATTGATGTTAAAAATGTTTCATAGACAATTTTCGTTTACAGAAGGAATGCGACAATCCAGTAATCCAGCATATTCTCGAGAAATTAAATTAGCCAAGTTTTTAAGACAAATTTTGCAACTCTATTCCTGGTAATTCGACAGTTGCCAGGAACAGAGCTGCAAAATTTCTCGAAATATAACAAGAAATTTCTGCAACCTTTTGAGTACTTTTCCAATAATATATCTAAAATCTGATAAAACAGAAAGCGCTCCTTCTGGGTATAAGTTTGCACTTGCCGTTTCCCATATAAAGTATCGAAAAGACGTTCAATATAATTATTCGGCAAAAACAAATCACTCATCAGCTGCAACAGAGTTAGCCGCATTAATTTTCATATTGAAAATATCAAACGCAAACCGCTAAACTTTGGATGAATTCTCCAGAATGACAATTGCTCGAATTTTTCACATAAACAAGTTCTTAAATAGTGCATGGTTATAACACTAAGTAATATTAAAATTAATAATAAGTAGCTATAAAACCCGAAACATTTAATAAGTGCACACTGTCAACTGCGACCATTACATCAAATTTATTAATTCATATCTCTAATTATGTGTGTTTGTGGGCAATAGCATTTAGCAATGATAAAAATCCTTGACTGTAAAAATTCAACTGCGTAAAAAAGACTTACTAGCCTTTTGAGAACCGTCAACATAAAATAATTTATACCATCAAAATTATCATAGTTCACCAAAAAAAAATCCATAAGTAATTCCACTGAAAAAAATTAATGTAAATCATGTTTCCATGAATGATATCCACTAAATTAATTAAATTTGATACGAAGGCAACACTGACCTTGCGATGATTCCCATGAGTAGTTTTGCGGAAGTTTGCTTAGCACTAAACAAATTTGTTTCAATCCATGTTCTTCTCTTATTCGATCATTACACTTCATTTCGGATATAAAAAAAAATCATTATATAATTTCAGAAATCAGTCAATTCAAACTTTTCTATGCCTAACATTTGTTTTGATCTAGCTTATATCTATTTCCAACAGTACTACCAACTCACATAGCCTGATGTCACATGCAAAACATTTGCGAGGTTCGTTAGACGCACCTCATTTAGGACACATATCCAATAACTTCGTTTAGAACAAGGACAAAAAAAACTAACCGAAATAACTCGATGAATGAAAGCAGAGCAGACGGTTTTCCACGGGATATCTTATTTACCCACCCACTGACAAAACATAAGTCTTCATCAACTTCTACTGTCGCCTCTTTCTTCTTGTTCATTGGAAATGCTTTAAAATCATTGAATAGTCACTACTATCAACAAATTTCTCACACCCGATTATGATTTCATCAAAAAGTTCAAATATTCCATCGAATAAAAACAGCAAAGAGAGTAAAAGGAAAAAAAACAAAATGAAAAATGACAAAAGTAAAGCATGATTACTTTTATTATCAGCACCGATAGCACATATTGCTTTTGTGGTTTAATCAATTATACCAGACAGGTATCTTAGCAGTTCTTTCCACTCTAAAACTAAACCATACCTTGATGGCTGCCGCTCAAAATCTGAAGAAAATTCGTACAATAACCCTTCCTATGGATTACGAATCAAAATTTTAAAAAAAATTTCAAAACACAACAGTGTAAACATCTAGCAAATAAACTTAGTGTCACTGCTAATTAGATTACCATATGCATTAAAGTACAGCTCAACCATAAATTACACAACCGAACATGTCACGCGCATTTCAATGTCAAGTGAGGGATACTTTTATTATTAATCACTGATCGCTTTTCTCCCAAGTCTATCATTATTTCTATATTGCAGGGCGAAGACCACCCTCTTCCCCCAACCAACAACCCTCTGAACAACAATCTGCAGCAGTGCATAGCACCATCGAAAGTTGTTGCATGCGACGACTGTGCAAGATTTTTGTCGGACGCGCAGTTTGGTACGGTGCTGTAGCTCTGCGGTTCTTCAGGAGTTGGCGTGTGATGTGTAGCATCAATGCTTAATATCTCCCATAAGAACTAAAATGTAACCCGTACATCAATACCGTGCAGAGGACGTTTTAGTCATCTTGGACAGAGCCACTAGAGTCTAGCCGAATATGTTCAGGAGCAAATCCATCACTCGGCTGTATGCTAGGACGTCTATTGTGTACGTAAACATTTTATGTGAAAAAACCAGTATATGAAGCATTCATTAGCAAATACAATAGATCATGCGTTGGAGACAAATACAAAGAAAAATAAAAGCCTTAATGTTCGTTTTATGTAAATGTGGCAAGATGACTTGTTGTCGTACATATACGTACACGTATGTGTCATAGAGCACGATAACAGAAAGTGTGATAAATGATTGCGTCAATAAATAGCAGCGGAAAATATCACAAATGAGTAACAAATGGTACTGCGGGACAGGAAGCAATAAACAATCAAATAGTACTTCCAGCACGAAGTAATGAATAGATCGACTTACGAATAGCAGCAGCAAGCAAGTTGGCTAATAATACAGCTTTTCAAATAAAGGATGCTGGGATAATATCTAAATCGCGCTTGTTTAATTTTGGTACAATCACTATACAATAGTTCCCAGATTTTTCCTATTTCCTATATCAGATCAAGGTTGTTAGCTGTTTTCTTATTCATATGTTGTTCAGATGAATGCTAAAGATGCTGTCGATATGTGTGGTGCGTACTTTATACTGTGAAGTGAAATTCCTTGTACTAATTGGATTGAAAAATCAAAAAATTTTAACTTGAATTCACTACTGCTACGAATTCACAGAAGTATGCCTGCAAGACATGAACTGAATAAGACACATTGTTACCACACATACAACGATGCAAGAACGGCAAAAGTTACAAAAGGGATAATGCGTTGATTGAAATAGGACATAGCCAAATTGCACAGCGTTTTCCTGCAACAACAATCCCAAATGCTTACCAACGGTCCTCTCTTAAATCCCATAAATTTTGCAGCGACAGAACCAACGGTGCAGCCTTCATCCTGTCGGAAAACAGTTCGTAATACCAAAAGATAGCAGTATTGATCAAAAGGGTAAAAAGCTTGTAAATGAGAAATACGTCTACTCTTCTTTGGTTTCCATCATTAAAAAGCTTTTTAAATGTCTCTTGTACGATTTACTGAAGGACGATATCATCTTGTGGACTATAATTTGAGTTACCGCGCAAATTCGATTGTCATCGCAGGATTTGATGATGAATGATCGTCGCTGAAATTAGAATATTTCCCATTATTAGCATTGTTAAGCAGAATAAAGAAAAAGTAAGTTAACTGACATTTGCCGCAGCCCACGAGATGCTTCGGGGCCACAGCTTCGGAATTCGTTCCTCCAAACCTGACGGTCACCTGATGATGGGGAGGGGGGAGAGGGTAATTCGTCGCACTTACTCTTCGATTGACAGTGTAGAAGAAGAGCGTCCACTTGTTCTCTCTTCCATTCTATTTATGTTTGTTTAATTCTTGAAGTCAGATTTTAAAAAACTAAGTGAAATGCTTACATTTCTAAAATCAGCACGATGATGTTTGACGCAAAAATTTCTGGCTTGACAAGTTTCGATTTTAAAAAAAGTTGGTGAGTGAAAATATTCTCTTGTAATACCCCGATAGCATTTTAAACCAATTGCCGACTTGATGCAAATGACTGATAATGTGACGATGAACAAACATGCGGAATAAATCTCTTCAAAAATAAGCGGAAAAAGGTTAAGATTGGAAATACAGATTTAAAACTTTGCGAATTACAATGCAAACGGAACAGGATTTAAACTGATTGCTTAAAAATTTTTTGCCCTACTTGTCTTCAAATTTAAGTCATATATGTTTCAGAAATAGCTACTGAAATATGTTTTTAATAATAATAATAATAAATTTCGTATTATTATAATACTAATTAAACAATTATTACTATTGTAATTTTTAATTCCTAATAACAATATTATTATCAAAAAGAAATCCAACTTTTCAGACACACGCGCTTTTTCGACATGAAACCGCTGATTTTATGCAGTCTTCACTTTTTGCATCTGAAAATTACAAATTAATGAAAGAACAGCCTAATTAATTCTAACATCGCTTTGGAATCAAAATCCAAATCGTCATCCATCTCGCTTAGACGTATCTGACGACGTTCTCTCTCTCACGCAATCATTATTTAACTTGTACTAGGAATGAATTTGCAAGCAGCGAATTATATTGCAAAAACATAACCTTATCAACACCAAAACCTTTAACATTAAAAAAACAAAATAAATCCTACAACTCCTGAAATAACACCAAAACACAAAAAAAACAAAGAAAAAAACTCAATACCTACAAAAACAAAAATTAAACGACTATACTTAAAAAAATAAAAATGACACTTAAAGAATAAACCAAAAGAGAATTGCAGAGACAAAAAATTCTGTCTACCTAATTTTACTTTAACTGTGTTTTAATGTCCTTTTTAAACCACCCGCGCCAACTTTCGGATGTGAGTCAGCTGCGGTTCAGCAAAGATGAATAACCTTTGTTCATGGTACCTACCAGTAGTTCCATCAAGTTTTTTAAGCGCTTCTGCTTAACAATAAATAAAAGAAGCAAAGCATGCGGCATTCATTTCATCATTCAGTACTCATAGAATAGCAATATATCTATTGTTTTATGACGCTAATAGTTATCAAAACGATACTCAATGTATCAGTTGCTAATCTTCAACTGATACAGTTGGTGATTAGCCTATATGAATTTCTTTCATGCGATCTTATAACATATAATAAAGGTTCCTTGACTTTCTTGATCCTCTTGACTTGCGTAAATCTGCCTGGTTTGATTAGCACTTCTGATATCTCAACTTCTGTCATTTGCTCTAAGACTGTGATAATGACGTTGAATGCTAAGTAACATTACGATTTACGGAAAACTAGCAATTCCAATAGATAACACAGTTGGATGCATTTTGAGTGTCAGTATTTTCACGACAAGAAGAGAGAAAGAGAGAGAGAAAAGGAAAAGTATGCGCAGAAGTGAAATTCAAGAGCAGTCGTCATCACGAGAATTATCGCGACATCTAATGAGCAGTTACTGTTTGCTGTAATTATTTAACAAAGATGGAGATGACAATAATTAGTCGATATTTCTTCCCTTTGAATATGTGTTTAGGTATTCTGAAAGAAGAATTTATTGATAAAGGGAGTGAAATTAATTGATACTTGGAAGTGGACATTCACTGTAGTTCAAATTTCATTAAGTCAACTTCAAAAATAAAATTTAGTGATATTAAAAGGGAAGAATAATTATAAAGCAATTCTACAACTACACAAAATCTGCCTAGGAGAGACACCATCTGCCAACTTGTAAAGGAAAGAAAATTCGAGCAAGAAAAATACGACAGGTGGGAATTGTAATTATTACTCCTAATTAACTTATTAAATTAACGTGGGATAAAGTGTATTTTAATACAGTTTATCTAGAATAAGTTTGTTTGGGAAAATTTTACTGTTAAATAAGAAACCTTTCATAAAATATGAAAAATAAAAACGAACATCATAAGTTATTGTTTTAATAGCATAATATAAAAAACTAAATTAATGGGACGATTCCTCATAATCAGAAATGTTGTGGAGGAACTAAAATTTTCGAAATATCTTTAAAAACAAGGATGCCTTTGGGTTTTCGGTAAACAGACTAATTGAATACGTCGAAACAAACCAGCGTACTAAGTATTTAAAATATTTTAAAAATTTGTGGCCTATAATAATCATTACTCTTATTCTAAATATGCAGATTTTTCACGTCCGGAAAATATTTAATAGCTAACTCATGGTTGATCTTGTGGGTATATTTCATTGTTGGAAATAAGATTACATTGAATTGGGCATGATATGCACTGCAAGGTGAATTCCTTGTTGCCCAACCTGAGCAAAAGAATACTTTAGGCCATGAAGAGATGAGAAGCTCTGTCAAAGAAATATTAGCAAGTGAATTCTAATCTTAGAGTGATTTCCTCAATAGAACATTTCCTTCTCTTTACGACATTCGTTAGGGGAAATTTGCAGGAAGAACGAAAGTAATTTCTTCCACTTTTATTTTATTTTTCGCAAGATATTTATCAATTTTTAGATCTAAAAATTAAAGTTTGGACAGCAAAAATTGTTGTGGGAATGTTAGGTATAAGGAACAAGAAGTGTTTCGGTTAGTATAACATAAGGTTCATGCAAATTGTAATTGAAGAATATTTCAATTCGACCACTTCGCTGTGATCCATTGGTATGCTTGACGGATCGCTAGTGAATATGATATTCAAATATGAAAGTAAAACTTGGAAATCGGTCGAATCAATTTCAGAGATAGAGAGAAACTTCACATTGCTGGAAAAATCACAAAGTGTTATATTAGCTGGATGAGAAGGTATCTGAAATCAGCAAAACATTCACTCAGTAATAGCAAAAGATAGTTTTTGCTATCTAACTTGACTTTCGGCGGACGTGAATTAACCGGCGAGGAACAGTGGAACAACTAGTCGGAATTAGCGAGCTGAAAGAAATTTAACATTCAAGAAAAGGCTTCAAATTTGAAGACTCGATTTACTGGAAATATTGGATTACCTACTGAAGAGATTTGCACACAATTCTCTAAGGTTTTTTAAATTATGTTAAGTAATAAATGTCAATAAACAAACAATAATTAACAGCAGATAATAATAATAATGATAATAATAATAATAAATTAAATAACAATAGCAAGTATGAGATAATTAGTAATAATATATAAAGGATATGATAATGGCAATTAAATTTGCACATTCTCTGGAAATTTTCTCAGTGTGGGAATTACTGCGAAGGCGGAATGTTTCCATCCGAGGAAGGGAGAGATGTACGTGTCGCTGTGGGTGTGTGAACGAAATCGCATTCTCATGCTTGTGGTAGAGTGCGTGACCCGCGGTGGGAATTTCCTGTGGGAGTTAAAAATGATTATATATTAGCGGGAGGAACTGGAAATTGAAATTGAAGTCGGAGAAGGATTGAAACTGTTAAAAAACCATGAAATAAGGAGGATTGACGATGAAAATGAAATAAGTTTTTAAATAAATCTAATCTGTAGAATTTCACAGATTTTCGCACGCAATTTGCATTCAAAAGATGAGATGAAAAAAGCATGCGACTCTACGGTGGATGGATCGTTCACATTCACACCTCCGCCAGACTTATCAACCTCAATAAAGAAATCTCATAATTGATCCTTGGGAACTTCTCAACCAGTGTCTCACACTAAGATGTCATTCGATCCGAACCTGAAGGAAACATATATATAAGCATTTACAAATCATCCGTCACCGATCAAACTGCCTATCTTCGGTGTTGTCGACTTTAGAAGCGCTACTGCGCTATTTGGTATGTCTATAAGTCATCTAAAGTTGTATTTTTCTTCGTTAAGTTTGCCAAACAGAAAAGTTGTGCTACTCATTTTGGAGTGTTGAATTCACTTTCCTTATAACTTCAATTATTGCTAAATTACTTTTCAAATTTCCAAATACTCTATATTTTATCCTTTCCAGGTTTCAATATTTCTGTCATTTAAAATTGTGATGAAGTTTTCCCAATTTTAATTTCAGAATATTACAATTAAAAGTTTGCTGATTGCACATTTATTGAAATATTTCGATGACTATGTCATCCGTTTTACGAAATTTCATTCGCACCAAAAGGATTGAAAAGAGGAAGAAGCATATCATAGAACTTCAAACTATTCAGAAGCAACTGCAGAAAGACTTATACTTTTGGGACACTAAGTACGCCTTTCTAATTTTCGACGATAGCTTTCATACGACAATTTTGCGTTGGTTAATTTTACTGGACGGATTCAAATTTTCATCTTAGATTTTTTCTCAATTATTTTTTAAACTTATTAGTCTGCTTGCATATGCTTGCATTGCATTATCTTCTTGCATTACTTTCTGCTTGCACTTCTACCTGAACCTAATTTCTACCTTCCTTCTTATTACCTTTTCTCTTTTTCAAACAGCTTTTTGGTCTATATAAAAAAATCTTTGGCAATAGAACGGAAAAATGTTTCAGGTTCATCGAAGAGAAACAGCTGATCGAATCACTGCAGAATCAGATCAGTTCTTTGTCGGATGAAGTTGAAGACGCGAAAGATGCGCTTTTTAGCGAAATTGATTATCAGTGAGTTCCTGACTTTACAGATAATTTTTACGTCTTTCATCAGTTTTCAACTGTTTTTGAGCTTTAGAATTTTCTTTTTAGTGTGAATTTATTATCACTTTAGATCATTTCCAATGGAATGTGAAATTATTGCCGAAATGGAAAGTGAGGCGGAAATTGGAAAAAGAAAGTGTAAAGAACTGAGGAAACGTATAGAAAATGTAAGCGAATTTACAGAATTTTAAAGTGATAATGATCGCTAGCGCTAGAAGGGTTATGAAATGAATGCAACTGCCATCTCACATTCAACTTTCTCTCTCTAAATTCCTTCTTGCTAACTCGCCTGATGTAAAATTTTGTTATGCAAATTTTCTATGCTAATTTCAGTGTAAAAGGGAACAGTTAGCAATGAGAAAAGAATTAAATAAAATGAATTTGCGTATTGAAGAAAACAACAAATACAAAATTCATCTTTTCCGACGAATGGAAGAGGCTGATAGGATCGCTTTGTACTGAGAAATCAACAACAGTGATGCGTTGTCAATGGGATAAGCAATAAACTTCGCTTTCCCCGTCTCTCTCTCTCTCTCTAAAGAAGAGATTTCCTTTATTGTTTGAAACCTCAGCTCCTTGAAGTTTTGCCAGACATATTTTGGAGTTATACTTATTCTTTCTCCTTTCATTTCTATTTCATATTTGTATGGGATGGATTAGATTGCTTCCATCAGTTATTCTAATATATCTGACTATTAATTGCACGTTCATTTTGGTCTTTACAGTTTGCTTGATTAGTTGTTTTCGTCAATTTCTCCTTTTCTTTCATTTTTTTTGGTGAAAGTTTCTTTCATACTTTGAATTTTTTAAATTTAGATTTTTTATTTGATTTTTTTTCGCGTTATGTGCTTGTTAAAACATTGTGAAAATAGTCCTTTACAAATGTATTTTAATTGTTTCGCTTTGCAATTAAATAACAAAAATTCTACAGCGAAAGTTCGTTAATAGTACAAAATTAGAATTTCTATTCTCAAAGAGTAAAGCTATTCCCAGAAATGATGTTTGATGCAAAATAAATGGAGCGCAGTGTCGCACCACGTCGTCTTAACCTAAATTGCTCTTTATTTCATCCCAAACAGTTTTCATTTCTTTTTGAAGACCGTCAATTTCTGATATCTTTTCGAGCGATGCAAATAAGCCGAAATATTCATCCGTTCGATCCGACCGGTTTACAACATGTTATACTTTAACATATACATTGCAGTAGTTAATATCTCTTCCAAAGAATCCTTTCAGATGAATTACCTAATCGTTGCGTTTTATGTAAGCTTTCAACGATTACGCTTAATCAGTTAAAGAAATAACAAATGTGCACATCTATAGCATTGTCAATATTATGCTGTTTAGTTCAACTGATTGGATCAACCTGATTTTTAATAGAAGCAACGAATCAGAATTCACTCAAAATCAATTTAGTTAAAATTCAAATCTGCTGAAACTGTAGCACATGGGCCATGTCTTTAAGTTGGATATCCACGACAAGCGAGCACTCATTCACTACCTGTCGTGAGGGTTTCACAATTCTCTTTCAGTGGCAGATTTCCCAATACTTAAGTTTCCTATCAATCACATCTTCGGTTATTTAAATATTAATGGAACGTATATAATGTGAGAAAATCAAGAAGAATGAGATCGATTTCTTAGGATAACACAGCAGCAGTTTGACTTACAATTTTGTTAGAGTCGACGAAAGCAAAAAGTCAATAAGAAGCTAATTCTGAAGAAGAAAACGTATCGATAAAAAATGAATAAGGCATAATAAAGCAGAAAATTAGGAAATATTGGGAAGGTAGGCCTTAACGACTCGTTCTCAAGTAGCCTACACCATTGTCTTCATCATTAAAACTTTCACTGGGCGCTGCAGTCTGTGAATGCATTTAACATCGCTAGACTTTCAGTCTGAAAAATAAAAATTGAAATCAATTTCATAAATCTGTTAGTATGATAAAATCGTAGTTTAAAATTTACATTGTGAAACAGATAATCAAATGTTGAAGTATCGTCAACATTTTGACTGTCACTAATTTATTCTGGTACTTCAAAGGTTTAAAGCATTTGCCATAATTCCTGAAAGTGTCCGCTGCATCATTTGCTAGACGACACATATTTTATTTAGTTTAAAAGTTTATTTAAAAAAAAATTAAAATTGCAAAAATTAAATAAAAACTTTAAACGATTATAAGATTATTTAGGAAATAGAAATATTTTAATTTGCGTACTGCTTTTGCGTTCCGATAAAACACGTATTTCACTTTTTCTGCAGATGCTACAAGCGTCGACTTCAGACGTTGCTCGTTGAAATGATTGGTAGGCAAGTTTATCCTTGAATTCATATGATGATTACGATTATAATTTTCGTCTACTAAATCTATCTGATTATCACAAGTTTCATCTCGTGCTGACAACAGACTGATATGTTTTGTAGCCACGAAAATTTTCCGGATTTTCTTGAGTTTTACATTTTCCGACTGATCATGGAAGCATTTTTAGAACATTTGTTTTTCGTTACTACAAGTTAATGTCTAAAAGTAGATGAAATGATAGAAATGCCGACAGCGCTATTTGCAGTACTATTTACCTCTCAGGTACTTAACGCTTACTGGTAAAATGTCCAAACAAAACTTTCCTTACTGAAATTTGATTAATGAAAAATGATTCTCTTTCTCTTCTTCTCTCTACCTCCTGTTTAACTGAGAAAACTCTCCCAGATGAAAATTCACCAAAGATTGGGGTTGTTGCAGTGTTTGTTTTGAAATGCTCTCTGCTTGTTCCAACCTAAACATATATATCGGTTTCTTAACATTTGACTATTTCTAAATAAATATGAATTAATTGAATTGGAAAATAATGAATGGACGATAAATTTCAAAGAGACGGAGTAAAACCTATTGCTGCCACTGATAAGCCTCAAGGACGATAACAGTGCTTCATTTTGTGATAACAAATTGTTGTGTTGGTTTTTGATAAAAGGCTGTTGCATAAGCGCTGCTGGATGGGGTATTGTGGAATGTACGAATAGTTCAGCGTCAAAATACCGTAAATCTGCTAAAATTTACAGTTAAATAAGTCGATCGGATTGAAATTAAATTAATCAGGAAGAAATTTCAGTGTTTTAACCGATGAGTTAGGAACTGCATTTGCACGTTTCGGTACAATTCCTTTCCTTTTTTGATTGAAGTTAAACAAACATTAAATTCGTTCGATTGCCAACAATTAAACAAATTCAAGTGAAAACAAGCCATACCAAAATGCGGTTCTTCCAGTTCTTGCCTAAAGAAATTAATTAAAGGTTTGATGAAAGCACAGATTCCAATTATTGTATTATTATAACATACCTATGGGCACTCTTCCTGTTGCACACAACATGCAATGCGTGCTTAACACATAATCTCATTGTTTTTGATTTAAATTCTCTCCAAAATTATTGCGCAAACTTGAAATTTGTGCCATAACAGAATATGTTCACGCACATTCTATACTTAAAATGCTTATATCAAGAATATACAATATTGAGCAATAGATTTTTGAATTATTTAGGTTTTAAATGAAACTGATAGAGAAAATTTGAATTTTAATTTCAATGTTACCCAATAGTACATTGCCATCGTTTGCAGCGGTTTTCAGCATCATCAAATGATAACGATAACGGCAAATAATATCGCTTCGGTTTTGATAAAACTACGGATAGTGTCATTAGTATCAGACGTTATATCTGTAAGTTTCGCAGTGAAGTATACTTAGTCGACTGGAAACAATAAAGCAATGAGAGAAAATGTTTGATAAACTGGAAATAGTTTGAGAACTAAAAATTCTGTTTGAAACGAAGTATTAATAAAAGGATGAAGAAAAGAGGCACATGGAGATAGAGAGAGAGAGGGAGAGAAAGAGGGAAAATCGAAAAATGGGTTTTTTTCTCCAACTAATTGGCAGTAAATTTTAAAAGCTTTAAAGATTTCCACGCACAACCATACTCTAATTGACTAATCATTTTGCACTTTCAAAGTTAATCTATCCCTATTACATTTCAACTTATCGAATATAATGTAATAATTAGAAAGAGCTAAGCAATGATTAAGCCTAAGCCATAAATGGTACATAAATAGTACTAATAGTTAAATGTATTTTCTCGCTCTCTCTCTCTCTCTCTCTTTTCTTCCTCCTCCTCTCTAATAAATTTTGATCATTGACCATCCTTTCTAGTTGGGACTTAACTGGGTGAGATAACTTAGTGATTAATTATTCGAATTTATGCTTTGTTACATAAAGTGCAATTAAGAAACAAGTACCACGTCATCAGATGAGGGAAGAGATCTCTTGTGTGATGAGATCGTTGTCGTAACGTTGTTGTTATTCACTGCGAAGTAGAGAGGAATTATTGTAGAACAGCACTGCGTGAGAGAAGGAAATAAAAGGTTTCAGGATGAATTGCGATGAATCATCCAACTTTGGCCGTTTATGCTATCTACACTTCTTGGCGAAATATTTTAAAAAATTCCAGCAAATTTCCTACCAATAAAATTTGCTTAAACTTGTTCCGCTGTGTTTAGTTTCATTAAATTTTCACACTCGTACGATTCATACGTTTGGGGGAAAATTGGAAAATTTCGTTCCGACATTTAAATTCAGATCTTAAGATTTTGTTTCCAAAAGAGGAAGCAAACGGTTTCGTCCGAATGAAATCACAGAGACGAAAAATGAATTCATTGGTTGTCAGCAAACACGTGTGCACCTGGAGACATTCAGAATACTGGACAAATAATATTTCCATCATTCGCAACCGTTAATCCAATCCACTAAATGAAGCTTGATGCTGGCTGTTAGAATTTTCGGCGATGTCATTTCAGTTTTCTTGTTTCAAAATTCCGGAGTGGTTCCACGTTTTCCGACTTTTTTAACTCCAATTTATTTCTTTGAAAATAAATTTCACACATAATTTCATTCATTATAAATTTACTGACAGTTATGGATTTCCGCACAAAATGCGTTCGCTATCATTTATCGGCTATTCTTTTTCTCGTCTTACTCTGTACCGGAACAGTATTTCGGTTTGTTTACCGGCATAATAAACAGCTTGGATTTTTTGAATTGCGTTTCCTTCAAACGGCAGTTCACAATCTTTAAGCATATTGTAAATTTGCAACTTAGATCCATTAGAATCGACATTGTATTCAAGCCTGTAATCATAATAAGCATAATACATTTTAATCGAACGAACAAAACATTAATTGAAAATTAAGACTAATTTCAGTAATAGAGCAGTAGGAAATGCATAAGTAGGATTTTCTTTCTTATGGTAATTTGTGAAACCGAAAGGAACAGTGAAGTTCGGATTTCGATGTTTGTTGACCGATCGCTGGAAATGGAGAGAAATGAGTGAATATCGTTGTTGGAACCAACATGAATTGCTTGTAATGTACATTTGCAACAAGTATGATAGCTTTGGAGCACAACTCATGCAGGCGATGATGAGCACTTAGGCTAAGATACCGTAATACAAGATCGATATCCAATTTCTCCCACTGCTGTAAATGAGATTTTAGCAGACCAGAAATTGAAATGCTAATTAATTTATGCTTACATATGACAGTAACTGAAACTTCTCATACACACACTTTAAATAAAAATCAGATTATGAAAAATAATTTTCAAAAAAGAAAATTTTGAATGAATTAATATTTAATTTACAGATTAAATAATTGATTATTGAATGGGAATTTGCAAAAAACAAGAATGGCAATAAATTTCCTCTTATTGCTGAAAATTCAATTCAACTCAACTAATTATTAATTTCCCTGATGTGAAGGTTCATTCATTTGAATGAAGCAAGGAAAAACCTCGTTTAATTTGTTTCGAAGGCCGTCGGTAATGTGATGGATGAGCGTCCAAAAGCCTCGCGGTCGAAATGCTCGAATGCACAGAATGAAATCATCCAAATCATCCGGCGCTTCATCCATCATATCAAAGGACCCTTTCAATGCATAATTTATCATCTGTAATGAACGAACGCGGCACATGAAGTCAACTTAATTCATGAAAGTGGACAGATATTGCGCGCGCTTAAAAGACTGATGTGGCAAAGCATCAGAAAGTTTTTCAAACTGATCTTTAACATTTTCATTGCATTCTTCGGTTCATAAAATAGAAGACTTATTTGACTGTTTAACTTCCGTCTATACTTTGTTGCTTAGTGTCTTACAACTTGTTCAAAATTGCGTATGTTTCCTCTTAACAAATCTTAAAACCATTAGACTTCTCTCTCTCTCCAGTACGTCTCCTTCCTAAGGTGGGAAAACATAAGTGAGTTACTAAGATTTTTCAATAAAATTCTCACTTAAAATTAATTTAGGCCTTAAACCTATTGTTTATTTGTGTGCCTCAGACATAAACACATTTGTCAACTTCTATTATTGAAAATATTTTACAACTTTTGAATTTCACCAAATCCCTGCAAATAATTGTGTGAAAATTTCATAGATTGCATGTGCAAATAAAATTTCGGTGCAACAAACCTGTTGAACCGATTTTTTCCGGTATTCAATTACAATCGATTTAATATCCGGATTAGCATCTACCTCGCTGTGAATGCGGTCAATCGTCAAATAGAGTAGATAACGTATCGTCTCAATTGTGCCATCTTTGGTATGTATTGTAAAATCACTTTAAAATGATGGTCTGATGTTGATTAAGCACAATAATTAAATAAAATGATTAGTTTAAGATGATTAAATGCAATGATTTGTTTAGCCATTAACGTAGAAAAACATTAGAAATAGTCTGTGCAGTGGAACAATGAAATTCTTTTACGGATTTTGAAGTGCTTTAGCGCACATTACGGAGCGGTAATCACTGTCGGGAAGATTTGCCGGTATATTAGGTGTAACGAATGCCGTCGAGGAGAGCCAAGGATGAACTCGGATAAATTCATGCGCTTTAAATCGCAGCTCATAACGTAATTTCAGCATGCAATCAAAGAAATCGGAAGAATCAAAAATGTTCAAAATTTTTGTCAAAAATTCCGAGTTCCAAACATCAATCAGGTTTCTTTCAAACAATAATTCGGTTGATATTTCTGCAAATAGAGAGTAGTAAGACCTTAACTCTTTCCCTCCGCAAACAGTGAAAGAAAAATGTTATTCACCCACCCACATTTCGTTTAGAAATTGCTTTCGCGGAAATTTTATATTTTCCTTGCGGTGGAATTGAATAGGAATCGGTGGAGTTTATTGCGATTGTCGTATATCCGGAGAAACATATTGACCTGATTGGTGGTATTTGTAGGACAAGAATTAAATGATTAAGTATTCCCGCAAACTTCATAAACAGATGGTTTTTGTCGTGAATAGCTGTTAAAACACTGCAGGATATTTCTTCACCAGTAGAAAGATAACACGACCGACAATAGGCATCATTTGCAAGCAGAACCTAATTATGTCTACAGCAGGAAGCTTTTGGCGATTAAACTGTTCGAGCATTCCTTCACCCATGCGAATTACATTTCTGTGGAGGAATTCAGGCAGAAATTCGATTGTTTGCTCATTAACAGGAAGGAATTGACTAACGTCAAAATGACCAGAATTAGCTTGAAATTCCTATGATTGAGGGGAGAGGGTGTGAAGTCAAATAAATTTGACTAAAAAAATGGATCAAATCATCCGTTAAATTTGTCCTTTTCCCAATAATCTTTGAAGGAAAACTTTCTATTTCAATTGCTTTCAAAAAAAGATCTGCAAATAATTGAACTTTCTGTTTATTAACTCTTACATACTCACTGCTTCTTTGTAATATTTCACGGAAAAACAACATTCTTACGTCAACTATTCCTTTCCCACCTCAAACAAATATCAAACACCTCAACATTATCAAAATAAGTATCAGAAAAATCAATAATCCCATTTATAATGTTCAAAATCGAAGTAAACGATCCTTGAAAAATGAATGTACTTTTATGTTAATGTAAAAATGAATGAACAAAGCATGAAATACCATCGGACAGAGCGTGGACCATAATTAGTGTAGAAATTTGCCGACAAATTAAACACCGAATTCTCTTGAGCAGAAAGTTTGAACAATTTTTTATGAATGAATATTAATTCTGCTAAGGTACTTTCTGGCTTTGTAATTATTGCCAATTCCATTTTCGAACATGCAGATTTCTAAATGAACTGTGGAATAAGCCTTCGTTTTATCCAAGTGAGCCTGCTGTATTCCAGGATTTCTTAGCTTAAAACTGACCACATCGAAAATATTTGTTGTGATGCTCAAGAAATTTAAGATCGCAATAAAGAAAGAAACAACTTCTGATGAATTTCTTTTACAGCCTTGCTAAATTCATTTGTATGAAAAACTACAAATTACTGTTTCGTCGGATTTCAGAATGGAAAGCTCTCCGTTAACCACACGGAATCGAACAAATAGAAAGAATGGTCGAGCGAAGCATCGGTAGCGCTATTTGAGGATTTGCAAATGTCATTCTCAATGCAAATGAGGAGCAGATATTTTCAACGGAGCAGAGAAAGAAAATCCTCCCATACACAGAGAGGATGAAAAATGAAATGATTCATAAGATGAAAGGAGATGACTAATTGGCACTGACTGAATATGAAAGGCAAGAGAACTAATAAGAAAAGTTATTTTTGGCCAATTGTACTCATTAATCAGGTAGGTATTTCAAATCATTCGAAAAAGTTTTTTCTGTTTCCCCCACCATTTGTTAAAGAGATGTGAACCTAAAGAAAACGTTCACTATTTAATGCCTTGTGATATTACGCAATTTGTCATGGAAAGCTTTCGACATCGAATTGCTTTACAGATTTCAAAAAAGGAAAAAAACTGGTGGCCAATTTTAATCTCACCGCAACATACGAGAACCGCTGACAATTGAAATTCTTCAGACAAGCAAATGAAAAGACTGATATTCGGTCGTATCCGGTATGGAAATGAAAGTGGATGGAAATTTTCACGGTTGTTGCATAGATTATTATAAATCAGTGATCAGAACAAAACTGTTGTGTAGCAAAAGAAAAATGTACAAAAAAGTAGTGATGTTTAGTGTAGGGAATCGAAATTAGTGAAAATTCGATCAAAAATTATCATAGAACAATAGCAGTTGTGGCCATCTCCTTAATACCGCAAACATTCTTTCCCCGATATAATCGATAATATCCGTTTTCGCCCCACTTTGCACCCCAGCTGTTCTTAATAATCCAATAAGGCTTGTTTGATTCTTCACCATAACCAACAATTAGAACACCATGATTTAGGTGTAGCGGAGGACAGAACACTTTCCATGGATGTGAGATTCCATGCCGATAGAATTGTAATGGGCTAGCATTCACACCTGAAATACGATTTTCATATCAAATCCAAACTATCCATTTTTCGACTTGCCGAATTTTGAAAATTTCCACTTGAAGAATTCCAGTGCTTTATTTTTCATCCTACTTAGCCTAAGACAAAATACTTTATTTTATATTCGATATCGATCCTAAACAATTTTCAAAAGCCAATAGTCTAAGCAGAAAAAGATAAAGACGTCTGCGTTATCACTGTTGCCGTAAGATCACAAAGCTAAGGAAATATTTCCGTACTACGACCAGTGATCGTTATAATTCGATCAGTAACGATCAAAATGAACCAAAATTCTTTTAAAACAAATGAGAAAGGAAAGGAGAAATAAAAAAGAACTATTCAGATGGCTCTTCATGAATTATTTTATTCCTTTAGGAAACAAAAAAAAGATTGGTAAATAAAATTCTTTTCCTTTATATTTTGAAGATAGCGAAATTTTAAACGGTAAATCCATAAACATACTTGAAATTAAACAAAATTTAACAAAAAGAAACCTTTTTTGAAATAGGATAATTTTTTCGTCATAGAAAGATGAGATGTAATGATATTTGCCTCCCAAAATTCAAAGGACAAATTAGCTTTGTACTGAATGAACGAAAAGATTGCAAGGTGTAACTATTTAACTATGTTATACATATTCGTTCCATTTTTGTGAAATTGCAGCAAAATTGAGGAAACAAAATAAGATGATTAAAGATGATTCAACATAATTCTAAATTTAAAATTCAAAAAATTAACTTAAGGAAACATATCTTTTTTATCTTACACTCCCACTTGGGGTCTTGTTTCCCATTAGGTAATAATGCTACTTAAGTCCGTTCAATCACTGATTAGGTTACCAAAGTTCAGACTGTACCACAATTATTTCGAGACTATGAACAAACAAGTTAAACCTGAGGGAAGAGTTGAATTATTTCCAGACATGTAAAAGGAGAAATTCATCCACTCGTTCCAGTTTATAGCTCGGGCAGAGGAATGTTGAGAGAAAATAAATCGAAAAATAGAAACATTAACAAATTCTACCGGAATGGAAACACTAGTGAAAGGTAGTCTACTAAAAAAAAATAAATACACTTTAACCAGGAAATGAGCGAAAACATTTATCTTAACAGTAAGCCAAAAACCAAGAATTTGATATCATTTTTCAAAAATTTCAAATCTGGAAATCCCGTTTTCTAGCATTCACAAACAACTAGCCAACATGTCTTATAAAATTGCAATTTTTAAGTGAAATTGTATATTTTTATACATTGGACATTTAGCACATCGACTGTACACTATTTTATGTTATAACATTACTCAGAAAATCAATCACGATTCACCAACAATTGTAATACTTTATAATTTAACTATTTTTTTCTCAAATTTCAAGAATAAATTTCCAAATATTCCAGAAAGAAAAGGAGCAATTAATTAACTCAAAATGATAAATTAATTAAGAAGTGCATCACATTACTTATGATACTGCGTTAATTCTACAGCCATTTGGTCTATTCAAAATAATACTGATTCTAACATCTACCAGTAATTTGAGATTTGCACTGAATATTATGAATTTGAATTTGAGTGTAATTATCAAAATTCTTGCTTAGTTAATGACTTAAATCATACCAATCGAGATGGGACCTTTTTTAGCAAGCCACGCTGCAATTTTACGCTCATCATCTGGTAGTTGTAAAGAATCGTTAATGTAAACAGCAATATTTTTCCTCACTAAATGACAATTTTCACCGCGACCATCGTAAGGATAATCTTTTTCTGATTCTAATCCACCCATTCGTATTATTTCCCTGTAATAAGCTTAATTTCTTCATTTGAATATTGAATCAGTAAACTGAAATTAGAAAGAGAAGTAAAACTCCACCAACGCTAATCCACTTTCGCTTTTTCGAATTCACACATTATGTGTTAAGAGAACAAGATTAAAGCTTAACATCATAAAGTTAACATACTTGTATGCATTCATCGGCAAACCGCCCCTACATCCCTGATCAATTATATCACAATCGACTAGTTCTTGCTCTGATAATGATATCAATTTACCCTTCTTAATTGCCCAGGCACCTTCAATATTTCCTGTCACGGAAAATGCCCAACAACTACCACAAGAGCCTAAAAAGACTGAAGATTACAAATAAATTCCTTAAAGAAGTACTTATTGGAAGAAATTTTAATCGCATTATCAACATTATTAACTCATCGCCCAATTGCATTGGTTCACATACTTTCTGTTCACTTACAGATATGCTTACTCATAAAGAGGGAATGGATTTTGATTATTAGCCTAATTTCGTTTAACAAAGAGTGATTAGATACATAGAAAATTTCCGTTTTCCGAAAACGTTTTCTACTTTTTATTTTATTTCTCTAACCTAGCAATTATCCTCAAAAAAATTCTTAGTTCTCCCATTTCATTTCAATTACGTTAAGCACTTCAACTCACTTCAATAATTGTCTCAGTCTACTTCATTAACTAACCTTGATTCTTCACTTCCGTTACCACACCTTTATCACGCCAGTCAAACGACTCAGGTATTTCATAGTCATTGACACCATGTTCAGTTAAATTTGCCAAATATTTCGTATTTTTATCCAATGGCCATTCATAGGGTAACATAATCTGATCAAATATGATTAATGTCGTAATCAAATATGATCTTCATTATTACGACATTAATTAATACATTTAATATTAACATGATATAATCATTTTTGAGTGATTCAAAGTAGAAATAATTATTGGCAAAACTTGTTTATATTTTAAATCTCAGAGGGAAAGGAATAGAAAAACAAACCTTCCTGAATTCCTCTTGGGTGATATCACTATAAGGTGTTTCACCATAAACTGCTGTACCTTGTTCATTCTTTTGCCACAATTTTGCCAAGCGTAAATTTCGCTTATAAATTCGAAATCTCTTCAACAATTCTTCTTTGCTGCTATATTTGCGATTGTGTCTAAGAGAAACAAAATAAATGTATACTTACCCTAAACTTATTTTTCAACTTTAACTTATCGGGGTATATATTCAGGACTTGAGTATGTTTTCTACTCCGGAGTCGTATGCAAGATCTCGATCATGTTTGAAATTCAAATTCACAAACATGGATGGCGTTGATGAAATCCGGAAGCCTTTCTACTCGGAAACCTTATGTAAGCTACAGTAATACTACGGATTTGCAAATCTTATATGATTTCCTAGAAATTGTAGAGGCTTACTCTTGGATGAAGTTTCCGAACAAATTCCATAAAGTAAAGTCTTTTTCTATGATAGTCTGTGTTGGTTCGTAATATCGATGGCCAACTCTGATGGCTAATTTATCCATGTTATTGCGAAGTCGATGTCCTTCAGTAACAATCTTTGGTCTAAAATTTATTTCAAATTTTTAGATTATTTTGAAAAATGTTCAACACAAAATTTCACATCAATTCAAAATTGAATACTATGACTAATTGCTTCTCAATTTCGTGGCCTCTGAGTATTTAGTTTTAAATTCATTAAAGTTAAAAAATTGTTGTTTTCTAAAACCTATAAAGTTGTAAAACTTCTTTCTATCTTCGCTATTTAGGAGCTGTCATTTCTAGCATGAAGAAGCTATTAGAAAATTTGGAACTAAAAATTCCATAAGTATACTCTATTTGACGCTCGAAATTGGTCAGGTGCTCCTTATCACATCCAATATTTGTTATCTCTTCAATACTTTCCCATGCTCTTTGATATATTTCAAATCTACAAACCTGTAAAGAAAAGAAAAACAGAATACTTTCAAAAATTACAGAAATATAAACGTTTCCTCTCCTAAAAAAATTCTAAAATTTCCATGAGAATTGTGAAAGTTTAAAAGCAAAAGCTGGAATGATCACATTAGGCTAACTGAATAGAACTTTCTCATTGCTTGTTTGTGTTTGTAACAAAAAAATTTTGCAGGTTCAATTAAAGCTGATCTGTCGTCTTATAACAACCAGCTGATCACCAGAATAATTAAACACTTGCATCGGAAATTTCGTCCTGGTTAACAGTCCTCATGATTTAAGGTCACAACCTGTTGTTGCTTTGGCAACTTATCATTCCAGTTAATTAGTAAGTAATAACAAAGATATGAAAATCGAGTACTTACTTGTTGTCCATAACTTGTAGTTTTATTGCAACTCATAGTTCGTATATCATTATGAGAAACTGACTGAAATTTCGATTGCGCATAAGTGATAATTTAAAACTATTTATTCCTATCATTCTTTTTAATTTCGTAGAGATAAATCCTTTTATCTTCTATTTTCCTCCTATACTGAAAATATCGAAACATTTTGAATTCGAACAAGATAAGTAATCATGAAGAAATCTCCGCCATATTTTTTAATACAACGATAATATCCTTTACAAATTAAATTTAATTATTTCTCACACAAAAGCATTAATGGAAAGGAACAAGAAAATAACTGTTAAATCCTAAGAAAAAGCAAAAAAAGAAATATTATAAAAATTTGCTAACATTTTTGGTACAATTCGATTGCGCCATAAGAACATCAAGAACATATTTGATGCCAGCGACTACTTGCGATGTTATGTGTAAAACTTTCACGGGTACCCAATGATACGCGTCATTTGACGCTCGATTCAGCTCCACTGCAGCACGCCATGACATATCCTACAAAAAAGAGGAAAGCGGAAGTAGAATGGTCACTGCAATACCCTCTCAACACGAATGAAAATAAGTCAAAGGACTGGATGGTTCATCATCTTTCATTCTTGCGGATGAAGTAAAGTATTCTGCAGTTATGGTGCAAGTGTCATCATTGGTACCAAATAATTTTATTTAATTCATTAGTAATGGTGCCAAGAGAATCAACGGTTGGAAACTAATGAAACACCTCATGTTCAAGTGAATTACGTGGAAAATATCGTCTGACTTACCCAAACTTCTTCGAAAATTCATCTGTTCATTTTCCAGGCAAAAATTCCATAATAACAGCGATAACAAGAATAATACCTCAAATTCCCTCCTATCAACTTGCTCCACGTCATGTTTGCCGCCAATCAAGAATGATTTCTGAATATGTTTCGCCTGATCGATCGGTATTTCCTGATTACTATTAATACTAAGTTCTTCGGCATTATGTATAATGCTGTTCGATGCTGGCACAATATTTGCTAAAGCAATCACAACTATTGTCCAAATCAGTCCCAACATTTGTAGCCTTAACAGTTTATTTATTCTTTGATTGTTTTAAAACGAATGTAATGAACCAGCATTTCACTTCAAAGGATAGAAGTGGCCTTTACTTCAAAAGGACGTAAAAATAAGAGAAGAAAATGATAAGCAATACTTAAGTCGAGCAAAAAAGTAATAAGAAGAGGAATAGTTTTTCGTTGTTTTAAGAAAGTGAAAAAGTGAAAGGGAAAAACAGTTAGCGAAAGAGAATTAGGAAGTGGGAAAAGCACTAAGTCAAATTAGTCTGTGGAAAAATGAGGAAAACTTTACTTCAATAAAATTATGATTTATCCATTTTGTATAACAAAGAAAGATGACTTTGACTGAATTAGTTGAGATAATTAAATGAAATTTGCTGGTAAGTGATTAGTAAGTAATAAAAGATAGGAGTGATGGATGTCTGGGGAGTGTGTGTTTAACTGAAATGAACAAAGCTGGACTTATTTCAACGTCGGATCGGCTAATGAAAGGAATAAATAGAAATGAAATTAGACGTTCCAGTGGGAATAGAATTATAATTGAATGAAGAAAAAGGGAGTGGGAAATAAGGTTAAGGACAAATTAGTTAATCTTATTTCAGTTCACGGCATCGTATGTTAGTGTTCAAAGAATTCAATCCAATGAAGAAGAGAACGTCTAATGAATTATATGCACGTTGCTAGGATGAAAGGAAATTATTCAGAAATGTGGTCGAGTGATATCGACTAAAAGTGATGGGAAAGAGAGATTGGGAAAAGAGGGAAGGGAAGGGAGAAAAAGAGAGATGAGAAGGGGAAAGAGAAAGGGAAAGGAATGGTAAAAGTTGTGTTGGAAACACGTTTGTAAAGTTCAGAGGTCACAGAGAGAAAATACAGTTCTTCACGTGAACCATGAAAAGTTCATTACTACAAATGTCGAAAATATAGCATGACGTTACAATTCACTAAGTAATGCAAAATATTTTCCTTTTGTCATCTTTTTTATGAGCCGCAAAATAAAAATAATTTTTTTGCCAAAGACAACTAACAAAACTGTCGATCGCTTTTTAAGTCGAAAATTTTAAGGCATTTTACATCTATCCCAACACACTTTCATATCACAGCCACAAAGTAATCAGTCATTTGAAACCAAAAAAATGAATAAGCCTGTTTGAAAAACCGTTTAAAGGTAAGAAGGAGCAAATTATCAGGAATGAAGTACCGTTTGTTCTTTCCCAAAGACTAATGACAATAGCAGAGTGAGAGAAAGAGAAAGGGTGAGGGAGCATGAAGAAAGTAATACAAATCGCTTTAATTTTGACAAATTAAAGAGAATTAGGGGAAAAAAGGTGGATATCAAACAGCACTTCAGTCTTAGCAAATGAAAGGGAAGGTGTAGAAGAGGCGTACACAGAGAGGGAGGGAGAAAGATGGAAAAGGACTTGTTGAACAATTAGCGCATGCGCAACCTGTCCTCCTCTACCCTCTTGTCTTCTAATATGTTCATAACTTGTATTTCCGGTTGTAAACTTGATTTTGGGGAATACTAGTAATAGTAATAATCTAGCGGGTTGGGTAAATGCAAATGCTGAAATCTGAATTGTTGGACAGAACGGCTAAAAATTAATTGAACAAGCAGAACCGAGCAAAGTTAGTTAAATTGCGCGGAAGTGAATGGAGCTGATCAATTAATTTCTAATTTTCACTTCATCAGATTGAATAAAATTGATTAAATTACGGGAAATGAACGAAGTATGATGGAAATAAAAGGACTAACTTAAAACTGAATTATTGGATTACTGTTACGTCATATTCGCTGATTCGACAAGCACTTTCAAACGATTTTAGTAGTAATCATTTAGCTGAATTGCTAAATTAGAATGAAGTGGAGCAAATGAGCAGTAATTAATTAATTAATTGTAATGAGACTAAAGAGATGAGAATTATGCAAGCATTGCTGTGAGTGCAGGAGTGAAGAAAGAAAGGTATTGAGGAGAATTGGAAATGAAAAAAGCTTAGCGATCAACAAGCATCAGAGCAGCAGCAACAGCGATCAATCTGTGGCAACTGATGAGATGAGGTTGTTGTTGGTTGGAGGGGAAGGAAGGAGAGGAACGGGAGAGGAATTAACAGTTGAGAGAGGGAGATCACCGACTCATCTAGTCGCTGTGATGGGGAAGAGGGTCAAGTGGTGACAGATGCAGTAGAAAGTTAGTTCTGGCCAGGTGGCACGTGAGCACCATCATTTAGCATTAGGCCATGAATTTTCTCCGAAGACTTCGTACCTCTCTTGATGTAAACATCTCTCTTGCAAGACATTCCATTAATGAAGTTTACATTTAAAATTTGAACACTTCCGATTCATTTCATTTGGTCATTAGTTCGCAAGGGAAATAAAATGATTTAGAATATAAAACGAAATTAGAGTCACGCCGCACGAAACGTTCAAGTCACACAATTAGCTCGTGAATCGTTTCAACAATCTTTCACTTTGTTTTTACCTGTCTAGGTGATCTCACTTCTAGAAAGACTGTTATTCCGCATTTTTCTGACAGTTTTTTTGTTGTAAAAAAATTTTGATTTATGCCGTTCGTTAATGAAAAACATTACTTTTCCAAATGTTCTGTTGGTGTGCAAGCATTAATTAATTAATTAGTTTAATTTCCTTATGATATCATATAACTAACACCAATCCCAACGCTTCTCTTTTGCTCCTTTAAGCGATCGATGGAGCGGTGAACAAAACATTTTATTCTTTTAATAAATTCTTTTCCACACAAAACTCTCTGCCTTTCCGTTGCAAAAAGCAAATCAACGAACAGTAAATAAACAATTTTAATGTCTCCAACTAAAAATAACCAAATTATCTGCATTTTCTCCAATTCGATAAAATTATTCAGCAAATAATTGACCAACAACTTCATCCCACTGATAGCACTACAACCGATGAGTCATCACTGTGCTCATAAATTCTGATTCAACATTTCAATGACATTTACCGAGTAATATTGTCACATTACTCCTGAAATTTGCTAAAGACAATGTTGCATTTTATTATACATTTTGTTTTATTTTATAAATTCGAAACTTTGAGAACTTCAAAATTAAAATTTAGGAAGAACTGAAATTGAATTTTACATAAAAAACGAACGTCTTTTCCAGAAAGCATTTTTTGGAGTCAAAATAACATCGATTAGAATAAATGATTCCATGTTGATCACAAACTGGTGACCAGTCGTTGTTGCAGTCAGTATCCATCGAGCAACATTCACCAGAAATTTATCAAAAAAGTTTTTTCTTTTACAGGGAGGAATTAGAATAACGTATAATACGTGTCATTTGTTACGTGACTAATTTAGCAAGAATAGCAGAGAGGCATGTATGACAACAGTTTTACATGCTATACGTAAACTTTTTTAGAGTACTTTTTTATACTTAAATAACTTACCATAGTACGCTATTTTAATTAATTTCTGCTGTGTTCGATCCATTATGCATTGTTTGTGCCGAAAAGCACAGAAATTAGGATGAGTTATGCCATCAGTATCACAAACAGGCCCACTATCAGTACAGTTTTCAGAACGTGGTACCGTGCAACACTCACCCATATATGCCATTTGAAGGGTGCGATTGTTACGACGATGTGATTCACATTGCGCCAATCTACAGTTAGTTTCACATTTCGTAAAATTTGGAAAAACAAGAAAAAGATTATTTTAAAAAATTGCTCAAATATTTAATTAAATGTAATGTCAACACTGATAGGCCCGGATGGAGTGATGTTAATATGCCCAGGACAGATCATGCCATATACCTAAACTTGCACCAATTGTCATGGGTTGTTTGTGCATTATCACAAAGTGACAATCCTGATTGTTCTTGTTGACAGTTATCCACACAGCATTCACCCCAATATCGAATTGTTAAATTCGTCTGGAAACGTTTCCGTGAAAGGCATGCCATTCGTTCATATTCACAAATATTATTATGTGTGTGACCTTCGCTATCACAAATTGGTGATAAATTATCGCTATCATTACATTTTGCACTAATTTCCCTACAGCATTCTCCTAAAAAAATTTCTTCCCTTATAATACGAAGATGCAAGTTTTTAAAATTAAACATTGACTGGTAAATATTCATGCAAACTACCAGTAATTTCAAAGCATAATGCAAGTGACAAAGCTAAACGCTTTCTTCTAATCGAGCAAAATTTCGGCATAAATTCCTTTTGAAGTTGAGTCTAAATGAAGTCACCTGACCTATATAGTCAAGTTCCAGTTTCGTTTCTTTGCTTCCCATCGGATCCCACCAATTAAATTCTTTGCTAAGTCCACAAATCGCATTGTTCAATTCACATTCGTTTTGATATGTCACGCCTATTAAATAATTATCACTCATCTATGACTGATGTATTGTTGTCAAAGGAAATAATCACTCCTTATCACTAAAATGAATCCCATCTTCCAAACATGTTGAGTTTAACGGAAATTTGCGAAAATTTCAAATAACCGTTTGAGGCGCAAACAGGTTGGTAATCATTTCGGTTGCACAGCATGCTGCATGCATCATTGGGACATGCCGTATAGCTAGCGATACTTAGTGGTTGACCATCACGTCGTGTAGCAATGCAGTTTTGCATGCTAAACATACATAAATTCTGCAATATTATTGAAATGAAATAAAAATTGCGATTTGTAATTGAAAAGAAGAAATATTTGTTTAAATTTCAAATTATTTATGTAACCAAACTCACTGAATGAGTAATATTGCGGTTGTCGCACAGGGGAGCCCAGTGCTGTT
Source organism: Litomosoides brasiliensis (assembly GCA_013365375.1). Taxonomy (NCBI): domain Eukaryota; kingdom Metazoa; phylum Nematoda; class Chromadorea; order Rhabditida; family Onchocercidae; genus Litomosoides; species Litomosoides brasiliensis. The sequence goes on along the minus strand of JABVXW010000147.1, from coordinate 15,923 downwards.
CACATCGGTTTATGCAGCATTCGCCGTCATATGCCATCAACAGGGTGCTGAAGAGAATAATCTATGCGAATTCATCCTGCTCATTTACCCCTACACTTACTGTTCTAGCACCTACTCAGTGAATTAACAGAGATTGAGCATCGTTCCAAGGATTTCAAATGTTCCTTCCTCACTGAGGATACGAACATTTCAAATTTCACGTCATTTTGCTGAGTGTGAAGAAGTATGTAGAAAGGACATCATTTCCACAATGTATTCTGCAGAGAAAAGTTGCATAAAAATTAATTCATATTATGTGTCATCCGTTGCACCCTTTTTTTTCAGCGAAATGATAAGAGGGATGGAGAGACCTGTTAACACATCGAGCTTTCATCAAGCGACATCGATTAACATAGGTAATTCCATCTGTACCGCAAATAGGCTCGTAATTTGGGTCACACTCTGCACTGTCATTGCATTTCGTTGCTTCATTCACATCTGCAACTTTCATTGTGTGCTCAATTAAGTCGATTTTTCAATTTGACAAGCCCAAAAATATCTGTCACAGATGGAACATCCAGCTTTTAACCATAAACGATATAATGGCATTAATTACAGTGGTACCCTCAGGTAATTTATTGTCGTTTGAGGGAAATGTCGCGGAGCATCCACCATTCTCATTTATCAGTGTTATACTGTGATGTGTAATTTTTTCTTCTCGACATTTATGTACCTTGAAGAAGATATTCATAGTGAAATTGATTAAACCTATTCAAATTTGCTGAAATTTCGAACAGAAATTGTGAATACTTACACCTGAACAAAAGCAATACCGTGGGATCACATTCATAATTTCATTTTTTTTCAAATATGAATTTTTTAAATTAAATTTCAAATTCTTCTCTGAAAAGGCTTCAATCATTTTAATACAATCAACAAATGAGCAAATCGTTATGTAACCTCAAAGTGACAACGACTTAAATGAGTGACATTGCGAGAATCGCAAACTGGTCCCTCTGATTCCAATTGTCCCTTACCATCAAAAAACTGTTCGCACGTGTCTTCCGTTGGACAACAGCGTCCCGTCTGTAAAGCACACTTTGCTTACGTTTTCTTTTCAACTAAACTGTGAATTAATTGTGTTGAAACATTTACGGGTAGGAAACTGAATTAATTGAGGAACATATCTCTACATAGTAGCAAAGTACATAAAAAATAACTTGAAGAATGTTGCTTATCGTTACTATGAAATCACTGCTTTGAAAGAAAGCATTTTTCCGAAAAATATATGCCCAAAAAGTTAATAATCGTCTAAAATTTAATCGCTGGTTGAAATTTGTTGCTTAAAAAATGTTTGAGCAACTTGAAGTCTACTTGAAATTTGTTATTTAAAAAGTTGAGCCATCGTCTGAAAAGTTAATAACTATTTGAAACTCGGTTACTGCTTGTGCACACCAAAAAATTATTATAAATTCATTAATTGTCATATTGCCACTCCTCATTTTATTGCATAAATTTATTTCCCTAAAAATTCACTTGCAAATGTTTTTTAACTTTCCATTTCAATTGTATCTTCAACCGCTTCATTCAATAATTGCTGACAAAAAATAAAATGCGCCAAAGTTAACTATGCATAATTTACTGCTCTTCTGACATTCCTTTCCTTAGCCACTCCGATCAACTACATTTTTCTAAAAAATAAAAGAGGGAAAATTAACATATGCGGCGGTAATGTTGTAACCAAACTTTCGCTCATAAATGCATCGTAACATTTCAAATTCGCATTTTCTCTTCGTACGTCCAGCCTGATCGCATACAAAGTTCGAATCCGGTTCCGTCTCTCCCATCCTCTCATTGCAACTTGAAGCCAAACAGTCTCGACACTCACCTGCCATTCAACCAGAAAATAGCACAGAAATAACATTAGCAAAAGAAACAAAAAAGCGGAAGCAATTTAGACTAGCCAAGTAACTCCTGTAGTACTTTGCAAACCAACCGTAATAAAGTTGCTCTAAATTTCTATCTCGACATCTTGCATTTAAGAATAAACATCGATTGGGATAAGTAACAAAAGTTGTCGCACATATTGGCTGATATGGGAGATTCTCCGCGCATCGACGGTAGCAGCGGCGTGATGCTGAAGAAGAATCTCACTTAAAACTTTTACGGGAAGAGATGCATCACAACGTTATTACAACGGCTAAAATATCGGTAAATACCTTGTTGTGGATGACCTTTTGAATTCTCGCCTTTCTTGTCATTGTTGGTGGAGCACAGTTTTTCATCAGCTAATGATAGCTGTTTTCCAGTTTGCTTAGCGATGCATTGTGCCCGTAAAAAAGTACACTGATTTCTTAAATTAGTTTAAATTAAACAAGCATAGAAGAAATTTATCACTTAAATTAATAAAAAATTACTTACCTATGCCAACGGCCATTGTTGTCACATACAGGCCGTCTCACGCCACTACAACTTTCAAGCTTCGGACATTCAATTTGCTCCTTAAAATAAGTTTCAAGGAAAGTTTGTTTGATCAAACTATTTTATCGTAAATTACTACAGTTTAAGCACAGAGATTAAAATCCGTCAACTTATTTATAATTGTGCCATCATGAAAACTCTTCTATTAATTCATAAAATATATGAGTAATTAAATAAATTGGAAGTCCCGCATAATTAAAATAGAATTTCCAAAAATAATCAATCATACATCAATCATGGGTCTTTCACTTTCATCACGCTCATCAACACGTGTAGTAATCGACGTTTGATTGCAAGCCGTTAAAGCGTACAAAAAAGAAGCGTTAGCTTCACCCTTGAAAGTTTAAATCATTTATCCACTTAGATATTCTGCTCTCTACAAATTAATTGCTGATGATTTTCCTGGTTTTAAATGACAACTACTGAAGCGATAATTGTAATGGATGAATTTATGAGAAGCGGATCTTACGGTGTCAATTAATAATAGCTTAAATTGATACTTAATTTCCTAATAAATTACACCACAACTGGTCTGATGTAAAAACAGATAAGTCTCCTCACTGTACCCAACGTTTTATAAAAAAATTTGTGAAATATATAATTGTAGCACTCCAAGGAGCATTAATCATTTATTAACTTACACTTTTCCTTTCTAAGCAGTTGAGTTTTTGAAAAGTACACAAATTTCGATACGTCTTTTGTCTGCTATCGCATACAGGCCTGTTTTTTTGAGAACACTTTGTGGGACAGACCTAAAATATGTGAGTAATTTCTGCAGAATACTGCTATAAAACGGATTTTTTCTACATAATTTGAATAAATTTCAAATAGTCTCCAAACTTAACAACGAATAAATTATAATGCTTGAGAAGGCCTAAAATATAAATGTCACATCTAAGGGCTCACTCATCGAACTCATCATTACCGACGATCAGCCATTTTACAAGTGGGACTTTTTAATGATGATATTTAACCCTCGACTGTAAATCTATTAAATTGAATTAAAATGAAGGCATTTCATTTATTTATTCATCCTACTAAGAATAGAAGTGATTATCAGTTGTTGCAGTGGCCGAGGAGGAAAGAATCGCTGCATTCTCCGAACTGCTATTGCGATAATTTTTAGACCCACATCGATCACAAGTATTATTTGCAAAATCATTTCGTTTCTTTTTTTGCCGAAATACGTAAGATATTAAACTTCAGGAATTCGTTGGAATTTGGAGAACTTTAGTTTTTTTTTGTGTAAGTGTTCGAAGATGATAGGTGAAGTCTTACTTCCTCTTCAAAGGTGAAGACAGGAGAGTTCATATTACATGGCCCCACATGTACCAAAATCCTAAAATGATTGTGACGCGAACTTCTCCGCTTGCAACTAAATAAGGCAAGTGAACAAGGACTGCGATGAGTTTGATTCATATTATCGCATACAGGCAGCAACTGCTTTGGTTCATCATTGCAAATTGCCATCACTTGCTCACATGTTTCTGGCACGGTTCGACTTACTCGAGCCACGTTTCGTTTACTGTTTCTCGTCTCCACCTGGTTTAAAACTTCACTTTTAATATGAAATCCTTGTTGCGAGTTTTCGTGCTTGCAATAATGCAAAGCTTGAAAAATTTATTGTAAATATTTGCATACTTTTTTTATTGCCTGCTGAATGATATTGGGGTCTGAAGACGGTTGCAACAACAGAGCAATTGGATTACGCCGTGCCTTATTTTTAGTAGTGGGAGTTGTCGGAGTAAGAGGGGAAGGAGGAGGAGATGTACTATTAGTTTGTTGAAATTCAAGGAAGACATCGTTATTATTATTATTGACATGATGAATTGAATTAGTGGAAATTAATGGGACAAGTAGTACAAATAATATTGCAGCAATAGTTGACGTGGTGATGTTCCATCCTGACAACATCTGTTACTTCCTGGAAGAAGGAAATGTTTCGTGCCGTAAAAAAGAAATTTCACATCTACACGGGAAAGAACGAATTCTCCTCTGCTCTCACACTCAGTGAATTGCTCTCAACTAGTCGGAACGTTGGGTCGTTCATTTGAAATGGAAAAAAACTGTGGAAAATGCTTTGACAAGAAATGATGCTCTGTGCTTGAACTGTGATGAAAATGAAAGGATTAAACGATCCCAACAGCATTTCAGCCATAAGAAAAGTGATTTGATTACATTGATAACATTTACCCCACCAGTTTCACAATTCCCTCCTCACACGTTATCGATGAAGTAAAAAGAAAAATCAAGCGTTTTCTTAGAAAGTTCGAAATTCTACATGGATCGACGAGTGCGAGAGATGCAGTAAGTGTTAGGTATTACAATAGAGGTATGATAACAAAGTGATAGTGTCCAATTCAGTGTTATGCAATTGGTGTAAAATTTTTTAATGAAAAGGGAAAATTCTTGATAAGTTGCAATTTTAATATCAATGGTTCAGTAAGAAATCATTCAAAACAAACTCTTTCAATTGTTCGATTCACCATAAATGCAATATCCTCGAAATTTGCTAATTCAAGTCTAAATGATTGAAGAGATGAAAAAATTAAATGAGTTCAGGAACATAAAAATTAATAAGGACGTTATGAAATTTGCAGCACAGGTTAGATGTAGACATTGAATAACGTGATCGCTCAAATGATATGTGAAACAGGTGAATGAGATTACGGTGACTGAGAATAGCAACACACAGTTAGCTAGCCGTCTCCTTCCGCGAAAACGTTTATAAATCAGCTAGCGCGGAAAGGAAAGAAATTAGTATTTGACAAAAGGAAGTAATCAGATGCATCTCCTCCTAAATCTACCTGTTCAAATTATTATACCTTTGCCTATTCACACCATTCTGCTTAATTCAAATTTTTCATTCAGTTTTTCTCAAAAGACCCAAACTTCATGCCATTTTCGGGATTTTTTCTTCAATCAGATATCTATTGCAATTCCACTTCTACCGTTTTCTATTCCCAACTTAAGTTGCTATCAAGCACTTATCGCCGCTGGAAGAATGAAAGACTTAACAAATAGAACTGAATAAATGAAGGAACCGATGTGAAAAGTTAATTGGTGTCATTGCGAAACTGCGCCTCTGCTCAACAACAATTGGGTCGTTCCTCAGTTCATCCCACAGCACCTGTTTTATTACCATAATTAACCATACACATAATGAAATTGAAAAGTGTTTTTTCTTTGTAATAACTCCTAACCCTTCATTCTTTCCTTTTATTTTCAGGAAACGTTGGAATATTATAGGAACATTATTTGCCACAAAACGTAATTGTTACCAGAAATAATTGCAAATTCGTAAATTGTTTCGTTGTTGAATCATTTTAATAAAATTAGACTTTACAAGTGTTTAAATTCTTCTACCACAGTAAAGATGCTCGTTTATAAGTAGGTATTTTTATAAATTTTGTCCTACAAACTCGTGAATTGCTGATAGAGGATGTGAGGAGAGGGTTTCAGTAAGGTCTGCCATTTCAGGAACTTTTACATAGCATTCCAGATAGGGTCTATCTGAAATCTTTTATATGGAGGCTTCCTTTTACATGACTCCTTTACATGAGTTCAATGCCTTTCGCGCTTTCCTTCAGGCTCAACAGTTTAGCAAGTACTAATTCCAAATGTATTCATTTCAAATTCTACTGAAAATTAAGTTTTTAAATTGACGTAGTAGTTTGCATCTTTTGAAGGATTTTAAATTGCAGTGTCTATTACCATTCATCAGAGCATGCAAAGAACAGATAAAAGTTGTTTAAAAATTGAAACTTTAAGTGCAAGTGAATGTATTGTAATAACGGTAGACAGAATTGCGATTACTGATGTACGGAGAAGATTAGAATAAAACTCTATTTTATTGCTCATAATTTTTTGGCAAGGACTGTTCCAGACTTGTTCACAAATGCTTACAAATATTATTTTAATTACTTAATTGATCGCTTATTTTTTTATCGCTTATCATACCCGCCAGTCTACTTTATTCCTCCTCATCTTCCTATTCCTTGCCTATTATTATTGCTTTTTCAATTCATCTCTCCTTATGTAACCTGCAACAAGTGCTGCGTTAAATTATTAATTAATGATAAATGAAATAACTTTCTAATTAAAGAAACAAAAGTTTAAACTTCGTGGCATTAAAATCCTTGCTTTAATTAAAACATATTATTCGTATGCAAATTTCTATCTTTATGATAACCAAGACGATTTATCAATAGCTTCATTTTCGAAATAATCAGTTAAACATCGATACTCATTGCAGACTAACTGTAAAAAGTAATTAGCTTAAATTCCTACTTAACAAAATGTCCATTTCTTATTTTTTACTTACTGATCAGCTATAGGTAGAAGTGGAAAAAATATAAGGGGAGGGGGGGGGGGGAGGAGGGAGAAACTAGGAGATATTTGGTCTGAATGTTGGTTGAACGCTAGATAATTATACTTTGTAGACGCCAGAGCGCTTGAATTTTGTGAATTTAAAAGGTGCATAGTTTGCACTATTTGCAGTCTATTAGCATACATTGGACAAAAAAAATATCACGTTTATCTTAACGTAAAAATTAGTCCTAATTAATTAGTCTAAGCCAGAATCAAACAGGAAACTCTTCATGATAATATTTTAGTTTGCGAAATAGACGCGATCTTGGACATTTATTTAATTTTAGGAAGGAACACAGACTCGAATAACTTCACGTCTTGCATTTTTCTTTCAACTATCATTGTGAAATTTGTCACGCAGGTCAAAGGTGCCTGTTCTCAAGTATGTCTACATATATATGTGTGTGTATGGAAGTGGCTCAGTTAATGGTGGATACTATTTTAGAGTTAGATTTGACTGATTGTCATAAGAAGCTATGCAGTTGTATAGCAAGGCTGTTGTGAAGTAAGTGACGAGTGATTTATAGACGTCTATAATTTGTCTTAAGGCATTCATTCCGACAAGAAATTGGAGTAAGAAGTAAATTTCATGTGTGGTTTTGCATGTCTTCATGAACTCTCTGAAAGGCGGAAATTCTAATTGATTCATACCCAACCTATCTTTCCTGCTTTTTTGACATTTCACTTTCCATAACAACCGACAGGAGCTTTTGTTATTGTTCTCGATTGTTCTCTTCTGCTCCGTTCTCGACTTCAATAATGAACAATTCTTACTCTCATCTGTTTTTGCCTTCCACATTAATTTCCACACAGAAGTTAAAACTAATTAAATTAATGAAACTAGTAATGCTAACTTAGTCCACAATTTCGTAAGTCGTTTATAAAAATGCAAGTATCTGCTGACTTAAGCTTAACACTAATTATGATAAAGAAGCACACTATCATAGCATAAAATGTTGCATTTGCCACTTAGCAGCTTTATATTCACCTCACCGTTAAGGTGCAAAATTAAGACAAAGCTAAGGATGAGACAAATTTTCAGGCCTGAAAATACTTGAATTTGGAAAACTTCCAGAAGTAGGCGATGATAAAATGAATGGAAAATTGCATATCAAAATAATTACAATTATCCCTGAATTTAAACGCATAATTTTAATTTCGCAACTGTTAGAAAGTCATCAGAAAGCTGGAAAATAAAAATTTTCCAATTGTTGAAATTTTTGCAGTTTAAAAGCTTTTCAGATGAAAATGATTGTCCATCTGTTTATCTTCAAAAATTTTTCTGTTTCGCAACTGTTAAAAAAACTTTTTGTTTTTTCTGCATCGTCAGATATAATTCTTTCAGATAAATGCATATTTCATAACAACAAATGCAGTAGAATTATTGCTTCGAATAGTTAGTTAATAATTAAGACAGTTAGTAATTAGCAAATTAAGCGGCAGATAGCAAAGCTGTTACTATTACCAACAAATGATGAATTACTGATTATCTCATAATCAGCGCAAAATTCTTTTCCGCTCTTCCTGTTGTACAATGTCGAAAGACAGAACACAATTTCGTTGGCATTCTAAAATGCGTCATTTAGTTCTTCTCTGCTTCTATCTTCAACAACCGTACTTTTGTAAGATTTTCCTTTGAATTTCCAAATTCTACCAAAATGAGTCGAATTTAAATATTAAAAGATATCTTTGGAATGTTATCAGAAGTCAAAATAGGTTCAAACTTGGCCTTTGCTTCTTTTTCGGAACGTAAACAAACTTTGTTAGAAAATTATGATCTACCACGTGTCTTTGTCGAATTCTAATTTAATTCATATCTTTTTGCTACTTCATCCCCAATAACCTCATTTGGTCTGACCTGTGGTCTATAGCTTGAGAAAGTTCATTTTCACGTTGAATGAGCTTGTTGTATGTAGGCATAAAAAACGAGAAATAATCAAATGTTTATTAAAATATGCACGGCTCTTGGTAAATATCAATGCTAACACAGTTTGTTTCCGATCAGATCCGATTTGGCTATGAAATGGAATGGAATTGAAGAAAGTTGATGTTAACAGACAAGTGGAATTGCATTAAAATGAAAGCCGAGGCGGATGACGTTTTGGAATGCAAAATAATAATAGCAAAGAATTGTAAGGGATGCTTTGGAAACTTTCGTAAAGATAATTATTCTGCGAATACATGCGTATGGGTCGGCTATGTTGTAGATTGTTGAACAGTCATTCGCATGTGTCACGGCTCTTTCCAATGCTTTTCATTTTTGACTGCACTCTGATTTTCACGTGTTTTGTTCGTTCCGAAAAATGTTCCAGTGGAATTGATGAGCAAGTTTTTAAGATAACATTCACTGTTATCTAATAGTGAACGGAAAAATGTTTTGTGAGAAGGAAGAAAGTCGGTCTTTTCTAGCGAATGGGCAGCGTTGACGAGTTTTGCAATCCGTAATTGGTGAGATATCCATCCCTATCGCTTTGTTTCTTTAGCCAAGTTTCACGAGGAAACCCACATATCCTTGGCTGCTTTACTTTACTATCGAGCAATGATGGCTGAATGACAAAGTATGCTTCGTTTGCTCGCAACTCCCATCGCAAATTGAAAAGAAAATATGACTGTGGAAAATGAAAATGTATTGCAGGAATTTTGATTAGATTATAACGCTATTGAAGAATTGAAAAAAACAGCTTCATCACATTCCTTTTTTCTTGTTCTGTATGAATTCTGAAAGCAAAAGCTCCGCATTGACGAGAGTGGGATTCGAACCCACGCCTCCGAGGAGACTGGTGCCTTAAACCAGCGCCTTAGACCGCTCGGCCATCTCGCCCACCGTAGGTCACTCTTGCTGGCAGGTGATACATGAATTTTTTAAATCAGTTCATTGACTATTATTGGTATGTATATTTAATGACAGCAAGGATTTCGGGCATATTCGTCTTCGTCAAACACTTTTTGAATTTACGCAGTTGTCTCGATTGCATTAACTATTCTTTCATTGTTCACAGTAATAATGAAAACTACCCGTTGAGATATGTGGAGCGTCTGATGTGTGAATGAGGTATAACCGGTTGTAAATTATTGGAAAAAGAAATTACTGAATATGAATAAGCAGAATTTATTTCAGGAAGATTCGAAAATCAGAGCGAAAGATGCAAGTAGATGAGTTAGATGGTGACCGATGAATGTGGTTGATTGGTTTCTGTTTTCCATTGTCCTACAACTGGAATTTAGCAATAAAGAAAAATGAAATAAGGACTGATAATGAAGAGATCATCAATAGTAATGCAGCAGTAACCAACTTATTGCTGAATATGTATCAAATAAAGTGGAGAGGGATTTGGGGGACATTGAAATGTATTCCATTCCGTCAACACAACTGGCCGTCTATTGACCTTTGAACTACCTATTCCTGTTGTTGCTCGTCCTGATGAGGTATTAACACAGGTTATTAATTAAATACTTAGAGCAGCGGTAGAGATTTGAACTCAAATAAATTACTTCTCATATACTTTATCTATTTATTGATCAATTACTAAAAGCAAAAAACAAAAGATCGTAACTCACTTTCTTGATTGCTTTTAAACTTAATCTTGGAGTTTTTTTGGAAAATGTGTTTCATGCCACTTGCTAATCTTATGCAAAAGACGATAGGACCATTCTGCAGCAAAAAATATGGATGCATTTGCTGGAATTGCACTAAAAATAAAAATGAAATAAGAATATTCAAATAAGGTTCTTTAATTAATCCCATCAAATTCCTTTAACAGTTTTTAAAATTGATCATTTCTTTATCACTTAACTTAACTGGCGTTCTCTTAAATGTTATTGACTTGTAGTTAATGAAGTATTCCAACAGTAAACCTAATTACGGCAATATTATATAAAAATTTGTCGTTCATATCGGATGTACAAGTAGACAAATGTTTATCCATATCTCGGGGTAAATGATACAGTTGTTCACAATAAGTGATATGCTAAGTCGGTCGTTAGCTACTTTATTTTGATCTCATAACTTACATGATCTTTAAATCAATTTTAAATCTCTAAAAACACTTCCAAATTTATGATTCACTCATTGCTAAATGCATGTTATGTTAGTTGATAAAAAATTAAATATCAGATATACCGTAAAATAGTAGCAGAAATCCCGGCGAAAAAACCTTTAATGCCAGAAACTCTCATAATATTTTGACAAACTTGTCTATATGAATGCACACTATCGTCGGCCTGGAATTGCGTTTTTATAACATCGGAGGGATAATTACATACCCACGACAGAGTACCAGCAATGCCTGAAATATTAGCACAAAAAAGGAATTAGCCTATATTTGAAAAATGAGTACAAAGAAAATAATATTAATGTTATAAATGGCAGAATGATCATAATAAATTGAACGCTGTAATACAATTACGACTAAAATTATAATACAACTTAATTGCAAATATAATCATAAGAATAGCGTCGTGTAAACTAAGCGTTTACATTTGTTTGCAATATCAATAGGAATTCAACTTTTATTCTCCTTTTTTCAAATCATTTAATTAATAATTTTAAAAGGAAGTATAACCTCCAGCTAGAAGTAATTGGGATGTAGTTAGCGATGAAGCTTTGCCATCTTCACTTAATTTTTGTGTACAAAATTCATAAGTGGCAAACCATACTCCATATCCGGGACCATCTCGAGCAACTGTAATCCATGTACCTCTTAAAGAACATATTTTTGAAGCAAAAAAAGGAAAATCTCTCGATAAGTTTGAAATAAATTTTAAGACTGCCCGCAAAAAGGAATGAATAATTTGTATCTCTTGCTACATTCAAATCTCTAACTTACTTATAAATCGATAAAAACCCATGCTGCTTTATCATTTTTTGAGCGCAATCATATGGTGACGTATATAATTTTTGCTTCTTATCTTTCTAAATAAGCATAGTTGAAATATATTTCCAGCATAAATAATAGTAACAAGATGTTTTTTCAGAACAAATTAATTTGATAATTCCATAACTAAAACAGTAACAAACACTGAAAAAAGAGAAAGAAATGTCAGTGATAATTGTGAAAACAAGAATTTTACGAAAGGAAATGCCAACAGTTTGTTCTTCTCTATGTTAGTAACAAAAAAATTTGTTTAAAATTACAAAATTTGCTTATAACCAATTAACAGAGATGAATTTGTTTACCATCCGTTTTATACAGCCAATAGTGTACCTGTAACTGTAATTTAATCTTAAGCAATTCTGATGGTATGCAAATACTGCACTGCGCAATGCCAGCCAGATTTCCAGCAGTAAATGGTCCAAGTAAATTGTGATAATTGTCGAAAAGTTTGATTGTATTACCATAAATGCCAAATGCTATGGCATGAATTGCTGTATAACTTATCATTGGACTTGACATTCCTGAAAATACCTGACATTCTGGACATTTGTGAAAGCATTTAAAAACTGTCGCAAATAATGATTCCATCACGTTAAACCGAATATTTAACTAATTCAAAATTTTACATTGTAATTCACTACAATACTTAGACATGACGATACCAGATGATAAAAATATTCTTTTTTGTCATCTTACTATAAATATTTAACCTTCTTCATTCATTTATGGCATTCATTCCAATTGTAAAATGTTAAATTCGGTGAAAAAAATATGCATTTTATAATCTACGTTTTGTCAACAAATTCTATTTTAAGATATCATTCTCGAATAATGGCTCTTAAATAAAAGAATAGTGAAACCATTGCAAATGTCGTCTGAGACAAACAAAATTTCTGACCTTTAAAAAATCCTAAGATGCCCTCATTCCGAATGATCGATGAACAACATCGATAAACATTTTGTGCTTCCGTCTGTTGACGTATTCTAACTGTATCCAATGGATGACCTGTTAGCACTCCTGCTGTACCTATGAGGACCTTAATTAGCATTTAAAATGCAAATTTGAAAAGTCGTCTTTCTTACTATCACAGATGATAATTCCTCTCTAATCTGTGCTTCTTATCACTGACTGCTTCTTGAAATGGCGTCATCAAAGTGTATGATTCCTTCAAAGTGCATGTTTCATTAATGAGAAGCATAAAATATAAGCAAAATTAATAAACATGAAATGAAAAATCCACCGTTCATATAAACGAAAATTTTCTTTAAACTGAGAGCAGAGGTGGGGCGGAAAAACACCAGTCTGCCATGGTCATTTTAGTGATGTGGTATTATTTAAACTGTCATCTATTTGCCCAACCAATATAAATGCAAAATAGATCGTAACGATAGCTTATACCTGCTACGACTCCAATTAAATAGTGAACGACGGGTTCAAAATAGCCAAACTGTTCAAGCTTTCGATCATAACGGTCACTACAGTAACCTACAGTAAGCATCGTATAATGCGATCGGAAGCAGACCGAGTTAAATAACCCTTCACAATAGCATTTGAAATCAACGGAGCCAAATTCCTCAAGCTAATTTAGCTACCTTAAAACACAACAAAACAATAAAATTGAATGTGAAATGAGTCACGTGGCCATAAATATATTCTTATTATCTGTTAAATTTAAATATTTTAACACCGCAAGACTGTTTATCTTTCAAAGACAAACACACTTATATAAATTGGGACTGAGTTGGAAAACTTCTGAGAAACTGCTGCATTCAACGCGTAAGGCGGGAAGCTAAGAAATGATGATAAATAAAAACAAAAATAGGGCAAAGCTAGCGATGCAATTTTCTTTCCAAAAAGCAATTTTAGTTAATCATTAGCATGATAATAATCCTGAAACCTCTCTCTCTCTCTCTCTCTCTACAAGTTCTAATCGACGAACAATGATTAAGCAATCGCCAACGACCCGGCCCATCACTAAGTTCGCAGCACATTTCTGATTTAAATACAGTTCTCTTCAGCAGTGAATATGAAATAGAAAACATCGAACGGTGGTATTCCTCGAACTCAAGGAACTTGACATGAAGTATGTTTTCGCCTTTCTTTAACAATTTCAGTCTAAGAAATCCTACACGCTACCACACTTTTTCTCCACATCAATCCATGCTGATCAGAGATCAAGATTGTTTTGAAGCTAGACAAAGTCTTAAAACCCATTATTACAGCCGTTTATCTCCTTCACTCATTTTTCTGAAGTGTAGGTGTCAGTGCACTTGAATTTTTCAATAAGGCATTAAAAAAAACAATTGTACAATATAAAACATACATGAACAAACATAGATAATGTATATGATTAAAAAAAGCAACTTAACTAATTTCATCTCCTTCTTAAAAGATACGTGCGTCGAAAGCCAACGACAATGACTGCCCTAACAAGCCTTACAAATCGTCATATGCCTCTTCAAAAGAAGTTCACCATTTCAAGTATGCAATCTCATACGATTTGCTTTCTGCAGGGATATAAAAAGGAAATTAAAGTGAATTTTTTAGATGACAAAATGAAATCGAGCAAAATGGGAAAATCTCAACCTAACTGCGATATTTTTATTACAAAAAAAAGGTCACCCCTCCTACTGTAATTCCAATAATTTGTCATGACATCAATAACCGCAAAACATTCCAATCCTACAACTTTTAGAAAATTCCAATATCCCACTGCAACAATTTTTAGCCTTCCAATTTAGCAATAAAAGAGGTAGTTTAAGTTCCTTAAACTAGATCATAATCACTGTTCAAAGTAAATTCATAATACATCGGTCTTTAAATTTTGAGCATATATTCAAAAACATTTCCTTCAGTGGGATAATCTACAAAAGATCGGAACTTTTAGTGACGGCAAACCAAATAAAATACGTGGACGGTAATCAATAATCAACAATACCTAATCATTACATTTTGTAAATCAAAGTATGCATTTCAAAACATAAGGAAGAACTACATTCAAATTAGAAAGTATGGAATTGAAAGCACATCGAATAGAAGACCTCACAATGTCGGAACAATAACTGTGGCAAGAAAGATATTAATAAAACAGTATTTCCAACCAGTATCCAGAAAAAATCAGGCATCTGTATTCTTATCAAAATTCTACATTTTATGTGAATGACACAAATGGGTTTAATGATTAAAGTTGGAAGAATTACCACTTCGCCGCTTTAACATTGAAATAAACCAAACATTACATCAGTCAAGCTATCCTGAAAATTAGGGCAGCTTAACTATGGAGTCAAGTAAGGGAGTGAAATGAGCGTATATTTAAATGGTATCTCATAAAAAAATATTTCGTGTCAAAACCTCTGTATCATATAAAACTGTCCACAATACGCTAAAAAACCACACTAGTCTATTACTAGAATAAAATGACGAGAAGCAAAAAAATAAGAAAACAAAACTGTTTGAGGCATAAAGTTGAAAGGCACTGTATGACAATGTTCAAAGACTGAACTAATGCGCTAATCTCAAACTTTATGGAAGAATAACAGAAAATAAAATTCTTTGATAAAAAAATTATGAAACAGTCCGTCTGTAAGTAAATCACAACATATCATACAAGCATAAGCGGATTTTTATTTTTGAATGTGATAAACTTCGGACAGAAACACTTCATTTCAGACCCCAGCAACAAACTTAAGGAATAAGTATAACAATACATTTTTAGTGTGGTAGTTTGTTACAATAAATCCACTAACTGAAAGGACAGGAGTAAGTGCACCATGAAAATATAAATTAAGCCTTTCAATGCAAATGATGTAAGAGTTACTTTCCCTCTTTCTCACGAATGAATTGAGAACTGGATGATGAAGAAATCGCTGTTGACTGAGTGTTATCAGAAGTAAAATTCTTAATTGAATTCCAGATTTTTGATAAATGTGGCACTGGACTATAAGAGCGTACCGCTTCTGTAGCATTGAGAAGATTTGTTGATGCTGAACAATTCGTCGTTAAATCACTAGCCGACAATTTTGTTCCTACAATTTTTAATTGATATTTATAATGTAAAAATAAAAACACAAAGATTTGAAGAAATAATTCATTATATATATATATATATATTATATTGTATTATATTATATATTATATTATATTATATTATTATTATTATTATTATTATTATTATTATTATATTATATTATATTATTATTATATTATATTATATTATA
>JABVXW010000146.1:73018-133310 GCA_013365375.1 Litomosoides brasiliensis | reverse complement strand
TGCATTCAGAACTAATCACTTGTAAATATAAGGGCCTATTGAGTGTGATAGTCAAGTCTCATCTTTCTTCATCCATTACTGTTATTTTGTTGGCAACTTGAGCCATCTGAATTATGCATTCTTTCCGGCTTATCTCAAAAATACTTTGTTTTGACATTACCAACCTAAGTACAACTCAATTTTGGCAAAGAAAAAACAATTGAACTGTTAATAGAAATTTTTAATTAAAACAAAAAAAAGTGAGTAAATTTTAGTCTTTCTACAAAAAAAAAATTTTTTTTGTTTAATTTCTTAATAACAATAAAATTTTGTGATTAAGAAATGAGCAAAAATATTGGAAATTTTTAAACTTTCAAGAAATTCAGTTATAAATAGCGATAATACATTTAAAGTTTACACTTTCATTTTCTCTCATATAAGTGTGATCAGAAATTCACCTTAAAAACAAACTTTTATTTTTTTCGCCAAAATTACAAATACAATTTGCGCCGTATCATTTTAATGAAAATTTAACATCTCAATGATAACTGCACATTTGTAGATGATCTTTATGATAGCATTTATATCATTTTGTTTATTCTACTTCCTTCTCTATCCTAATATGCAAATGCAAATGGAGGATGCCGAATGTGATCGCACAAAATCGGAATGGTTCGCCAAAATTATTTAAATCATTTTTGACAATTTTAACTTTTTCATCGAATTTTTTTTAATGTAAAATTCAGTGATCGTTACGATAATTAGCAATGTTACGCATGCAGTTCCTCTACTGTTGTAAAATTAATGAATTGTTTTAGTGAAATTTTAGACAAATTTTGAATTGACAGATTAATTTATTTTCTTCTAAATTAGAACATATGACGTCAATGCTTTTGCATTAATTGTTTCATTTCTAAAAAAAAAAAATAAAATAAGCAATTTAAATTTCGCTAAATGATTCGCAATTTTGTTATTTCAAAATTACTTCACATACTTTATTATTATTCAACATTTCTTTTAGTTTAAAATTTCAAATATTCTTTTTCAAAAATTTTCAAAATTACAAAATAAAATCTCAAATATTATTGCTCATTAAAGTGCAAAAAATTATTTCAAAAATTAAGTATGTAAATTGTTCGTAATTACTAATTACTGAAATTACCACAATAGGAAAGTATGAATTTTAAATGTGAATTAAAAGTGTAAAGTGAAGCAAAGCTTTCTATTACTATCTGTTTAATTTCTTTTTTTTGCGACACAAATATTCAAAATAAAAATAAAAAAAGAGAATTCATAATTTTATTTTTAAAAGATTAATGTAAGAAACACTATCCTTCTAATGTACAATTAATTTTCAATTTATTCCTCCTCTCTCTCTCTCTCTCATTCTCTCTCTCCCTCTGTTTTATTCAAACTTAAACTGTCTGTGTCTTTCTCTGTTCTTTTATTTACTTATTTTTTCGAATTATCCAAGCAAAAAAGAAAAACCTAGCACTTTCCCATTTTCACTCCGATCATTTTTACACGTGAAGTAACGTGAACAATTTGATGTTGACAGATAAGAGGCGCGCATATTTTGTTATTTCTACTGAATGATAATAACATTTAGGTAATACGTTATTATAATCAAATTTCTATTTGACAATTTAATTTTACTTGTTGATTTTAACTCATTTTATATTGAATGATTACGTAAATTTTGTTTACGATTATTTTGATATCTTTGATTTCTAACAATTTAATTTAAATGATTTTAGATTTTAACGTATTATCTAAAAATTCATTTGATATTTAATGATTGAATAAATTAATATAATTTTGCTGTTTTTTCCTCCCCCCCTCCCTCTCTCTCTCTCTCTCTCCCTCTCTCTCCCTCACTTCCTCTTTGTATAAAGTGAAATTATTGCATTGTGAAATATTATTGTTTATAACTGCTAAAAAACATTGATTCAACCAATATGATCGATGTATGTTGCATTTGCATAAATTGATCAAATCAATCAATTTTGATTGAATTAGAAAAAAAAAATTTTTGAAAAAATTTATTAATTCTTTTGTTTAAAGACAAATCACTTGCACAGAATAATTCAATCATCACAGTCCGACTTCATTCCATCTGTCCTTCCCAATTTTGATTTCTATACTTCCCCCCTCCCTCTTTTTTTTTAATTTATCACCGAGTGATTAATAACAGTTTATTTTTTTTTAATTGTAATTTGAAAATGTTCTCATTAATTGTTCCTTTCAATGTTACTTAGTAAAATTATTTCTCAAGCAGTCGAACAATAATAATTGATAATTGAAATTAAAATTATTGAAAAATTTACATACACACACACACACACATACATACAGACAACCGTTCCCTGAATATATTAACCTATCGCATTTATCACATCAGTACTCAATTGTAAATTTAATTTCATTAAATTTTATTTTTGCTGATAGACGGAATGAATGAAAGCGAGGAAGGAGGAAAGGGAGAAGTAGAGAGAGAGAGAGAGACAGAGAGAGAAAAGGCAGAAGAAATATAGCAATGGAGTGAAGTATGCTCCCTAAATTTCTTTCATGTATAGCACACATCATCAGACATCTATCCTGCATTGTATCAATTCAGAAAAAAAAGACGAAGATATTCAAGGAGGGGTATGCACATGCATGTAAGCATCGATGTACGTACAAATACGTATTTATGGCATACACGCACGCACGCACGCACGCACAAATATTTTTTGAGATTTTTACATCCATAGACCTTGCACAAATGCACGTACACACACACGCACACACATATATATACATATACATGCATGTACCATACACGCACATACACATACACACAGTCATGTAAACACACACATGCACGTACACGTACATACATATACACATGCACACACACACACACACATGTAAACACACACGCACGTATACACACACACACACACATACACACACACAGACACACACACACACACACACACATATGTATATATTATATATTTGAGCTTTCAACAGATCGATTACCGTTGGGTGTGAGAGCTTAACAGATGAAGTTTCATTAAAAATAGCTGTAAGGAAAGGATGAGAATGAATCGATATGTCTCCTCAACCATTCATCGTTTATTAAAATGAAAAAAGAGAGAGAGAGAGAGGGAGAGAGAAAGAAAGAGAAGAGATGAGAGAACTGAAGTGTTTGTTCGTTATGCCTCTTCTTCGTCTCAATTTTCCTGCCTATTTGCTTAGAGTTAAAAGCTTGCCGAGAAGGAAGTATTGGGCATTGTTATTGTTATTTCCTCAAACACTTACAACCTTTAATTTATCCATGCTATTTGAAAATTTAAAAAAATCTTTTGAAAAATCTTAAAATTATTTAAATTCATTCTTTGAAGTATTTTTTCTCTTTTTTTTTCTTCTAACATTCAATGAATAATTATTATTACTTATCTTTTAACTGTTAATTGTTATCATCCCTTTCTTTTTTTCATTATCATTTTCCTTTTATGTTCTTTTTTTACTTACTTTTAAATTATCACTGAAAAGATACGATAACGAGCAGGTAGTATATTTTTGTAAGAATTTGAAATGAAACAATTAGACAACGAATTAGATGTGATATCAGAGTGCTATTATCATTATCATAGCACTGAGAGCTATCTATTGATATCCACGTTATCACTATTATTACACTAATACCTATTAGTCTATTCTACTGACGTCATTTTATCATTATCATAACACTGATAGCTGTCTATCGATATTCATGATGTTATTCACAAAATTATCACTTTTCCTCTGTCGTCTCCTCCTTCATTACTATCTTTTCTAACACTTTATACAGTTAAAAATTTGTCTAATCTAATAATTTAATTTTATCAAGCACTCATTCTTATCATTCTAATGTGACTTTTTCTTTTTTTCTTTGATTACAAACGACGGGTATTAACTAAAAAAAATTTTTTTTAGTGAAATTTCACAGAGAGAGAGAGAGAGAGAGTTCATTGTCAAATGATTTCTTTGTTGTTACGTCAGAAGCGCCATCATTGATAAAAACTTTACGTTCTGTTAGCTAAAGGTATTTATGCTAAAACTCTTCATTCTTCTTCTTTCATCTCTTCCGAAAAAAAAAGCGCTTACTTTAATAAATGAAATTGCTTAATTTAGCATTTCCTAACTCTCTTTTTTTTCGTTTCATTTTTATATAATTAATGAAACTAATTAATGAAATGTTAAAAATTAATGAAATATTGATAATAATACTGACAATTGGAGGATCTAAAACTATAAAATTCATTAAGGCATTATTCTCAATCGTGCTGTACTTACTTATTTTAGCATTTTTTTTGGTGCGGATTTTTTGACTCAATTTAATTTTTAATTCGTATAAAAATTGTATTCAGAAGCTATGGATAGAAAACATTGTTTTCGTTTTTCATTTTATCTTTTCTTTTTCCTTTCAATTTTCATACTAAAATTCAAATCGATGAATTTATCTAACTTATTTAATTAAGAATCATTTCATTTTTCCTCAATATTATTTCTATAACTTTACAGGTAATTTTTCTCTATTAATTGTCATCGTCATATGCTGCTTTGTGACAATTTTTTTTTGTTGTTTTTTGTTGCAACTGATACTTCTGAATGCTTAGTTTATACTTTTGGTGCTCAAAATTTTATAAAACCGAAAAAGAATTTAAAATAATTTAAAAGAATTTGAAATAATTATGGTTTTGTAGAGATTGAATGCAGCATGATGAATGTGGAATTCAGTGAATTAACGAAGAAAGTACTGGAAATAATGGATTTGGGTAACAGCGATCAGCAGAATTGTACATCGTTATCAGATCAACCATCAGCATATTTCTTTATTAAAAGTACGTTAATCTTTGTTTTTATCCACTTCTTTAATCATAAATTATTCTTTTTCACATTTTGAAATTTATATTTTATTGATTTTTTTATATTTAACTGAATGACTTATTCGAAATAATTTAATTGCGGTATCTTTCATCTGTTCAATTTCATCTCATACTATATTCTTGGGAAAATATTTGAGTGATTACTTTGTTAGACATAATTTTTGGCATTAATTACTAATAATATCAATGAAGCGTTTATCATTTATGCAAATGATATATTATGATTATATAAAGATGATAAAGAAGAAAATATATTTACAGGAAATGAATAGAAGAAAAAAAAATAGATTAGATGTATGATGAGATGGAATGAATGCAATAGATGAAAGATACCGCTATTAAATTATTTCGAACAATTCATTCGCTAAACATAAAAAATCAATAAAATATAAATTTGGAGTAAATGATTAGATGAAGTATGTGGAAAATTTTTTATAAAAAATCAATAAAATATAAATTTGGCGTAAATGATTAGATGAAGTATGTGGAAAATTTTTTTTGTTTTTCTGGAAGAATTCATGCGTAATTTGAATAGGTAAATTAGTTGTGAAAGAATTAAAATTCATCTCTTTTATTTCAGATATACAAGGTGCCCAATTCATTCTATTACTGTTTGCAACAGTTTTTACCTTTTGTGTTTTACTCCTAGCAGCTACTCATTGGTTTCATGTATGGATGTATGTTGCGGAAGAGAAACGACAGAATAAACTTTATTTCTTACTCTCATTATTTCCGGTAGGTAAATATTTTCATTAAAAATTTTTACAACATCCAATTATGATGGTAGAATGCTATTTAGAAAAGTTTTAAAAATTTTTTATAATGTTTTTTTTTCAAATGTTTAAAATGTTTTTTGAACTTTTTAACTGTTACACCTTACTTTTAATTTACTATTTTGTTACAATAATACTGCAATACTAGTCGTTTTCAAAAGGTTAAATTACATGATGATAAGTCTACTCTTTCGAATTTTTTTTACTAATAAAATTTGCATTGCATATTTATAAATAATATCAATTCATACTTCATGTGAAAATTATTATTTCTTATCAT
The DNA here is from genome assembly GCA_013365375.1 of Litomosoides brasiliensis. Taxonomy (NCBI): domain Eukaryota; kingdom Metazoa; phylum Nematoda; class Chromadorea; order Rhabditida; family Onchocercidae; genus Litomosoides; species Litomosoides brasiliensis. Next base: position 127,362 of record JABVXW010000146.1, on the reverse strand, counting down.
TTAAAGGTATCAACAATGTGCTGCTATATCGGTATGATATCACCACGTACGTCAGCAGTGATGTCCTCACTTGGCGTTCTCTATTTCCTTACATGCTTATTTATACTGATTTCATTAATAAGGCATTTATTTGGTAGCCGTGATACATTCGCAGCCGTACTTTTATTAGACAAAAAACCAATTGATTTTCAAAGTCCGCCGTTTTGCTGCTGTTGTTCATTTCTACCAACAGCAAAGAGTACCGCGTAAGTTTTTATTTTTTCTTTTTGAAAATTTAAAATCAAATTGTTTTTAATATAATTTTTGGAAATTTTTCATTTGCAGACGAAATTTGCGACAACTAGAATGGTTAGTCTTACAGGCACCGGTAGTTCGTGCAATGATCGTTACATTTAATGTGATTGCGATCGCAGAATTTCGTGAAGCTGCTAATAAGTATTTTTGATTTTTTTTTATTTGATATTTACAAAAATGTAATTATCAATTGAGAACTGATATCTCTAAATATCAAAATGAAATAAATTACGTCTGATATTTCTAAATATCAAAGTTATATAAATTATAATGTCGTGCAAATTGCATTTATCATTTATATTAGTTTCGTATTTTAAAAATAATAAAAAAATGGTTATTTCGAAATTCATAAAAAATTGTTGATACTTTGTTTCAGTGACGCTAACATTAACATTATGTGAAGCAAATATTGTTTCATCTACGACAGCAATTATATTTGCAAAACTGATTGCTTAAGAATTCAGTTCTTTTTTCTTTTCAGATACATACATTTTAGTGAGACGATTTCTGTTGCTTCTTTACTACTTGCTATTTTTGGTGTTCATACGTTAGCTCGTTTAACTTCTGTAAGTATATTTATTATATTATGGTAACTTTTTTTTTATCCATTTATCAAATGAAAAATGGAACAGTCAATTTTTAGGATAAACTTCGTGATTATGGATTTATGACAATATTTCGAGTTATCGATACTGCACTTCTTTTTTTTACCGCTCAACAGCCAATGATATTTGAGAATATTTTGATCCGATTTAATGTTTTCAAATGTGGTCCATTACTATCTGCGCATGATAATGCTCAATGTTAGTTCAAATTTTAATTCATTTTAATTTCTTTTTATTTTATGCAAAATTTGCTAAAAATTATCATGGTTAAAACCTTCCAGCATCAAATGTATAAGAAAATGAGGAGAAAAAAATCAATTTTTTTTCTACATCGGTTAACTTACATCTTCTAGTGGTGGTCATGCATATAACTTGTAACTGTTCAATTTAATATTTTTTCTTTACAATTTTAATTTAACATGACTGATCACATTTCAGTTATATGTAACTTTGTGATTATCACAGAAATGTTACTGTTATCATTATTTACATCTTTTATGGTTGCACCGTCACGGAGTGCTCTGTTCGATTTGTACGGTTTAAAAGAAAGAAATGATTTGCAATCAAGATTAACTCAGGAAAGTCTTCTGAGCAATCGTGAAACTGACATTATTGTATTAACTTAATTGTTAGCTATATATTTAGTATTATACAATGTAGGTGTTTTGAAAAAGTGCTAGATGATAACGGGTGATAATCATTGTGTATATGAATTATAAATATCAAAAATAATACTGCCCTGTAAAAATCCCTCTCTCTCTCTCTCTTTCCCTCTAGAGCTTATGTGTATAATAGTATCAAGATGCCCAATCAGTATGAAATTTTTTTTTCTCGGATAAACCTCATTTTGTTAGCAATAAATTGTAAATATAATATGCAGAAATGAAGTTCATAAATTCATTTCAAAAAATTCATCTTTTTAAAATTTTTTTTGAAATAAATTTATGTACTTTTTTAACTGCATTAATTATTTCGATTTGATATATAAAATTATCAGATCATATTATTTGATTGATAATTGTAAGCGCTCATTCAACACTGTTAATTATAAATATCCGATATGAAAAGAACTGTTTATTATGAATTCGTGTACTTTTTTAATCCTACCTACAATGAAGAAAGTAAAGTTAAAATGAAAAAAAAAAAACGAAATTCTCAAACTAAGCTTTATTCGTCTTCTTTCTTTCCCTTTTGCAATTACCAAAGGAATTTTATGTAATGAATGTACATTTGTATATTCATCATTTTTTGCTTTTTTTCGCATTTTTCACTTTGCCATTTTTTTTGTGAATTTGTTTCATTGTTGAAAATAAAATTTTGCTAATTTTGCAAGGCATTAAATTGTGCTTGCAGAGGAGTTACAACAGATAGTGAATAATAATCTATTTGAAATTGTTCAAATGTTGCTTACGTCTATTTATCTGAGGTAATTCGACAATTATTACAAAATTAGAAATAAGGTGATAGGTGTTAAATAAGTACTAATAAAACGATCTTATCAGTGATAGCAGTCTTGTAGATGACTACAATCTTCTCAAGGTCGTCGTCCATATTTATAGTAATTATCGAAAAGTGTATTGAGTATATTTTCAATTTATGCAAATTTTTCTTTAATCTAACAGATGCTTTATTGTTGTCAATAGATTGAAATTTCAAAAAGTGTCACAATTTTTTAATACATTTTTAGTTGGTTCAAATAATTGAAGATTTTTATAAACGCGTGAAATACGGTGTTTTCCAGTTCACACGTAAGAGTACGTGAAAACATGTTAGGATACTATAAAAACAATTAGAATTTAAATTACACGCTTTTACAATATAAAATATTTATTTCAATGAAAATGTAATAATTTATAGAATGTATGTTATAGGAATAAATCATTTTGTCTATTTCAGATATTCTCACTGAAGTAATTTCATAGATACTTTGTTTAATAAGTTAATTTATTACTGTAAAGGATACTGTAATTGATCAGCGTGTACTAACTTCTTACTTATACAAAGTCTAAATTCACTGTTTATTTACTACAAACAGCGCTCACCGAGCACCGCCCAACTCGAAGAGAGCTGCGTGCCAATGTTACTTACTGCACTCAAACGAAGTGGGTCTTTCCCTTTACACTCCTCTAATCAAACTACCCCATGCTATCACTTACGTCACAACGGTATAAATTATAAAAAAAAACTATTTAAAAAATATTAAAAAAATTAAAGTACAATATTTTGTCATACAAAAACTATGACAAAATTAAATTGTAACAATAAAATGCACTTTTCTTTTTTATTAAAATTTCCTTTTCATACTGTAAACTCAAATTTAATTGAAAATATCACAAATAAAATATTTTATTTTGCTTATAAAATATTTGCATAATTGATCAAATGAAGGATTTTGTTATTTAACAAAAAAAAGAAAAAAGTTATGATAGCGATATTTTTTTATTAGTGAAACATAATTTTTGGATATTTGGGTTAAAAGTACAAATAATTGGGTTAAGACAATCGGCAAATGATGATAGATATCAATTTCACATATCATTTCAAATTGCCTTTTAAACTCATTACATTACACAATAGATATTTTCCTAATTTAAAATTAAAATTTATTTTATTAGTAAAATAATCATTTCAGTAAACAATTTATGGCGAAGAGAATTTGGGTAATTTAAAGATGGATGAGTGGTAACCTTGAACTTAATCAAATAATATGTATGAGACATTTTGTAGTTTATGTCTTAGCCAACAGTTCTGATAATTGTCTTCCTGCGGAATATTATTTCAGTGATTTGGTACCCGAAAGGATGCCTTCCAGTAATATCACCAACAACTACGACTGCACACCGTCCGTATCATTTTGTTTACTCTATTTTTTTAGTTTTGTTAAAAAAAAAGATTTTTCTATTTTTTTATTCTATTCTCTATTCTATTTATCAATTTTTTTACTTTATTTACTAATTTATTTTTGTCATATTTACATTTTTTTTTGTAATTAGTTTCATAAAAAAAAATTAGTAAATTCAAATTTTACTATTCAAATTTTACTTAGGAAATTTCATTTCAATTTTGATAAATTTTAATAAAAAAAACAAATTTCATAGTTTTCGTAATTATTGTAAATACAATTAGAATAATTGAAATGAAATTTCCTAAGTAAATAATATTAGTAATAATTAAAATTTATCAAAATTAAACTTTAAAATTTGTACGATAAGATAAAAGAAGAAATGAAAATTTCAGTTTGCTATCAACCGATAATAACAAGAAGAAGGAGTCGTCTGGCATCGATCAAATTAATTCCTGGAATAATAAGAGTTGGCTTAGACGAATGCTTACTATTGCGCCACTTTTCGAAAAGAATTTGTTCACAATTCGTGCAACCGGTCAACCGGTTTCAGGAATTTCGAACCATTTTTTCTTTTTTTATCAAAATAATTTTATTGATAATTAAAATTTTTTACTTGAATTTTCGTTTAACCGAAAAACTTTGTTTCTTTGTGAAAAACTTCGTTTCTGTGTTTAACTTTCGTTTCTTTGTGTGTTTTAGTTTTAAGCTAATTTTAATTTTTAGTTTTAAGGTAATTTTAATTTTCCGTGTTATTCTTTGTGTGTTTTAGTTTTAAGCTAATTTTAATGTTTCCTTTTACAATACATTCTTTAAAATATGTTTACCATATGTTTCTTTTTCATAAGTAATGTTCATTAATTCATTTTTTTTTCTTCACTATCTTAGTTTCTTAATTACTTAATTAAATAGTACTATATTTCAGGTCAATCAGCTAATGATGATTCAGATTTTCAATGGGACAGTAGTTGCAGTCAACAATATGGTGCTAACGGTGGTTATGCTCATGGTCAGTAATTTACTGCAAAATTTGTTTTAATTCATTAAACTGTTTAAAAGTCTAAAAATTTTTTTTCTTTAATCAAATAAAACTTGTCCTCGTTTTTTTTTCTCTCAATATTTTCTATTTACATTTAACTTTTGTTCTTAGTAGTATCCTGTAAACATTGATTATCAATATGATGATAATATTGAGATTTTAAAAAAAAAGAAAAAGAAAAAAGAAAACTGAAATGATACAGATAGAGTGTGTAGCACGGAAAAGATGGATGTATCGGAACATTCAAGAAAAGGTATTCGAATTTACTGGCGTGTCATGTAATCAAATACTACATTTGTTGATGATTTTAGATCATTAATAATTTAGCCTTTCATTTTTATGAAATGATAAAATTGAGAATCATTTTGCAAAATGTGTGTTCATTCTATTTAAATACATATGTAAATTAAATTTTTATCTGATCACATCGATTTTTTTTTCTTTCTTCCTTTTTTCATTTTAGTAACTTTAATTAACTTTAGTTGGAAATTGGTTACAGTTTTTTGCAAACGAAGGAAAAAAGAATAAAAAAACGTCATCTTGTAACACATACAGTAATAGATTAGAGATTTATTCAATAAAATAAATTAATTTTTATCCAGGTGAGATGGATGGATGATCAATATAAATGATTTGTAAAGTGTGTGCAATCGAAATTGTTTTAGATAAAACTGTAAAATTTTAGTTTAATGAAAAAAAAAATCATATATTCATATTATCATATTCATACTATCATGTTATCATGAATGAAAAAAAGTAGCATAAAATTTCTAATATTAAATTTCAAACTCCTAACGATATCACTTTTATTAATGGACCTTCATGATTATCCTATCGTACAAAATGTAGCAATCATTGTTCATATTCTTCTTTTTTTTTCTGTTAAATATGAATTAACAATAATTTAGTAAATTAAAAATGTATTGTAATGTCACGTAAAATGTTATCAAAATTGTTTTCGTTTTTTTTTTTATTTTGAATTTCAAACTCTGAAAAAACATTATCAGTTACATTTTCCTTTTTTTTTCACAACACCTTTCAATGAAAAAAATAAAATTACTTACAGAGTATTTTATCAAACAAGAGTATTTTATCATTTTACAAGAGTATTTTATCATTTTACCAAAAGTATAGAAATTAGTAAAGTGAAAGTATTGGAAAGAGTGATAGGTTGATGTGTGCAATTTTTATAATTTAAGAATAAACAAAAGATATTGCTAAGAAACTGTAAACAAACATTTCGTGCATTTATTTGTTTTAACCAACAAACTAATTTGATGATATCTGTTAGATGTGTGTAATGAAAGTAATCATTGCACAGCAAACAGATCAATCTTCCCAATAATGTTGTTATTCCTAAATTGATCCCAAATCAATACTTCAAAGAGGTACATTTAATTATTATTATTACTTGTGGCTATTCTATTCCATATAGTTCCTTGTAAATTTTACATGTTTTTTATCTGAGAGAAAATAAAGTAGTAAGAGAGTATTTTGCCATGATCTTGAATTATATTGGAAAAAAAAAATTATTCTCTTGCTACTTTATTTTGAAAAACAGGTTAATAATTCTATCGAACCATATATGCCACCTTCTTTGCATGTAGAGAGTACAGTTCGTCCTTTCAAGTTTATAGTCTGCATTTCCAACTCCGGAAGCTTCCATTTCAAAAGCGTGCTTTGTTTGTCGCCCCGAGGTTTACGTAGTTATATATTCTATCACAAGAGAATCACAACACTACCCTCCTTTCACCATTCCCATTTATCCTTCTTTCCAAGCAAAACAAAAAAAAAGATGATATATATTCAAAATTTATAGCGATTCTTTCCACATCATTTTGCTTCAGGCCACATCAATCTTTCCAAAAAAAAACATCAAAATTTATAAATAAATATTTCCAGTAAAAAGCACTATGCAAGATATTACAAGTTTGATTAAGCATGTAATATATATAAGCATAAAAAGATTGAAAAATAGAAAGATAAATTGCAAAGACAAAATAGTTTCTAGAAATTCACTGCAACAAATAAAAATTTAAAGCGAAAGAGCTAAGAAAAACGGCCTCAAAAGTTTTTCTTTTAAGAAGACTCTTTAAGAACTTTATAAACTATGAAAGTTTCAAAAGTGAGATGATCTTCATAAAAGAAATTCAGTTCTGACATATAAGTAAACAACTGAAAGATGTTCGTAATAGCAGCCAAAGTAAAACTCTCCACTGTTTCATATAATTAACTCAATTAAAGTTGGATGCTTCGCGTATAGTCATATTCTATTGTTGGAATCACTGCCTGAAATTCAGTGATTGTTAATTAATTAAACTCATGACCTCAAATAAAATTATAATCTTCAAAAAAAACCCAGAAACCAGGTTTCCAATTCAAATTTGCTGAGAAATATTCCTTTTAGTCAACTCGATCCAAGCTTCTGATCAGTTTATTCAAATTCAAACCGACGAATTAATCCAGTATAGGAATATGGAACTTATGAATAACTGAAAAGTAACCTGAACAAATTTGAGGAATATGAGGAGATACTGATCAATATTTAATTCTTTTCCTGATTCAGCAAGCTGCTCAATAAGACGCTTCATTACTTCTGCATGTCTACAAGGATGGATGGAAGCCATTGCAGTACGAAAATATGGATGGGATTCCATTGTAATCGTTTTGTTGACGTGGTCCTAAATTATAAATTATAATTTTTTTTAATACGCACGGAAAGTGGATGTTGGAAAATTCTTAAAGTGGACAACAATCAAATGAGAGAAATCTACCGCGACATAACCCATTTTCTGCCCTTTACATCTGAATGTAAAAGACAAATGAAACCTGAGAAAAATCTGCACTCATTTTATCGACAGTAAGTGGTTTGTTGTTTTCGTCGTATCCACACAACCAAAGACGAGGTACCTAAACAATTACTATAATTTTATTATAACCTTAGTGAAAATAATCAGTGAATCACTGCTAAGAAAGTCACTAAGAAAATCGAAATAAAAACTGCCATAGTTTTTTTATCACACCATTAAAATAGTGTAATCTAAGTTACCTGATAATATTTGTCGTAAGTTATGTGAAGATCGTAAGTACGTGTATGCAAAACGTTATCCATGTCACCCTCGGCGTCATTTCTATCCTCTTCAACAAATCTTGAAGATCTTTCTTAGCTTTTTTGTCTCTATACAGTAACGAAGCAAATTGAAAATTTAAATTTTTAGGAAAAATACAAAGTAGTAGAAAGAATCTGAAACACATTTGCCTACTGCTATTTGAGAAAATCTTTTAAAAAACCACCTATAAGGATCGTCTTCTTCCAGACCACCCTCAGCTACAAACGCATCCATGTCTATCGGTGGCTTATCATCATCGTCCTCCGGTTCTTGCGACCGTCTTGACTAAAGACAACAATGTGTGTTTTTAAGCAGCATTAAATCGCGGCCTTCATTTTATGTGATAAAAATATGTAAGATCCAAACCTCAGAAGATTGCGCCTGAGGCATTTCAAACATTGATGCAGGTTTCTGACTTGTATCTAATATATAGTGGTGAGTGTCAACCCATCCTTCGTCATCCTCGACGTTAGTGAAACCACCTTCTTCATCCCACTCTTTACCTTTCAGTATCTGTAATTAAAATTTCAAAAAGGAAATTTTTTTTAAAAATCAAAGACTTTTTACCAACTGTTTAGTTTCCATGGATTCATAATTATGCGACCTTTCTGTGAAAAATCGTCCGACTAAAGCCGTTAGTGCATTTGTCATGCTGATATCTAATTGTTGTGTGGCAAATTATTAAAGTATCCTAAAAGACTTCAAACTCAAATACAGAGAAGAAGAGAGAATCTGAAAAGACCGCGATATAATTAGAGCTAGGGCCACTAACAAATGAAAATAAAGAACTTGGATATTATTTCTTTCAACTTAAACTACCTTTTCTTGCGATGGGTCATATTCCATATCCACACATCGACTAAAACACGGCACATTGCGCGTGATTAAGAACTGCTTGTCCGTAGGCAGATATGGTTTGGCTCTGAAATATTAACAAATACGTAGAGAAACTTAAAATAATTAAAATCTCAAAACATCTCAAATTATTCGTTCACAAATTTTAACCGAAGTACCTCTTTTCCGCATCGAAGACATTAATAAAAGGCAACATATATTCCAGTGCTACATGAGACACTATTAAACTATTGCAGAAAAAAAACGACCAGTTTTTGTGTAAAATAGCTAAACTTTCGACTTAGCTATTTCATTACACAACTCCTGACTCATTTTATTATTGCATGAAAACCTCTTTACTAAATGTACTGCTCATGTCTTCAATTTTTATGCCTTTACTAACTTTGCCATGGAAAGTGATTCAGCTTTGGTAAAGATAAAAAAATAATAAAAAATTGAAAAAAAGGCAACAGCTAAATTACTTTGACGGCTCTAATTGACCCCATGACCATGTTGGACAATGATGTATGAGATAATCACCGGCAATAACAAACTCTTCAGGATTTAATACACCTGTCTCTTTGAATTTTGATTCCCGAAGTACTGGTGTTAAATATTGACCAACATCGAGGGCTATACTTTTTACCGAATTCACGATATTTTCCATTATTGATTGTCACAGTTAACAAACTAGTGAAATATCTAAAAAAGAACATTAAAAACACTTCTGTCCAAAATTATGAATGCAAAATCAATTACAAGACGCAATAATCTTTTCTCACATCTTTCCTTACTAATAGATTACTTTTTTACGCAAATATTTTAAACTGAGTTCACACTGTAATTATTTACTAAGAAAAAAAAATGCTAGTATTGAAATCAGAAATTCTATTTTCATTGAAATAGACCGCTAACCGCAAGCTTATTTTCAATAAAGTCAACCATCTTTCTCTCCTCCCTCTCTCTCTCTCTCTCTCTCTCCTCTCTTTCGATTATCTCGCGAAATTCCTATCTTCCAATCAATCTTGGTCTTCCGTTCTTCTATTATACTTTTCAGCGTTAATTGTGAATATCGATTGTTCGAAATATCAAACAGTAGAGACGTTCAACAAAACTCCCAAATATCACCTTGCAGGTATGTAATACAGTCACATATCAGTTGGAGAAAGATAAATTTAAAGTAAGATAAGATAGTCACAGAGCATTAGAGAAAGATAAATGTAAAGTAAGATAAAACAGTCACATAGGATTGGAGAAAGATAAATGTAAAGATACTGTCACAAAATAGCAAGTCCTTCCACAATTTATTCCTCTCCGAATCGCATGTTTGACAAGAAATATTCTAGTATGATATGAAGTTAGACGAAGCTTACTTAGTTATTCTAACTTTCATGATGAAACGCTCTCATTCACTTCAAAAAATCAATTTTCTCACCAATTTTGCATCTCTTTAACTGAAATATCTTTTCTCTTTTCTAGTAAATTCTCCCCCAAAATTACACTATCACATTCCTCTCCTTAAAATCACCCTAACCACCAACATTCGATGACCTTCGACCCTTGTTCTCCATCCACAATCAATCTATTTAATTCCATAAACCACTGTTGCATTTGTGTTGGATGATGCGAACGGTGAAATGAAACGAGACGAAATGATTTGAATTTAGTCGATTTATTTTGTGAAAGGAATTTCTATGGCAAAATAGAACGACTTAAAGTCAGATTCAAATTCATTTCCAAAATTTCGAATTTCTATTCCGGATACGTATTTTATTCCTTCATGTCATGATGCAATAACATATGAATAACGCGTCAACACTTGAATTTGCTGAGAGTTTGCCAATTGGATTGCTTGATGAATTGTGATATCTTTTCTCCTCACTTTCTTCCATAGCATAACATGTAGGAAAAACAGTTGACGTGCTGTTAACGTGAAAAAATTATGAAAAATTATGAGCATTTATTAGAAAGAAAAATTGGCTCTAAAATTGACCAAGGAAATTCATCAATGAAATTTCATTTGATAACAGAAATAAAATGCTGCTGTAAATCACTGCTCTTTATTTTCTCATATTTCATGCTCATTAAATCCACTCATTAAAACATCTCTGGCATCGATAAAAATTTTTTACGATGTGAAAATAAATTATGATGGGAAAGAATTCGTAAACATTTGTAACAACATTTAGTTATAATTATTCCTATTTAAATTATATTTAAAATTCCTATTTAAACTATTCAAATTAACTGTTTAATTTTGAAAATTATATACAAAAATGACGAATTTAATGTCTTTAAATTTGACCTATTAATCTTAGCGATCGAAATGAACTGTTTGCATGTACTTTGATCACTATAGTAGCTCTTGTCAATATTTTGATAGAATGTTTCTCAATTCTGAAATTATGCCTGTAAACTGTGACGTAAGCATGATCAGGAAAGGAATTAATTTCAAAAATGATTTTCGAAATTACAAAGCTATTATGTTTACATTAGCATTTTATCAGAGTTGTTTGAGGAATTGAAATGTGTTATCATTTAAATTACGAAAGCAATGATAATTTTTGATTATCATTAATAAATTAGCATCTTATATATAGCTGTTGTGGATTTGGAAAAAAAAGTGAATTTTTGTAGATCTTTATTGATGAATAAAACATTGAAAAAAATTTCACTACAATTATTTTATGCTTAGAATGATTATAGTTATTGTGCTATCGACAAAAATACAAGTTTTAATTCAATTAATTAATTAAGAAGAAGCCCATAATCTGTTTCTTTTTTTTAGTCCAGAAAAGGTGTGCTAGCCAGAAGTTGTACAAGTCTTCATGACAAATATTTATTTGAAACAATGTAATAATTAAGAATTAAACAAAATTATTTTCATGGACCTGAAAACTATACCAATATTATTTCTCTCTACAAAATTCACAAAACATCAGGAAAAAAAATTCCGGAAAAAAAATTTGCTGCAAACATAAATTCTGCTGCAGCCTGATGAATGCAAGTTCATTGATATCTTTGTTTCACATGCATTATATTACATTAATAAAATGATTACATTGTGTAATTGTAATTTGACATTTGACCTGTCTAGCATAAAATACATATATGTTAGGAGGAAATTTGTTTTAAATTTTAATAAAATGTGAATGCACTCGAACTGAGCTGTTCTGAGGTAAGTACTTCAAAAGCATTCTCTTTCATTGGAGGAATTTGATCCATCTTTTTCCGATATCTTCCTCAGTGGAACAGTTTCGGGAATTGGTGGTAAATTTATAAAGTCTGACGATAGCGTATCGAAATTTGCACTACTTAGACGTGCACCAAGAAATGCTGAAATTTTGATCAGTCAAACTTTTTGCTTTTTTTCACGTAAGTAAAAAATAAAGAGTTACATAAAATTGTTAGGATTATAATATTGAAGGCCAGAATAGTCGGTACATGTGTATCAAATGCTTACCATCAGAATCGATAAAGCTATTAAATTAAATAGAGTAAATTAAAAGAGTTTTTTTTTTTTAAATATTAGAAGAAGGGAGATATCACGTAGTGTCCTATTTCAGAGAAATTGAACTTACAGAGTGGTCGTTTATTTCGCGTGATAGAATCAGTGAATCCTCGTGTCAATCCAATGGTTGTTTTTGCAGTCTGAAACGGTTTTAAACGACGACGTTCGAATTTTGGGCTTATGAGAGGATGAGAGGAGAGATCTCGATTCTCGAGAAAATTATGTTGGAAGAGTTCCTCCGGTGGTAGCACATGTGGTGAACGTCCTTCAATGCTTCCGGCAATGGATGACAAACAATTGCTCATAGTTGTTAACTGTAAAGGAAAATAAATTTTCTTTTAGATTTAACTTGTAAATTTTATGCGAAAAATTGTTCGTTAATTTTTTTTTTAATTTAAAAAAAAAATTGCTAACCTCTTCATCTTCGCTAGCATCTTCAATTGTAGCAGGTAACGATGGTGTTTTATATCGTAATCTCACTTTATCTTTCTTCTCTTGATCTAATGATAGTTCCGGATATGTTTCATTGATAATACGTTGTCGTGAATGATGTTGTTGCGCTGTTACGGTACGATTGATAATCGTTTCCGGTGAAACGCTACGTTTTCCTGTTTCTTTAAAGTTTGTACGACGAGCAGTTAATGCTGTCATTTCGTGTACTCTTTTTAATATATTCAAGTGTGCGCTGTAATAAATGTAAAATTATTTTTACCTTCTACCTAATAAATGTGATATATCACGGAAATTCAAACACGTGTTAAGAATATTTCTGTAAAATATTATATTCCAAAATTAATACAATATTTTCTAAATAGCAATTATAATTAACAGTTCGATAAGTAATTTCAAAAATTACATTAAGCAATGATAGAAAATAAATCATTTATAGATGCGAAATGATGAAAAATGGAATTTTTTCCCCTTTAATTTTTAAATATTTAGCCTTTGCAAATTCGCAAATCAACCGAAAAAAAACTATATGATATTATCATTTTTTGAAAATAACTTTTTAAAAATTTATTTACTGTTAAAAATTTACAAATATAACTTTCCTATAACACTGTACTAAGAAAGAACGATGGATATGTGAGAGACAGACAGTATAGTTTGAATAATTACCTTAATTTTATTTCAATTTACATTAATTATTATCCACTAAGATTCATTATGCATGAAAGAGTTTAAGTTAGTTTCACCAAACTCATTAATAGCACCTAACACAACCCATTTATTTCATTTTATAATTTGTTGTCATCAAAAATATGAATAAATGAAATATTACTACTACCTGTGCTTGTTATGTACTTGTTATCTACCTGCTCATATATTACTACCATTTATTTACCTCTCTTCTCCTTTCCCTTCCATTATTCATACAGTGGAAAATTTATTCACAAATAATATTTACAATATGGCAGACGTTTTAAAACAATTTACGTATTTAGGGAAAAAAAGAGAGGAAAAAAAAAGTTTCATCAGAAGCAAACAATTTTTTAACTTTTAAAAAATCGGAAAAAAAAGAAGCGTTTTAAAATGTGCGGAGAAAAAAACAAAGCCAATGCATTTGGTGGTTTAAAGAAGAAAAAAAAAACCAATTGCCCCTAAAAAAAATTGACGAAAAAATTGAAAACTCGACAAAATCAAAATCTTCTCATTTCTTCGTAAAAGTATTAAAAAAATGTTGCTAAAGAATTTAAAAAAGAAAAACAGAAAGACAAAAAAAAAAGATTCTACTTGCCGAGAATAATATATTATACGTTCAATCAGCTGTAATCATAGAAATTTTTTTTTTTGGAAAAATAATTTATGAAATATTTGACGAAATTTGGAACACAACGGTGAAAGAGGACGTGAATAATCAGTATTCAATTTTCAATTTGTATTCAATTGCGAAATTCTAACACTGTCAAAATATATTCCAATGCTGTCGTCATATTTTTCACCTCAGTCAAAAAAAAAATTGAATAATTTGTGTGTGTTTTTTTTAAATAACAAAATTTTTTCAAATGAAATATAAAATGAAAAAAAAAATTGTAGGAAAATTTTGCCAAATTTCTCCTATTCCTTATTCAATCCTATTTTTTTCATTCATTTAATTTCCTAAAAAAAATTTAGTAGTTTTTTGTGCAGTAATTAATTAGTTGTAAAAAAAAATGAATTACATTGTATTTGTAATTTAAAATTTGCTACGACAAATTTATTTTGCGCACTTTTTATCCTAAAAAGAGAACAAATGACTCGAAATAAAAAATTTTTTTGACTGAGCAATTAATTGATTAGTTAATTAACCAATTAATTAATATTCTTTGAGATGGACATAATGTTTTTTTTTCGCCTTTTTTACAGTAAAATGATGAAACAAATTAGAAAAAGCGGAATATTAAAATTGCCACTTTTTATAAAATATATAAAATACTTCTACAACTTAATGTATGAAGAAGTTTGATCGTCAAATTTTATTACTTTAAAAGTCATCAAATTACCAATATCTTTTATGTGATCCATTTTTTAGGAAGAAGAAGAGGCAATTCTCCTCTTCGCAAAAATAAAAAATAAAAATTTCAATAATTCATGACTTTAAATAATCTTAATGATAAAGCGCTTTTTGAACCTGAAGATAAAAGTAAAAGTAAAAAGTAAAATTTACAATTGTGAAAAGAGTATTGGCATAATTTTATGGAGAAATTTAAAATCCAAATTTTAAATATATTTAGTAAATGGTTAATAGTACTATTAAAATCCCATGTACATTTAGGATTTCCTGCTTTTTACGATTATTTGTCCTTCTTTCATTTGTACTTTTTTTTTAAAAAAAAAGTTCACGCTATCAGTACTTCCATCCTAATTATTCGAATAGAAAAAGAAAACAAAGAAAAAAAAAAGGTAAAAGATAATTTATGCTTTCGTTAGTTAGAGAATCAAAAAATAAATAATATTAATAAAAAAAACAATAATAATAATAATAATTAATTAATAATAGTAATATGAGTGGTTGTACACGAATTAATTACCGGAGAAGTCTTCCTATTTTCCTATTCTTACTTTTTGTTTTTATAAAAAAAAACATTTGCATACTACGAAGAAAATTTGTTGCATATTTTAGGAATGCAACCAAATTGTCAATTTTAAGGAGACATTTATCAGTGTAAATTGATCGAACAGTACAATTAAAAACATTATCTTGCAGTGGAAGAGTAAGTGAAAAAACAATTTTACAAAAAAAAAATATTTCAAAAAAATAAAAAAAAAAGCAAATGACAAAAGGAAGAAAAACTTAAAATCATTGACATTAATAATTTCACTATGTTTATAATTTTTTCATTGTAAAATTAATTAATTTTAACATAAAAATAATAATTAATAATAATTGGTAATTGGTAGGGAGTTAGATTAATTTCCAAAATACTGGTGTGATTTCTTTTTTAATTAAAAACTATTAAATTCAATTATAATTTTTTATTAAACAAATGATGGGAATGAAAAATGAGTGAAAATATTCGATCGATATTTAAATTGATTTAAGCTATGCTTTAAATTTACATTCTCTCCCATATAGATTCATTAACGGATAATCGTTTGCACAAATCAACTAATGCATTTCAAATTCATTAATTGTATAATAAATGTAAGAAAATTTAATGAATAATTTGACAGTAAAGTGAAGAAGAAAAGAAACGTTGAAATTAAAATTAAATTAATTAATTAATTAACTAATCAATTATCATTCATGTGCATATACATACACATAATTATTGATAGATTTAACTTTTTAGTCCATTTTTTTAAATTTCTCTCAAATCACCCAAATATTAGAGAACTTATTAGGGAATATTACTTAATTTAAATTAGTAATTTTATCACAGTTTAACGTTTTATAATTGCTGCTATTGCTATCAGTAATGATAATCATTATAAAGGTAAATTAATAAACTATTGATTGATGATATGACCAGTAGCTTGGTCAAAAATAAAACTGTTTAATTCACCTATAAAATTTCACACTGAATCAATCAATTAATTAACTTTAACCAAGTACTCATTCTGTTAATTTCCACACCTCCTCTCTTTCTCTTAATAAAAAATTAATTACTGTAAGAGATCATCGATTTTTTTTAAATTTTGTATTTCAAATCAATAAAATAATAGCATAATAGTATAATTAATCGCTACAGTATAATTAATTGCTATAATAATAGTATAATTAATAGTATAATAATTAATCAAATAAAATTAACATAATTAATTAAATAATAAAATTATAAATAATAAAATTATAAACAAATAATAAAATTAATAATAATAATACAAATAAAATTAATTGATCAGATATTATACTTTGTATTATAATCGTGTAGAAATCAACGACAAAAAAAACTTTAACAAAATATACTAAATTATACAAAATTAATTCATTAATATGCTATTTACATTAGGCATAGCAATAACTATTTAAATTTTAATTAAACGAGAAAATTTAAATAAAAGAAAAAAGTTATATTTCCTATGCAACATAAATTCCTAAGACAACTAAATTATTACTACTATTACTGAAATTAAAACGTTTCGAAATTTAAAAAGCACTACACATTTTGTAAAAATATCATTTGTAAACAAACGCAAATACTTCTTTCGTGAAAATTTCACTTTAAAACTGACATTACAGAAAAAAGTTTGAAATGAGGGAGTGAACTGACTGACATCACACCTACTAGAATTAAAGTATTTGTAATTTGAAATTTTCACTTTGTAAATTGAAATAAATAATAT
The DNA here is from genome assembly GCA_013365375.1 of Litomosoides brasiliensis. Classification (NCBI taxonomy): domain Eukaryota; kingdom Metazoa; phylum Nematoda; class Chromadorea; order Rhabditida; family Onchocercidae; genus Litomosoides; species Litomosoides brasiliensis. The sequence goes on along the minus strand of JABVXW010000146.1, from coordinate 110,360 downwards.
TTTAAGATGCGAAAAACATTTGCGTAGTTGTAAATAAGTAATATTTTTATAAAAATTTAACAAACAATTTAATTGTATACTAAGTTTAATTTATGATTTCCATTTTTTTTTGAATAATTCCACGTTATTAAATGCAAAATTTTAGCATACAAAACTTTTAAATTAAATTTACAAGAAAAAGTTATGATTGTAATTTTATGAAATTTTTAGAAAGAACTTTTTCCACTCTTTTATCTTTTCGTTTCACATTTAAATCAATTTGAGTACAAATTTTTGACGTCAAATAAAATATGACTGATTGATTGCTCATTAATGGCTAACATTGTATATACGATACGTAATTTTCACATAAAAATTAATCAGTATCTAAAACAGACAGAGAGATAGAGGGAGAGAGAAAAAAAGGAGAGAGAATTTATTTGATAATAAAAAATGAATTGATTGCAAGTTCGTTTTAGCTGCAATGCTAATGTTTTAATAATCAGCTCGTCCAATCTTAGGCAAATTGATCATTTTCATCGATAGCATTGGAAGGATTTTTTTTCAAAAAAAAAAAATTCAAATTAGAAATTTATTTTGACTTTGTCTACTTTTTAATTGATGAAAGTAATTGTACCAAAATTGCACTGTTTTTGAGAAATTTCCTCATTTCATTGTATTTAAAATTTAAAAAACATTCGAAATTGCAATATTACATGTTCAAAAGTAATTTCTACCATTTCGATAATTTTCTTTCATTTGTCACTAAAGTGAGGAAGAGTTGCTCAACAAGGTGAGATAATTGATAGAACCAGAAATATTTAGATAAAAATTGATTGATTAAAAATTCCTAAATCTTTGCATTTCCATAAGCGTTTAAATTAATTGTATAATTTATAAATTACATTGATATCTGTACAATAAGAAATAATTTAAATGAAATATTTCCGAATATATGTTAGCATAATTAATTCATTCATATAGAATTACTGTAATATTTTTCATTTTATTTTATTCGTCAAAATAAAAAAATTGAATAATTTTCTTTTCTTTTCTTTTTTTTTAAAGAACGAAATTTGTCACTAATAGTTTTCTTAACTGATAGTTTGATCGTTTAAATTACATTAAATAAAGCCGTGGAATTGACACTTTTAATCTGTTGGAAATTTCACTAAATAATAAAAATGTTGGAATTTGTGCCGTTTTTTTTTCTCCTGCAACTGCTACAGGAAGATAAATTTTTAAAAAAAAGAGAGATATATTTAACACATTTTATAAATCATTTAAATTCATCATTGTCAAATTTGTGGTATTTGAAATTATTAAAAATATTTGCGAAATGACTTCTATAAATGTGAAAATTAGACAAACAGTTATTCATTAATTTTAAGAATAAAAGTAAGCAGCAAAGTAAAACAATTCAAGCAAAATAGAATTAGTAAAAATTTTAAGACAACTAAAATATCGTAGAAGTTGTTAGCACAACAATGCAACCGATCAATGAATCAGTGCAAAGTAATCCGATCAGATGTTTTTTTTTCCTTTTTTCCTTTCTTTACGGAAAATCTCTTAAAAAGTTTTATGAAAGATATCGAATATTATAATAGAATAATTGATATATAAGTATATATAAGTAATCCGATCGGATATATATCAGTTTAGCACTTCTCGAAGATGTGAATTTGATGAAAGGAGAGTTTCATTCTTCTTGTGTTAAATAAATTAGATGCTATTCTTTTACTTTTCCTGATCTCTGATCTTAGCAATCAGTTTTCCGGATGGATATTTTCAACAAAACAATATTACCACATATTAATGACTTGCTTTTGGGGCCAAAATTAACTTCCTCCCACCAAATTTACATCTACCAAAAGTACTAAACATGCAGTACTTCTAGGAGATGCGAATTTCGTAAAAAAAAAAATTAATTTGATAAAAGGAACTTAATTCTGTACATATATATGTATATATATTTTAAATTTTCAGATTAATATGATAAGAAATTTCTTTGCTAAATGATTTAAACGCTTAATTCTACATGTGTTACATTTTCCAATTAACATTTTAATGAAACGTGAAAAAATTACGCAATGATGATCAGTAAGGATGAGAGATAGGATAAATGAATGGATTAAAATGAGAAGCTTTTTTAATTTCACAATATTGAATTGATTGTTATACAGTAATTTCCATGAAGTAATAAATTATCATTTGAAAAAGAGATTTTACTAAAATAGCATTTTTTTAGCATTTTTTTTTAGCTAACAAGAAATGACAGAGAAAAAAGTAAGATTTACGAGGTGTATGGTTGACTAATTTATGATTACAATCGATTGCTTTGAAATGAAAAATGTGCGGTTCAACGCATGGAGACGTTGAAATGAGCGAACTGAAGCTATGATAATGGCATTTTCGGATCGATTCATTCATTCATTTTATTTTTTTTTTTAAATGACAATAGTACAGAACTGGTTTTTATTTCATTCAATTCGAACCTGTTTGTGACGTTTTATCAGCAAAGAAGAATTCGCATGTAAAGTTTATAATTCGTACACTAAACAAACTATCAAAGTGTATTGTTGTTGAGAGAATTGAAGAAATAATATGTAATTAAAATTGGAAATGAATTAAAATGGAAATGAATGAAGATTGGAAATGAATTAAGATGGAAATGAGCGAGTAAAGATGAAAGAATGGTAGGGTCATGTAAAGTTTGCACTTCGTCTATTAGCAAATGAAAAGTGAAAAATAATATGTAATTAAAATTGGAAATGAATTAAAATGGAAATGAACGAAAATCGGAAATGAGTTAAAGATGGAAATGAACGAGTAAAGATGAGTGAAAGGAAAGGAGAAAAAAAAATCAGACAAGTGCAGAACAAGGAAGAATTTATGAAAAATGTGATTTGAAAAGGAATGGAAAAGTTTTTACAGATGTCTGAATCATTCGATTAATCAAATTGACAACAATAATAACAATAAAAAAAAAGCAAAAAGAAAAATGGATCGTATCTCATTGAATGTTTGAGCCTTTTCGTTTTTCAAACATTTTATTTCATTTTTATTTTATGTTTAATTTGACTAACTCAATTAAAATTTTAAATTTTCACTATTCACTTTTTTCCCACTAAATTCAAGTTACTTTTATAACTATTTAGAAAGAAAAAAAAGACGTAAAAAAGTTAAACAATTATATTTTAAAATTATTTTTAAATTATTAAAATTAATAAAATATGTGGGATAAGGCGACAAGCGAGTGATGTTGTACTATAAATTAATAAATCATAAATAGACAAAACAAAAAAAAAAGAGCAGATGAGAGGAATCGATTGAAATGATTGAATTGAAAGATGAAATAAATTTCGAAAACGGACATTGATCATCATACATACAATAAAGATGACAGGTGCAAATGAATATTGATGGTCGTCGGAAACTGGACCAAAGTGATCGATTGAAAATTTTAAAAGTTGAATTATTAGAAGTGACAAAATCAATTTTTCCTTTTGATCTTTTCTTTAAATGACAACAATTACAAATAACAACATATGTCAAGCAATAGAAACTATCAATGAAAATTGCGCAAGAGATCACACAGGTGTGAAAGGTGCTACGTGAAAACAACGATCCTAAAATGTTTCAGTAATTAATTTATTTAATATCAACAATTTTAGGATATATAAGTTGATCACATTAAATAGTTTGAAATTAAAAATTATAATTAATAGTACGGAAGAGGAATCAACATTAATTCTAATTAGTAATGCTTAAACTTTAATTTATATTAGCACTTTTCTAGCTATTTATAAAAACAGACAAATAAGAAGGCTTATATCATTTGATAGTACAAAATTTAGTGCCTCTTAAAATCAAATTTTTTAGTCTAAATTTTTTCTCTTTAATATAAAATGTAAATAATAAAGGGAAAGGAAAAAAAGACGTGACAAATATTTAGGCTAAAATATTTGTTAAAAAATTTATTAAAAATTAAAAAGACAAAAAAAAATATTTGTTAAAAAATTTAATTAAAAAATTAGAAATGTGTTTGAATTTCTTGACTGTATATTATCTCTTTAAACAAACAAATGATAAAGTAAGTAATCATGCAGTACAAATCACTGCTACACCTTCTTTTGCAAATATCCAATTCTAATTAATTGAACTTAGCGAAAAGAATAGAAAGATTGTCTTTGCATCGTTATTGATTTATCAATGAAATGAATATTATTTAAAAAAAAATGAAATTTTAATTGCTTTATGCTATTATAACGATGTGCAACATAAATTCAATAATTCAAAATCTATCATATATTCAGTTCATAATTCCACAAAACTCATAAGCATTGTAAATTCAATTCATTATATTAAATAATTATAAGCATAATTTAAAATTAATTAAGAATTGAACGAACTTTAATTCATTAATTTAGAAATTCCTAATATATTAATTTTAAACTGTTGTTATTTCGCAGCATAACCAAAAAATTAATTAATTAAATAATTAATTAAATGGATATAGAGTGGGATTGAAGTAAACAAATTTTATCTTTGCGCATCATTTACCTCTTTCCTTTTAGTATATCCCCCCCACTCTACCTTCCATTCTTCTTCTCTCTCTCTCTCTCTCTATTTGTTATGATTTATTTGAAATAAATATGAAATTTACGTTAGATCTTTGATGTGCTATCAGTATTGTTTGATGAGATGATAAACAGATCATCGCAATACATTCATTAAAACGGTTAACAATCACTTTTTCTTTTCAGGTGTGAAAGGAAATTTATTGAAATGAAAATACAGGAAAATAAAAATTGGAGCTGAAAAGTGTAAGGGATTGGAAAATCCTATTGAAACTGTAAAAAATACATCATCAAGTAATAAATAAATTCAAATTATTTAAAAAGAAATAAATTTGAAAATCTAAATAATAAAAAATTTCCATGAATTTACTGGTTTACTTTGATTGTTAAATCATTTAATTTCATCTTATCAATTTCCAAATTAAACATTTGTAATTTGATAAACAATAAAGAAAAGATGATGGTATAGCCTAAATGAACACCCAAATTATTTGTCTAAAAATTATTTTTTAAATTTTTTATTTTACTAAAATACAGTATTAATTTTGGTTAAATCAGTTAAATTGCTGATTTTTTTTTAGATTTTGTCGTTCTATAATTTGCGCAAATGTCATTTAGGATGATTTAGATTGATAAATGCGCATGATCTGAGGTGTAATGTCTAAAATTCTAATATGTTGTAATTAAAAATGAATGATTAAAGAGGCTACATGCAAAGTATTGGTAGAGTTAATGGTACATACGTATCAACCACTCTACTACCGCAGTATTACCTATGATCCTAACGATCGATGCATTACTTCCGATCACGTCAATAATTTAGAAATTAAAATTATTTAGAGTAATGTGAAAGAATATGTACTTTACGATGGCTTAGCTTAATTAATTCACAACCATAACTATTAACTGGTATTTTAATAGTTTTATTAGTTCGTTTATTGATTTCATTTTTTTTTTTCATTATGAAATTTCCTGATCAAAAATAATTTCATTCAACTTTAATAGCTTTCTGTTTTTTACTCTCTTTTTTCTGTTCTTAACAATTTAATAATTAATTGCAAAAGCATCAAATTATTAACTTTATTCTTTTGTTATGCTTAATATCTGTTTCTGTTATTTGATCGAATGATGAAAAGTGATGATTGTAAAACAACGTGATCACGTTCACTTCAATTTTACCAAATGTTCAAGTACGCAGCGTAAATTCCACTTAAAACACGCAACGTAAATTTGCCATATTTACTGAAATGTAATGCACTTCTGCCATTAATTATTTTACATTAATTATTGTTTCACTTTTAATAACAGAAAATTTGTGTTCGCTTGAACTTGGTAAATTCGCTGTTTGCAAATAGCTACACTTACAGTCATTCTATAACTAACGTGATCGTTTGAAAACTCACAAGTCAACCCAATACACTTTCTTCTTTTCAACAACACTTTGCTTTTGTTGAATAAAATTAAATTGAAATCTTGCAAAACGAACAATTTTAACAATAACATATAATCATTTTAAAAATGCTGCATTTGTAATAGCATTTTAGAAGTTTGAAGGTACGTGGTAATTAAATACAATGCTAATTTTATGAGGTAATATATGAACAGTTCAAATAAGTCTAACAAAGTTAAATATGTCCTGCTGCTAAACGTATGATTTGTTAATTGTCGCTTTCTTTTTACATTTCTGAAATTATCATTTCTATAAATTTTTCCTCCTAACAGTATAAAATAGTACTGATAGTTAAATCCATCTGTATTTACCTTATTGTATATGTTAAATAAAAATTTTAAAAAGTTCTAATTTTTAATTTTCACTTTCATATCAAATTTTAAAGTGAAATATAAAAATTGATCCAGGTAAATTATAAAGAAAAAAATCCCCCCTTTTATTTTTAATACGATTTACTCAGCACCACAACTTTTCATCTTTTTTTTTTTCATCCATTTAAATAAGCTTGAATTGAATAATTTCGCAAGATATTTCCCGATTACTTTCAGCGTCATATAATTTAATGATCAATTGATAAGCTATCTGAAATATTGAAATTTTAATTTCTACCTCCTAATTATCACTCTAACACTGTACAGTCGAAAACTTTTGCAATGTAATGGTTTTTTTGTTTTCGTAGTAAAAAGTAATAAAAAATTTTAACCTTAAAAAAATAAACCATTTTAATTAAATTAGTTTTAGTGAATATTTTTGCAACTATTAAAAAACATAATATCTCTAATGAAATAGTTTATGCTTGAGACTTAGAACAAAAAAAAAGAAGCTTACAGTTTTATCGATGAGGCTGAAAAAGACTGCATACGTGTAAAGGTCAAGTGGTAGGGTTAATTCGATATAGCCTTTTCTCAATGGACAATTATGTGCCATTTTACAACCATCGATATTATGCCTGTAAAAATTTCATTATTAAAAATAATTGCAAAATAAATCTAACAATAATTTCATCATTTCAAAAATACTTAATTTTTTATTAAAACCATTAAAAAAAAACATGGCCAGAACTATGCAACGATAAATAAATTGTGTCGAATTTTACAATAGAAATCGGAGTGATTCCGGAACGATATTTTTCCATATCCATACTCCATCTTTTTCTACGTAAGCATAAACTTCTACATTTACTTTTTCCTTTGCAATCTGTAACACAACAACTCTTCATCATTAATTACATTTTTCAAACTTTTTAATTTTAATTAGTTAAATTAAAGTTGATCAACTTTTTAATTAGTTAAATTAAAGTTGATCAATAATTAGTTAAATTAAAGTTGATCAATACGATTACAGTGCTAATTACAGCTAGCATTGTATAATTTATAAAATATTTTAACAATGAAGTACCACTTACCACATTGCCGTTATTGTAAGCTTTCAATTTAGCAGTTGCTAATTCCTCCAATTTAATTGGATACATTGACAAACCATTTCGATCAAAAAGTTCTATGTGTATAACGTTAATAATATTTGCTGTAAATTTTATGAAAAAGTTTTTTTTTTATTGTGTTTGAAGTCTTTTAAAAATTTTCAAAATTAAAATAGAAATTATTTTATTACCTTTGTTTTTGCTTTTTTGTTAGAAATTATCATTTTATCTATCCAATTGTCATATTATATGCAGAAAAAAAAGGCAAGTAAATTTTGATGAAAAATAAATTTGATTTTAGATAAATTTGCTAAATTAAAAAGAAAGGTAAATATTATTTCTTACTACTATCACGGACTTCTTAAGAATTGTTTTCGTGAAGTAGCTCTGTGTCAATCAGAAGTTACTAGTAACATACCAGGACTACAACTAAAAAAGTTTATATTGGTATCGGTACCATTCGGAAATTTCCCAGCTATAGCAAATTGCACCATTGAAATTACTGTTATTAAGCTGACAAACATAATAAATCTTAAAATGTGGTTTGTTTAAAAGATAAATTTTAAAAATCCAATTAATATAAATATAAATAATAAACTAGAGAATTCAATTATTTTTTAAAAAAATCAACATTCGATTAATTTTACTACTTAGTAATAATGCCTGTACAACGGAAGATTCATTCCTCATCTTGCAAAACTGATAAGCTATGATATAAATCTATCATTAAAGCACTGATAGTGCAGTAGAAATAATATCGAAAAATGTTTGCAAACAAATGAATAAGATCAAATGATTGATATGCCACTTGAAAACCGAATTAAATAAAATAAATTGATAAGATAAATTTTATTTGTCAACGTATTTCTTAGTTCATTCGTTAACAGAATGTTTATGATTTGTTAACATTTATTATTTAATCGTTAACAAAAACAACTCTATCAGTTAGTTCATACACTCTGATAATGCCACTCCTCAACAAGTGTAAATGATAATTTAAGGAAATATTAACTGATTGTGCTGAAATTACAAACACTGATAACAGAAACAAAATTTGCTGATAGTAAATTTGAAATTGTCGTTGGCAATTAATTGAAAATACATCATTGTTCACTTGATATTTTACTTATAACATCAAGCAGTAATGCAGAAGTGTAATAGCAGAATTAATAGAAATTGAATAATTTACAGTAATTTGAAAAACAAAAAACGAGCAATAGGCTGATGGAAGAATCAATCAATTTGCTGTAGTAATGCTAATACCATAATTAAATTAGATATTTTCAAATTTCCACTCCTTAATTTTATACAAATTAAAATATTTTGCAAATTAATTATAATTAACAAACTTGCACTTTCTTTCTTCTTCCCAATCATTGTAAGTAAATAACAAAGGAAGTATAGTTTTGTGAGAAACTTTGCATGAATATAGCAAACATTAAACCCTTTCGGCATTTGTTATTACTAATTTCAGCTGAAAGTATATCATTCCACTTCTCATGCTTATTATTCCTTCACGTATTCAGTTGCAAAAAACCACTAACTTAGGTCATTCAAAAACTTTATCATCACGACCACCTTGTAGTGTTCACTAATAATTGTACTGTATGTTTATAATAGCAAAAAATGTTATGGATTTTTGAAATTTCAGAGTCTTATTATATGAACCGTGTAGCGTCCATGCTTCATTAGTATTTCCCATCCTAAAATAAAACAAATACACTACAGTTTAGCACGCAATAAACTTCAGGAAAACGATCATTGTCAACTTGAAATGTGCTTTTATAATTCTTTTTTCCGAAAATCCACTAAAATTTGATTCGAAACTGTAATATAAATTTAGAGAAAAAAAACAGATGAAAGCATCAAGTTATTCAGTAATTTCAATAATATCGCAAAAACCAAAAAATTTTTGATCGATTACACTCCTTCTTAAGTGCAATATATTATTGCACTATTATTGAGGCAATTTATTACTTTCGACTACTGAAATAAATATACAAAAGATTCAACATTTATTGGAATAAAAATAATCGATGACAACATTAAGAATATGGGCTGACATTTCCTGTCGCATCAACAATAACAAATAATTACACAATGAATACCCGCATTACAATGAGACATAATTATCAGATGTGTGACGAGCAAATATACGTAATTTAGAAAGTTTCTATAATAAGAATCGGGTTACTAGCGCTTGCAAAGGAATGAACTTGCAACGGCAGTAAACTTAAGTCTACTCATCCTGGTAAGATTATTAGTTAAAAAAAGACTCAGTAAACTAATACAAAGATATAAAACCAATAAGTAACGGTATAATTGAGAAAGTACGAAATTAAATACGATATTTTTAAATTCCTAATAGAAAAGACTTTCTTATTCTATATGGAAACATCCTTACTTTTTAATTCAAGAATGTGAATCATAATATTCTTCGCAAATATCTGATTTGTTCTCATAACATCATAGTCACTGCCAGGCTTGCTTCAGATTATTGTTTTTGCCCAGTTTTTTGCAAACCAAACTTCCAATTACTAAACTTATTAGGACAATACTTATAAGTAAGTGATCAAAATCATCTTTCAACACGTCAAAAGTTCCGGAAGGAGTCAGTTGAGTGAAAAAAAGATCAGTACCATAAGCCAACATCAAGCTTGTCGATTCCAAGCCGGAAGGCCTGAAAAACATTTTACGAATGCAAAATTTATCACTTTTCTGTATAGTACGGCACCGCTGTCGGGAAACCTAAGAAAAGCCTAATACAAATCATAAATATCCCCAGATTTCGTCATGTAATCAACAGAGGATTGTTACATCTATATATCCTGTATATTGTAGTCCGTTTCAACATCTTATTAAAGGCGAAATTGGTCACATCATTTACAAGCCTTCTTTTGTAGTTAACCCTAATTTCACAAGACAACTAACTGTGTGTGAGTCTCCTTTACTGCTAACAAAGCAACATTAACCTTCCACAATCATTGACCTGCTTAAACCACAATCTCAATTCACCATGATTTTACCACTCGAACGTGAACAAGCTTCCTTACTCATCACTGTGTGCTATAACTTACCCCTTATTGTAATCTTAAACCCTTCCACACACAACAGTATATCAGATGTCAGATTTTTTGGTTTTAATACCGATGAGATACCTTTGAGGCGCGGCTTCTTTTTGTCGCTTTTTCTTTGTTTTTTCCTCATTTGGGGCCCACACGGATTACCTACCACGCTTCTTCAACTACTCCATTTGATCAACCCTCCACATCATCAATCTCATATTCTTGCTCCCTTTCATCTGATAACTATCTTGACCTACTAAGCAACTTCATTCTTCAAATACTATTCCATCGCTCATTCTTCTGTTACTGAAACTAAATCGATCTCCAATAAATCCTTTAGAAAATATAATTTGTTGTGGATCTGCAAACAATACAAATTTCTCAACCGTTCCCAACAACCGCTGCAATTCCCACGAGAAATAACTTACGAAGTTTTGAAGCCTCGAATACCATGTATACTTTGATTGTAACTGATAAAATCTTCAGATGCAATAGGTAATTCCGGCCGATATGGAAGAAGCATTTCTTCCGCTAATTCTTGCGTCATTTCAAGTGGGCGACGAGCATCTAAGAGCCGTTTCGAAATTACATATATACTACCAAATGGCATAGCTACCAATACAGACCTTGTTGACAATCCCAGCTCTGAATTATAAGGCTATGTTAATTCATATAACAATTTCACATAAAAACTGATTTCAGCACTTACAAAAAATTAATTTGAAAAAATCCAGACATGAACTGATAGCAAAAAAGGATGCGGAAAAAACTTGTCCCAATGGCAAATACTTCCTGACAAATATTACGAAGGTGCAATTACTTCATCTCATCTCATTATCTTTTTCCCCGCAGTAAGATAACTGCGCGTGTTTTTAATGATAACATACTTGTATTTTGTTTCAGGGCCTCTCTGAATTTTAATACAGGATTTGTAAGTAAAATTACTAACCAGTTTCTGTAACGCCTAATGCTGCCACTCCTTGAGGAAATATATAAGCCTGAGAGAGAGCTGTAACTTTTGCTGCTACTGTGTGGACAAGTGAATTGTAATGAAGAGCATCGGTTTGTTCAAGGCCTTCATACAATTCCAGCACAGCTACTTCCATACGACGACCTTTCTCGTTCCAATATGAATAAGCTAGCCAATTTTCACAATGAACCAAATGAATTGGACCGGTTATCTGCGAAATTTATTTTTACAGTTTTACGTCTCCATTATGATTTCTTTGCGGGATATCTAATAACTATTAAAATTTTTTGCTAATATAGAAGAATAAAGCTACGACGTATATGATGAGATGTCAAGTACAGCACCTCAAAATGTACCATTCTTTATAAATTGCGATGGAAGTACGAACTACCGTAAAACTATGTATTTGGCAATTTATAAATAATATTATAATATATATGCCCAAGGCAAAGATCTTGAAAATAATTGTAAAAATTTTTCTACTTTGAACAATAAAAATGTATTTACTTTATTTTGTTTACCACTGTACACGATATAACCTGAGACTGCATCAATGAGATAAATTTGTAAAACCGAATGAACGGAGTCAAGTACTGCAATTGCAACTAGATTTGGGTTGGCATATTTATATAACACTGAGCGGTTACCCAATACTCTCCCAGCACTGTGAACTTTTTCTAAAATATAATAATTAGTGCAGCACAAAGTGGTACAGAATGTCAATCAAAAAACCTTATTGGGAGCACGGAAAATGAAATAACTCACGGTAGGATGGTTTGGGAACAACGGCAACAATCTTTTGTTCATTTCGTAAAGACAGATTCACTTTCCAAGTTGACGACAGTTGTTTACGAGAAACATTCAGGATAAAACCTTCCAAATCACCAGAAGCACTAAAATTGAAGAAATGCAGAGGAATGTGTTGTTCCAATCCATCCACATTTTCCGGGTATAATGTAACCTATAATATCCAATGAAATTAAGCTGGACCTAGAACCTCCGATCTCCATAAAATCACAAATAAAACATATGGTTCCCATCATAAAACAATAAAAGTCTTATTTGTAAACAAATAAAACTTGCTTTGTTATTCTTATCAACCATAATGAGGTGATAAACATGTGTCCGAGCATTCGCATAAGGGAGAATTTCAACACGTTTGATAGAAGTGGGAAAGCTTTTCCGTTCAATTAAAGATCCTGTTATGGGATTAAAAGATATCAAAACTGCACTTCCTGACTTCTGAAACACAAAAAGTCTTTTTAGGAACAACCTCTTCTTTTCAATTGAAGAAATATGTTCTTACATTATTGTTCTGTTTAACTGATGAAGACCTGAATGTCATATCATTTATAAACTTGAACCTTATCATTTGCAATGACGGTAGCTTGCGGGGAAAAATGATAGTGAGCTGTGGTACGTTGCACAAATAGAGGAATTTTTTCACTTCCCAATGAGCCCAACAACGGCTTAATATTTTTCCCTAAATAAAGGTACCATAAAATTGTTCCATCACTGCTGTCAATACCTGCAACAAATATCTATTCGTAAATACTTGGGAAATGAATGCTGATGATAAGGAAATGAGGAGTACTGCACTTTGTTATAGAAGAGAAGCAATAATGTTATTGTGCTTCCACAGTAAATAGATTAAGCAAGACTCACCATAAACAATAGATTTCAATGTTGAAGCGACAATAATTTTTCGAAGATTAAAATAGTCCCGTTCATACGATATATCCCTTCTTCGCGTACTTTTGCTGGAAAATCGAAGAGATGCCAACCAGCCGGTAAATGACTTTGAATTGAATGGTAAAAGAGTTGACGATGAAAAGATCTGATTTGTCGCGCCAGTGAAAGCACGACGAAACTGTTCTGCTTGACTTCTTAGACGTCGTATTAGCGATTCCATTATGGTACCTACAGAACACAAGTAAAACAGATTCTAAAATTTTTCAAGATGTACCTGGCTACCGTTAGCGGAAGAATGCTTTAGCATAAAGGCGTAACTTTACATGTGGCGGCAGAGCACGGCGCAGTCATAAAATACTTGATTTTTTTGTATTTGATTTAAAAGTAAAGAGAAACCGCTACCTACAAATGACTTAAATTAAGCAAGCGTGTCGAAAATTAAACGGATTTCTCAGTAAGCATACTCCCAATATTTCGAAAAGTTTTAACAAAAATTCGTGTAAGAAAACCAAACCATTAATATTAAACAAACCATCATCTGAAGCAAATTCCGACTCGATATCAGCTTGTGCTTCGGATAAAGGTAAATCAACCATTTCGACAGAAGAAATGGTACTTAATGCTTCATGTCTGATCCATTCTCTTGCAAGTTTATTCGATGAACCAACCAGATAAACTAATCTGCAGTCTTCCAGAACAACAACAAATTCGAACTCTTTTGATGTCTCGATAAAAGAAATAAGTTTTATAGGGGCCACATCTTTTTCTGGAATACTTCCTATGAATAACTGTTCTCCACTCACAGCGTCATAAACGATGATGCTACTTGTAGATGTCGCAACAGCTAAAAGGTTTTGTCCATTTGTTGTCAAATGCGAGGAAACTGCTTCAATCTGAAAACAAATTTTGCTAGAATCCGAAATAGAAATGCCAATTGTCAAATCTGATTTGAACTGTTTATCTCTTCATTCAACTGTTTGCAATGAATTTTATTAAAATTCCAAATAGAAATGCCAGTTAGCAAATTAAAATAAGCCTAAAATATTTACCTTCTCTAGTTTTAAGAGCAACATCGGTGGTTCCGATAAATTGACACGATAAACATACGTATTTGCGGGAGTACACACAAGTATTACTTCGCCATTATTTAAATTTGAAATTTTGACTATAGACTGAAGTGGAATGTGGTGTACAGTGAGAGGATCTAACGATAAATCGACAGCATAAAAGCCTTTGTCATCAAAACACTGTAACAAAGCCTGAGACAAAATGCACCTGCAAAAAAATTTTTGCTATGACTTTAATGGCTTATGAGTTCATTCTAGTAACTTTCCAGTTGAAAAAGACCTGATCATAAAAAAGATCATAAAAAAGTTCTCCATCACCTGCAATGTGCTGCATCTTAGATAAAGCTTAGTACCTCAAATTATAATTTTTTAACCGAATTATGGCTACCGACACCGATATTTCTAACGTACCTATTATTCTGTCTTAATATGGTTTTTAGCAATTAATAAAGAACTTTCCGCCATATGTTTCACCTTTTCTGATTGAACCAACTTGCACTGAGATTCCCAACTTTTATAACTTCACCTTCTGTTACGTCAATCTGAATAACCGATAATTCTATTCCTTCCACACCTCCAACCACAGTAAGTGTTTGCGATCCTGGCACCAACCCAATGCAGTTCCTAAAATATCGGATCATTATAACGTCGTTTCAAAATAGAAGAGTCTAATCTCAATATTATTGTAATAGGAAAGTAAATCGAAAAAATGTCCCAAACATCCGAAACAGTTTTGTCAAAGTACATATTTGATAAACAATTAACATATATATATATATATATATAACTAAAATTAAGCTTTAAGACCAACTCTACGTTTCCTGCACTCGCTGTCCATTTAACTTGGCCACTGTTGAGAGAAAGTGCAGTTATATGAGCGTCTCTCAAGACAAACACGTTTCCATTAGATATTAACGTTTCCATTTTCTTCCAGCTATGAAAAATTTTGTTATTAAAAGATCAGTTCAGATATTTTCTTTTCATCTCCAGTTTTGCATTTTATACCACTTCCTTACTTATTAATTTGTTGAATCTGTGCCTCCCAAACCAAAACTCCGCTGTTTCGATTCCATGCCCGCACCACTTCGCCATCTTTTGTTATCGTTATCATCACTAAAAACTCTCTTACTGAAATCGGAAAAAATGCAGTTGAAAACATTAAAGCAAAAACAAAACGAAATTAAATATTTAACAAAACTAAAAGTTATAATGATATAAAGTATTACATTTAGTCGCTAGCGAGAACGATAATCGAAGTGCAGACGAATGTTCGAGCTGTTGCCTCCAAGCTGTAACAACCCAAAAATTAGTTAAAGAATGAAGAAACACTTGCCTGTACTATCTATCCCATATCTGCTTATACAACTTTTATCTATCGGTATATTTTATCTGTCGATATATATCCGTTTTTTTCTCATCATTATCAGCAATACAATGTCAGTAGCTACATTATTTCAAAAAAACTTTCATCATAAATATTGGGGGAAAGCCAATGAAGAAGTATAAACGTATAATTTAAAAGCCAAAGTTATACATTCTTAAATTTCCAACATCAATAAATAATATTTGGAAGCGGTACCTATCTGTCCAGTCGATGCTTTCAGTGATGCGACCATATTAGATTCCGTCGAAACGAAGATATGCGGTAACTTCGTGCTCTTCAACCGTTCCATATACAATTCCCTCGTACAACCGACATACTCACGATGCCTGAATTCCACCCATTTTTGAAATTTATTTCGAAAACTCTTCAAACCAGCGTAGTAACGTTTTATTATTCAGCAGACAAATGAAAGACAAAGTGAAAAATAAATCCTTAAGACAACCAATTATTTGTAAATCTAACCAGTCGAATTTGCCAATTTGATCTTTGTATATTGCAGAAACTGCTATGACCATTGCGGCAAACCACAAAGGGAAAGTCATTATCTAAAATGCATTTTCTAAATGGAAAGTTTTGGTGTCCCTCATCTGGAACACATACTAGATTATTTACTTTCACAGTTTCACATGAAGGACACAAAAATATTTTGCATTTATTCTATTTGTCCAAATACGATCGGTAATATATCTAGGATTTCTTCCACATCGCAGGATAGTTTCACACCTTACAGTTGAAAATAACACGCAAACACCGAGGGAAGCAGAACGCCAATTTTTATAGAGAGTAAAACAGCATCTAGGTTCTGATAATAGACATGGGCAATAAAAAATGAGCTGAGGTACGTACGGCGTCGTGGAGTGCTGTAGATGAGTTCCAAACCGGAAGGGAATTTAGATTGATCTACTTAACACTGTCATATAGTGGTTTTTCAAAATATACCTTCTATATTGTGGTGGTTTCTTCCACTTTTGGCACGTGGACCAGTATTTTCCAGATTCCAAAGAATTGGTTATTTGTTTATTAGACGATAGATGTATTGAAACATCCGCAACTGAGCAGCGGTACACAGGAATTCTGAAATGAGTAGATTAAATTGCCATCTCCTGTAACGTTGCGAAAGAAAGTATTGATTTTGATACGAAGCTTCAGCACATAAAACATGACGATTTTATGTACAAATAGAGACTCAACCTTCAGCTATAAATCCATGCTAATCACTTTAAACCAGCAGCGACCTGAAAAACGATTTCATCGACTGGTGGTATGGATATTTTCATGACGCGGTAGACGTAGTGATGTAAAGTGATGCTGAGGTATTTTGTAGACCAAGGACCATGAGAACTTTGGGGATTTCTTGGGGGTTGGGTTGGTTTACTTTGGGAGGGGTGAGGTATGGGTATGGTGTGGTATTTGTAAATGTTACGTGTTGCAGAAGTGAGGGCGAGATATACAAGATGTCTTTGATAATACCGGAGAAATTTCAACACATCCATCGTGTTATGAATACGAACATTGATGGCAACAGAAAAGTACCATTCGCACTCACAGCTATTAAGGTACATTCAGATTAAATTTAAATCAGGCGTATCTGTCGAGTGATTTTCATAGGAGCAGTATATAAGATAATGAGTTTCCTTGACTACATGATTGAATAATTTTCACGGTGGCGCGGAATTTAATAATTTCAGGGTGTCGGCAGACGTTTTGCGTTTGTTGTTTGCCGAAAGGCTGATATTGACATTAATCGGCGTGCTGGCGAACTGTCAGAAGAAGATCTGGAAAAATTGCAGCAAGTGATGCAAAATCCTAGCCAATATAAGATCCCGAATTGGTTTTTGAACAGGCAAAAGGATATCAAGGACGGAAAGTATTCTCAGGTTATTGATTTTCCGTTTTTAGAATTGCAGGCTTTGTTGTACCTACATCAAATGAATGAGTCTTCTGACCATTTTCATGTTTGCATTCATCATAGTTACTGCTTCGGTTTTCAGATGCTTTCTACATCGCTTGACAATAAGCTTCGTGAAGATTTGGAAAGGCTGAAGAAAATTCGTCTGCATAGAGGTACGGATAAGTTGATCCAAATGAGCCAAATATTTAGTAATTGTAATCAAGGGAAAGGAAAAAGTTATGTCCTTCGGTATGGAGAACACTTTGTGGTCTCTATCAAATAATCCCCTGAATATCTTGTTAAACTCGAAGTGAAAAGTAGCCATTCATCGGATCTTGGTTTTACTGTTGATCGTGTGTGAGCATACCTCTCAGTAAGATTCAGTTTATTATATTTAAAACTGCAGCAATTATATGGATTTTGCAAAACCTAAAGTTGTTAACCTTGGTTTTATAATTGTAGTGTTTTAAGGACTTCGACACTATTGGGGACTTCGTGTGCGAGGACAACACACCAAGACAACAGGTAGAAAAGGTCGCACTGTTGGTGTATCGAAGAAGAAGGGAGGTTAAGAAACCATGTTGGATACATCTTTTATCGTATTTCTACTCAGTAATGGGTTGTTATTGAGTTATTTTGATTTTTCCGTTTAATATCATTTCATATGAAATAAAGTTTGTTAACACTTGTCACGCATTGTACAACCAATTCGAGCTGTAGTTCTCAATTCTTGTTTATATTTATTGCATCTGCTGTTGGCATTGTTGGCTAATATAGTCAAAATAGTCATGGTAATGTATAGATATTTTAAATGGGTGGGACTATCAAGGCTTAAAGAAATCTCGCGCTTGAAGTAAAGCATAAAGAGTGGTCGACGTGATCCACATAACGCCCTGAATTTCATCATGCATTCATATATGTGTCTTGGTGACTCATGGGTCATGGCTGTTTATAGTCTTACGTTTAGCTTTTTTATTACCGCTCAAGTTTAGAGTTTTCAATATTAATTTCGAATATTTTAAAGATCTGTTGACGGGTTGACCATGGATTCGTATGATGTGATAGCAAATCAGCCAGTTGTTATTGATAATGGATCTGGGGTAATTAAGGCTGGATTTGCTGGTGACCAAACACCAAAATGCCGTTTTGCTAATTTTGTTGGACGGCCGAAACATACAAGAGTTATGGCCGGTGCTCTCGAGGGCGACTTGTTTGTAGGTAAAGTTCTTTTCTTTGTGACATGAAGTATATATATCGTGGGATTGTTTTAACAACCTGCTAAATTGCATGCAAGTTTTTCCGTACTATCGCTCTCTATTAGCTTTCTGCACCTTTAAAGATCAGCACCTCATTTAGGACCCAAAGCGCAGGAGTATCGGGGACTGCTAGCGTTGAAATACCCAATGGAACATGGCATAGTGACAGATTGGAATGACATGGAACGCGTGTGGCAGTATATTTACAGCAAAGATCAGTTGCAGGTATTTTAGTTTGGTCTCTTATTGAGCGTATTTGTTTTAAACGGCTCTGCCGATAGATATGATTCGCCATATTTGTAGTACTTTCCTATTTTCAGATATTTCCAGAAGAACATCCAGTACTGCTTACCGAGGCACCGCTGAATCCACTGAAAAACCGAGAAAAATCGGCTGAGATATTTTTCGAAACTTTTAATATACCTGCATTGCACATTCAAATTCAAGCCGTTCTTTCGCTTTATTCGACGGGTCGTACAACAGGCGTTGTTCTTGATTCAGGAGATGGTGTAACACATGTTGTACCTATCTTTGAAGGTTTTGCTATACAGCATGGGTTCGTTTTTGTTTCACTTCAATTTGTACCTGCTATCTCCTAACTTTATTGTTTTTCCTTTCGTAGCTAATCAAATATCAAACACATTAAGGCAAACTTTATTATGAGTTTCTTAAGAAGCTTGGATCGTACAGTTACGTTGCAAACAAAACATTACAAAGGATACTATTTTAGTTTGAAAAGTATCCTTTCGTAAAGAAAAAAAACTATGAAGTGTATGTAACATACACCCTAAAATATTGAAATGAGCTTTATAATCTTATATCCTTCATCATTTAACTGTTATCAATATTACTGGTTATTGTTTGTTATTGTCATCAGTCACTCTTCCTACATTTGATAAGACTAAAATTAAGTATGAGTAATCTAGAATTGAGAGAATGGATGTCGCAGGACGAGATGTAACCAGGTATCTTCGTCTATTACTTCGGAAGGAAGGGGCTAACTTTCATCGTTCGTCAGAATTTGAAATTGTCAGAGAAATTAAAGAAAAAATGTGTTACATTGCAACAAATGCTACAAAAGAAGAAAGTAACGAAAGCGAGAAAGTACGTTTCACTTTGCCTATTATTGTTATAACAGTTGATAGGATTATCTTTATCAAATATGGTTTCCGATGCCATTGAGTGAATTATTTCACTGTTTCAGCGTCTTTAAATTCAGGCAGCATATAAGCTTCCCGACGGTTCGACATTCGAAATTGGGCCATGTAGATTTCGTGCTCCTGAGATACTGTTTCGACCTGACATTATTGGCGAAGAATGGCCGGGCATTGCTAATGCTCTGGACTTGTCCATAAGAGTATGTGTTTCAACACATCGATTAATTTTTGTTATCAGATTTCCGGTTCTTACGGTGCTGAGTTTATAGTTCGGTCGTCTGCTACGATCTTCAGTCGGGACTATAATAACTACAGATATCAACTTTTGAAATTCATTGACTTTTTTAAAATCATACACCTGATCATATACCTAACCCCTAAGCAGACTTTCCATGCATATTGTGTTTTTGAAAGTAGTTCAATAATACTGTAAGCATGAACCGAATATAGTGTTACATCCTAAATTCAAGGTTTTATCTTGTAAGGTTTTAAAATTTAATTAATAGTGGCGTTATCTTCACTTCAACCAGAGAACTTTCGATGCATCATTTCAATTTTATTCTTCGATTTGGATTTTGTATTAGCGGTCTCAATTTTTTAACACTCTTATTTTGTTAACATGACTAGAAGGAAATCCTTATCTTTTTTCACCAAGTGTGAAGATCCTTATCTTTTTGTTTCGCCAAGTATGAAATCCTATTCCTTTTAAGCGTTGTGAAATAGATCTACGCAAGAATTTATATAGCAATATTGTATTAAGTGGTGGATCGACTATGTTCACTGGATTTGGTGACCGATTATTAGCTGAAGTAAGTTTTTTAAGTATATACTGCTTGTTTTATCTATATTTTGCTCAACGAAACAAATTTTGTAAATCTTGTTTCTGAATTGAAATTAATGGGAAGAATACTCTTGTGTCGGTTACAGATGCGTCGATTGGCACCAAAAGACGTAAAAATTCGGATATCTGCACCCCAGGAGCGGTTGTATGGTACGTGGATAGGGGGTTCAATTCTAGCCAGTCTTGATACATTTAAGAAAATGTGGGTCAGCAAAAAGGAATATGAAGATGAAGGCAAGAAAGTATTACACCGGAAGACATTCTAAAGATATATGTTCACTGTTTTTCAATTATTTTTAAATTTATCACAGTTGTGATGTTCCCAAACTTATTTAGCTAAATAAGATGGAAAAAATGTATAAATTACAAATCATAAATGCTATAAATAACCGTAGGTATAATTGGTTACTTAGCAGTAAGATTTGCAAAGTTATTGTCAATATCCTTTTCAAAATCCTGCGAGCCGATTCTTGTGTGCAAATTCCAATTCTATAATAGAAAATTCATTGATGTGTTTTTCTCTGTATGACAGATCTCTTGTTTGTTGCCAGTAAAAAATACAGCAATGCAGTTTCTTTCACTTTGTATTAAAAAAAAACTTTGAATACTGTTATTGTCTGGAAATTAATAATAATCCAATAGTGTTACTATCATCCTTGGCAAAATAGCATTTATGACTGTTATGACTTCTCTATGGTCATATAATCTATTGGTAACAGTTTTTAATAAAAAATGCTATAGCTCACAGACAGGACCGCTAAATGGTGCTGTTGCAAGAGTAATGTGAAAAGGAGATCGATATCAGTTCAGATGAAATTACGAAATTGTATTAAAAGCTAACATAATCTGTTGTTTATATATTTTGGTTGAGCTTTCATATTTTTGTCCAGTTCGTGTATGTTTATTTTTGCCTGTGATTAGTTGGTTGTACTGCTTTAGGTGTCTGAGAAAAGCTAGGTGATCGGTTTAATGTTGATCTACTGAAACTTTCGTTAACAGTCAAAATGCATTTTAAATGGTCACAGAACTGAAGTAATTCACTTCAGAACTTGTGTATTGCTTAAAATTTTATGTTTTGATATCTGCCAATAAGTTGCTTATATTTCGAATAAAATTCTCTAATCGTATTTAACGTGTTCTTCTAGATGTATTAATTTTGTGATTTATTGTAATGGTGCATTTTCTAGAAAAAGGACTACAGTGTTAAATTAATTCTTCCTCAAATGGCTAGGAATTTATAGTTTACTTCCTTCATTGCGCCAGAGATACTACAGTACATTCGTGAGCATAAATGAACGTCGGTTCGTTTAAGGCTACTAAATTTCGTATGATATTGCTCAGTCGACAATGTATTGAATTCTCAGAAGTAGTTTTGCAACGGTTGCAAAAATTGAAATCCAAAGGAAAAACTTTCAGTTTTTTTTTCAAAAGTTAAAATCTGCCTACAAGAAAGATTTCTTCGAAACTTTCTTGAAATTACAATCTCTACCATCGTTTGTTGAAAATATTGAATCGAAAGGTATTCCTTATTCCAACGGATTATTAATAGCTACACCTTGAGTGCAGACATCATTCACAATTCGCAATGTTATTTTAAAACAATGTTTTAATAATTAATATTACAGAAGTTAGATTTATCTCCTCTACTTGCTGATTCATTTTAAAAATTTACAAAAGGCTTTTGAGAAAATTTGTAAACTTCATGCAACGTGTGTACTACACCTTCTCCCACTACTCATCATCATTTTACATCAATAAAAATGGAAAATATTGAGTTTTCTTCGTTAATTTGTAATTAAACAATTTAATGAACGGGCGGTGCAACAACTGTCGGTATCAATTCCCTTCATTAGTAATGATTTGTTCGGTCTGAAGCTATGAAAATGTCAAATGTCAACATTTCATTTCATTTCTGCTAATTTCCGAATATTCATAAAAGTCTGTGCTGTTAAGCGACAAATGTAAATAGCCATAAATATAAGTTTGAGTTATAACTTTAAGCTATAATGTTATCATAGTTTATGATAGCTTGTGGATTTTAGCACAGGTATAGTTCTCTGCTATGCTAAGTTGAATTTTTGGATTTATGATATATGCCTGAAAATTTTGTTAAAAATATAGCTTAGTATGTCTCATAGCTTGAAAATACAAATTTTCAAAACATTCAAATTTCATTTATGCTAATATTTCAAATTTTCAACATAATGTTTTTTGCTATTAAGTTTTTTAAAATTATTTTTGTTTGTTAACCTATCAAAAATTTGTTTGCGCTTGCGATTACAGATTATACTGTAAAGAATGGATTCAAGAAACAGCTCTTAAGAAGTTACTAAACAATGAATGGTTACTGGGAAGTGTAGGAGAAATAAGAAAATCAGTAGACGAATATAAAAATGATAAATTAAGAAGGTATTATTTGTTATTAATATTTTACTGTCTTGAACTAGCAAACAAGTTTCATTGTTAAGTAAAGCTAAAGCTAATATTCAAGTATACAACTGTATGAAGTCTATCCGATAATATCTTATTTCCTGTTATGGCAAATCCGATCACTAACTTTTTCGGGTCTTCGCAGTACATTGATGAAAGTCAGATAATTGAAATATTGAAATAATTGAAATAGTCAAAAGTTTATAAAATCTTTTGAAAAAAACTACGCTTGGATTAGTCAGAGCAAAATGCAATAAATTCAAATGATCGGGACAGTTGTTGACATAATGAGAGAGTTGTAACTTCCAACATAATTCTACAACTCTGTCAAAGATGTTCAGAATTAATGGATGTAGCACTAATATATGAATAATTTAGTAATACTGTCATTACTTTGTTTTTTTTTCTTCTTTATAGGATTATAGTTAAATTCTACTATATTTTATTTTGACTTCAAACCTCAGTTTTACAATATTGCATCGGTAAATTAAACATTTGAGGAACAGTTAAAGATTTATTCGTTTTTTTTTTCCTTTAGGATTTCAGCA
Source organism: Litomosoides brasiliensis (assembly GCA_013365375.1). Taxonomy (NCBI): domain Eukaryota; kingdom Metazoa; phylum Nematoda; class Chromadorea; order Rhabditida; family Onchocercidae; genus Litomosoides; species Litomosoides brasiliensis. The sequence goes on along the minus strand of JABVXW010000146.1, from coordinate 86,630 downwards.
GGTGCGGAAAAGAAGCGTAAGATAAAACAGTTTAAGCTAAAACACAAACATAAAGGATCCAAAAATAGAAAAGAGAAGAAACGTCAAAATGTGAAAAAGGCAGAAAACGGACAAGAAGCAATTCCGGAAGTGGATGAATGCAAAAGCAGAACGATTCCATCAGGTAAGAAGTTGGCATTATAGGCGGTAGTTAATCATATGGATGAGTGCTCTGGCAAAATTAAAGTAAATTAGAGTAAATTGAGAAATATGAGTGAAATAAAGAGTACTTGGATAGGTGCAAAAGAATTCTTAGAAAAAGGTTGAAAGATGGTGAGCATAGCATTTCAAAAAAATCCTTTTTGAATAAATTTGTTAAGTAACAAAAAAAAGCTGGTTTCATTTACGAACAGTTTTATAATTAAAAACTTTAACACGGATACTTTGATATCATCGTACGTTGACGTATATTTTGTGCAGTGTTAATTAGATGATACTGTATTAATTGCACTTCGTCTTTAGCATAACTTCTGAGTGCTTTTCACTATAAATCTCCACTTTCCATAACGTAGAAAAAATAGAATTTCTTTCGAATAGTTTTGTAAGGGAATTGTAATTTACCGAGACGTTTCAAAACGTCATACGCAGAATGTTGTAAGCGTTTTTTTTTTCAAATTTCAGGCATTCAAGAAAAATCAAACGATTCCTCAGATTCAACAAACGCCGTAGCAAAGAAATTGAAAATTAAGAATGTAAAAAAACATGCTAAATGTTCCGAAAGTAGCTCGTCGAAAGGCTCAACACAAATTAACAAGTTCAAAAAGGAAGGGAAAAAGGGAAATAAGAAGTTGGAAGAGAAAGCAGGAGCAGAAACGTCGGATAAAGATAAAGCTAAGCGAACAATTATAAAGCAAAAAGGTACAAACAAATCCAGTAAAGATTCAGGAAGTATCAGTGAAGAAGGAAATAGAAAAAAGAAAAAAATACGTGGAAACACGGATGGAAATGTTAGTACTCACGCTAAATCTGTGAAATCGTCGAGAAAGACTGAAGTGAGAAATGTGCCTGTAATGGAAAAAGACAAAAGTGCATCTGAAAGAGAATCAATAAATATTAGAGAATCGGAAAAAAATGAAATAAGAAAAAAGAGCAAAATTAAAAAAGGAAAAAGAAGAAAGCTTTCTGAAGACTTTTATGAATGCGAAAAGATTAGAGGAGATAAGAAGAAAGCAAAAAAACGCAAAAGTATTTCGAAAAGTATAAGTGGACAAGATAAAAAAGAGAAACGTAAAGTGAAAAAAGTAAAAGATCAACGTAGTCGTCAAAAAAATAAAAATTTTATAGGCAAAAATGAAAGTGAAATTAGTGATAAAAAAATTAAAACAGGTAGAGAGGTAGAAAAGTTGAATCGAATGGGTGCAATCTTAACCTCAGAAAGCGAAAAGGAGAGCAAAAAAACTGAAGATGAAGAAAAATTGAATTCCGGAAGAAAATCTGAAATAAAACCGCTAGAAGATCAAGGAAAACAGGCTAAGATATCGGATAGCGTTACGATTACAAAACGATCCACTTCAACCTCTACAGCAACAGGTAGCAGTTTGATTACATCAATTTCACCATTAACATAACTAATAAGGGACATTTTAACTTTTTCAGCCGTAACAGTTTTTTTTTCTCCGTTATCACTAGAAAGATCTCACGCACCAAATGCGCTAATTACAGAAAATGAAATACCTGATGAGTGTACCGATGAGAAAACTGGCTCAATTAGTGAAGAAAAAGAGGAAGAACAAGAAGGAGCAATACTGATCAGGAAACAACCGGAAGAAAAAATGGAAATTAGGCCGAAGCAAGACGACGTAAAAACAAACGAGATCCCTGGAAGTGATGAAATACACGGAGGTAAGAGGAAAATTATGCGTGTTTTTATGCAGAAGAAGAACAACTTAGACAGTATGGCAGTAACATCGAAACGAATGCAGTATGAAATGAATAAGACTCAAAAAACGAACAGTGATACTACCATTACTACTCATGGACCAGGTATCACATTATCACCTAAATTAAAAATTTTCAAAAGAACAAAAACACATCTATAACAGTCAGAGAAGGAATTAACAATTTCGGTTTAGCAGAAATGGACGATTTGAGTAGTTCAACTGGTGTGGCAGAAGCAACAAGGAATAAAACTGATGAAGAAAAGATGATGAATGATGATAGCTCATCAAATGTTGCGACTAGCAATGAACAAAATATGAATTTCAGGTACAAATCATTAAAATATCATTAAAATTATTTGCTATATGAACAAAATAAAATTTTATAATAACAAAAATAAAATGAATTTACTGCGTTAATTGGAAACATTTTAGAATTTCTGATGGGGAACTCGAGAGGAGCAATGAGTTCAAAAAAGTACGATTATCTTTTCACTCTAATCTTTCATCTAAAAGCTTTGATTTTCTTTTTTATTTTAGTCTAGAAGATTAATCTCATTTATTTTTATGGCTAAGAATTATTTTTGAAATACAAGCCTACTCTATTTAATTTTTTTAAAAGTATTCAGGAGTTAGAATATATGAAGGATAACGAAAAAGACGTGGCAATGAACGCGTCTCCTACTAATACCAAGTAAATTCGTTTTTTTTTTCTTGAATAGTTAAATTATCTGAAAATATTTAGTATTTTTAAACTGAAAACATACCATCGTTCAATATTTAATGGAGTTTTGCAAGGTACGTGGTAGAGGTAACGTATATATTCGTATTCAATATACATTCTGTTACTACTAGGAAACATATTAAGATTGATAGACAGTAAACGATCAAATGCAAATTGCAGTTTAAATTTTAAATCTGCTCACTTAATTAAATTAAGGAAATGATGCAAAGTAATTTTCTTACTTTATATATTTCCCTTGGAAGATACATTACGTTGCAGTACTGATATAGAGCAGAATGAACAAAACCAGTCATCGGATCGATCATATATTAATGGACTTGCACAAATTCAAACAATCGTTGAAATTTATGGTGCAGAAAAGGAGAAAACAGTATGTAGTACTTAGGAGAAAGTTAACGTTATTATTGAAAAGTTCAAAGGTGAAATATCTTGTGATGTAATGTGTCTACAACAAACTCAATGTCAGTTTTTGTTTGGAATGAACCTATTATTTCTGAATATAATAATTAATACAATGAAAAATGCATTATACTAATCTATCGTTTTAGGAAGCATTTAACAAATTATTGGACGAAGATTTGTCACTGAATCAAAAAGAAATTGGTGAAAATTTGATGAAAGCAGTTTGTGATTTACCAATGAATACAGAACTTCTCCAAAAGGTTCATCTTTTTCTTTCTTAAACGATTACAATCTCGACCTTAATCGATTAGGAATGATGATAATAATAGGATTTAAAATTGATGGATCAAGACCGATCACTTTTGATATGCTTAAGAGATGGAGATGGTTGCAGAATGTTTGAAATGATTTTATACGTTGTAATTAATGTGCTCAAATTATACAGGTACTGGAGAAAATGCGGTGCAGTGGTTTGCTTCAGAAGAAGGAATATGAAATGTTGCAAAAGAATTTGGTACCACAGGCAGTAAATGAAACAGTCACAATTGCATTACTTGCACAAGTACTGCAACGAAAAAAACATAAAAAATTAACTTCCTAATTTCGATATCATATTGTAAAATGTATTTTGATTCTCGCAATTACTTACTTTAGTTGCCAAATATGCAATTCGAACAAAATCCTTTCTTTTTTTGGATTTAAAAATTGATATAAAGAATATCGTTGGAACCGCTCAATGCCTTCCTTCTACTATTACTTATTCATTATTTTAAATGCTTCATTATCCTCTTCACTATGTCACTTCCTTTACTTCTAATTAATCTTTTTAATAAAAAAAATACATACAAAGCAAACAGGACTGTCCATTTACAATATCAAAGTTGTATTTGAAATTGGTGCAGACGACATTTCATGAAAATGTAGTATATGATGAAGTCAAAGGTGAATACCGATGGAATCGGTCTGCACCATCAAATGGAAGATGAATATGGACAGCTGAGTGGTTTGCAGTTGCATTCATAACAAGCTTCCCGACTCCCGACAGATCTATGTATGTGTGTGTGTGTGTGTGTGTGTCTGTATAGTTAAAATTATCCCACAATACCCTATTTGGAATTGCAGAGTACGAATTCATATAGTTTTCTCTTAATTTTACAATTCAGAATTTTCATCTTAGCTTCGTATAACAATTTGCAAATCTCACTCCTCCGCCATCTAATAACGAAAAAGGTCCTTGTGAAGAATAGATTCTGTGTTTTCACGTTCAGTGTTCGTTGTGTTTTCTGTCCTGAACTGTCGTGGGGAGGAGGGAGCATCGGAGAGAAGTCCAGTATGGTGCGTGTATTTTGAGCCTAAGAGAATACTGGTATGGATTCCAGACTACTGAAAAGCATTATGCATCGATGAAATGAAATAAGTTCGCTGATCGACACTTTGCCGTACATGCATTGAAGCAAAAAACGACATTCCGCTCACGTCTTAGTTCTTAAAGCGTTCCATTCAGTCATCAATTCACTTCTCTGTTTCACTATTTTTGCTGCGTCATCACAACATTATTAGTGTCACTTCTTAGGTTTACTCGGTTGGAATATGTAAATCTTAGTGATGCTGAAATTTTCAGTATTCCAAATTTTATTCCATGTTAATCCATCCCTGAAATGGCTTCCTATTTGCTATAAAAATAGGAAATTTGACAAATGAAACATTTCTGATCAAGCAATTGCTTGAATTGCCAATCTTATGAGAGGAAGGGTGGAAACTTTGTCATTAGCAACAGGTGAGGGTTATTTTTTCAATATATCTCTACAGATGGAGTATTGGGTTGTTGTTATCAATAAGAGCGGTCGCTTATTCCTCCTTTCCTAAATTATAACAGTTTATTGTCACCTGTTATCGGCAGTTACTTACAGGATTACAAGACAATGTTTCCGGCATATGATCGAGATTATCATCCGCGTCATACTGCACCACCCGATGAAGACAACGACTTCAGTGGTCGTTTCAGTTCTTTTGCGTCGAGATCAAAGAAAAAAAGGGAAGATAAAGAGCAGCGAAGAGATGAACGTCAAGGAAGAAAGACAAAAGAAGTGAAACGAAGGAAAGAACTTGAGCGAAAGCAGATGTTATCGCGGTATTCTATAAAGGTATTATTTTGGTTGTCTATAAAAATAATGAGAAGCTGAATTGGCAAATGATTAAAGGTGGTTTATATTACACACGATAACTGATTCATCAAGTATTAAGGTAATGGAGGTGCCTGCTTATTAGAATGATCATTTACTCCAAGCGCTTGCAACCAGAACCATGTACTTTATAGAGGTATTTAGGATAGTATATGAAAAAGATTATTTCATCCGTGAAGACAAGGTGAGGTGTGTAAAAATCAGACTTATTATTATTGGATGTATTATAGATGGTGGGGATCAATTCGGATGATGAAAGTGATATCGAAATACCTATGGACAGTATGCCTGCTGTAAGTATGGCAAAAAAAAGGAAGTCGAAACACTCGTCAGCAAAAAAGAAGAGGACGAAACGACACAGACGATCCACTTCCTCGTCATCTTCGTCTTCCAAATCATCTGATTCATCTAGAGATAGCGTCAGTTCGAGCTCAAGCGAAAATAAATATAAGGCGAAACCTTCAGCTTCGCAAATGCTCTGTGTTAGTTTTAGAACTGAGATTGTCTGATCTTCTGTTTGCTTATCGATTCAACTAATACTAAGATTATGACTGGATTTATTTATCCCGTTAGAACTAGTAAGGATGGTGTTGAGACGTCAACATGACCATGTTAATACTTTCAAAAATTGCTCAAAGATGTTGACTGTCAATGCATTACGCCTTCTATTAATGATTCTAAACAACCTGACTTAGCCTACGAAATTAGAATTAGTGTTATCAGATTGTTATACAGTTGCATTTTCGACTTTTTTCTTAATTCAGGCAAATCATCGATGGGGCTTTATGACAGAGTTCGATCCATCTATTGCGAGATCCTTCATGATGATGGATTTTAAAGGAGATCGTTCTAATTTACATTACGAATCTTTATACAAAAAGGAAGTGGCTCAATATGGACCTTTATTAAAAAAAGTTCTTGGTGGTGACGAGATTCTTGAGAAGCAAGTTTTAAAAGAATTACTGTTAAATTATAATTATTTTTTGGTCACATAGCATACTTAGTAAGAGCAGATATTTCAGTTCATAATTATGCTAAGGCAATTATTACAAATGCTATTGTTTATTTTTTTTTGCTGATGATGAACTTGAAATTTGCAATTTTTTGCCTATTACCAACTTTTTTATAGAAAATATGTGTTATGTTTTATATGTTTGCAGACTTCATTTCGGCACTCCTGAAAGCAAAAGTGATTTTCAAAGGTACTTTAGCGATAAAGTCAAAAAAGCCTGGAAAGAGAAACCAGAGCGATTGTGGCGACGAAAAGAATTAAAGCCTTTTACAGATTACATTGAGCTGTCAAGATTTGCTCTACTGGAGGATGATTTGAAGGTAATGCCATTTTGTTATAACTAAATTACTGTAATTCTCCAACTTTTTTCTTTTTTTGTTTGACTTTTAAAATTAAGGATGAGAGCGGAAATTTGAGTCTGGAGAAGTGTAATGCAGTTCAAGGCGGAAGATCCTTGATTGAGGCACCTGCAGAAGCAAAAAGTCGACAGTATAATGCAGAATTAGGAAAAGATCGATATAATATTGAATTGTGGCTGAAGTTCCTAGCAGTTCAGGTGAGATAATCATTCTTGTGTCCTTTCTTCTTAAATTAATTTCTTTCCTGCTTTCTCTTTGCGATTATTTTTGTAGTATTATAGATACCGCAGCAGTAATTTTTATATGATACTTTTTAAGGATGAAGTGTTCCTGGCTCAAGACAGTTTGGATGGTCGCAAGAAGACGAAAAATGAGCGGCTTACTAATCGCGAACTCTTGGAACGAAAAATAAGTATATTGGACAAGGTAATGGATTATTTAGTGCTATATTAAACTCAATGTATTATAAAGTATTGACTCTGTTAAAAATTTACTGAAGACGGGGTTTTTTATGTTTTTGACCGGAGAGACATATATTCATGAAGTGCAATAGAAAGATCGTGACATACTTTCATATCATAATATATTCTTTTAAGTTATCAATATAATTTCAGACATATTTTTGTTTCCACTTCCAGGCAATTTCACTTAATTTCAATTGTGTGAGGCTCAAATTGGAACGCCTAAAAATTGGAATGCATTTATGGGAAGAGAATGTTTTCGCTCGCGAAATGAGAGATGTTAGCTTTTACTTTTAATTACATTTCTTTCCAAGAATCGTTATTTGTTTGCCGTATTATCAGTAATCATTTTAAATGTTCTCTTTATATATAAAGGTGGAATTCAAACATGTCAACGATCCAGAAATGTGGGAAGGCATACTTGATCTTTTGGAGAGTGACACGAGACGATTTAATCTTTTTAATCAGGTCTTTTTTGCAAGAGATTCTGGAGAACTTTATTAAAATATAACCAGAATGAAAAAGGTTTTTTTTGTATTGTTAGGAAAATATGACAATTGTTTGCTTTATCTGGTTCTACTGTCCACATAAGTTATGCATTCTCATATCGTTATCTTTTGCACACAGCCAGTCTAGTTTAGAGACCTCTGGTTCCCAGATTTTTTTAAATCTAATGTATGTTACAGTGTACAAAGATGAAAGTATGTTTGAAAAAACTTGATGAAATACGTAGCGGTAAGTTATTGTCACACAAAACACTGCCAAATACGGAAAAATTCATGGCATCGGTGATTCTTCGTAGAATACGTCTTCTATTGAAATGTGGGCATACTGAAAAGGTAACTTATTATTTTACTCCCATTTCTAGGGTTTGCGTTTGTTGTTAATTATTTCGTCAAAGATGATTTAATTTCCTGTGCAAGGTCTGAATTTTTTTGTTTTTGTATTTTTTTATTTTAATTTGTTTAGAAAGGAATGCGAGTAGAGAGAGATGAATAGGAAGCAAGTAATGAGGTGACGCTACTGTTTTATTTCTGAGGGAGTTATAGGCAATTGCGACGGCTCAAGCTATTTGTGAATTTAATTTGTGCGTTCCGGAGTCATTCGAAAGTGCGGATTTGGAAGACAAACGAAAACTTTTCGAGACTTTCTGGGATAGTGGAATTGCACGTATCGGAGATGAAGGCGCAGAAGGTTTTCAAACTCTTTGCAGAAATTTTTTAACTTCCCAACATTTAGCGATATCAAGGATTTTTATTTTTAATTTTAGGATGGGCCAGATCAATGGAACACATAAAAGAAGGAACAGTAAAAACAGATCTGTCGATCTGTGAAGAGGAACAGTCGGAATACGATAAAAAAGAGGAGGAATTATGTAGCAGAGTTGGCTCAGATGGCTTAAACTTACCTAATCGTTTGGTGTGGATAGAAATAGAACGTTTGCGCACTCAGTATCAGTGGAGACCAATTAGAGACTTAGAAGCGACGGTATGCATCACTATCTATTTAAATATTGTTACATTAAAGCTATCATTTTTTGCTCTTTCGATTTACCTTATACTAATTGCAGTTCGATGATAGGGAACGAGTTGTAACGTTTCAAGATATTGAGGATGTTTTGTATGTGCTTAGCCAACCTGTTGCTTTCGATCTTTTCTGCAGCATTTTGGAAGAATTTGGAGCAGTGATATATAATCGGGTATGCTAATATATTTGCGCAATTTTCTTTTTAGTACAATCAAAAAACTGTTTGCCAGGATGTTGCAAGACAGGCTGGAGCTCTGCTCAGATTAATATAACCTGAACAAGATACCAATGAAACTTTAGTAGCATTGTATTGGGAACGTGAAATGAATTGTGATCTCTTGTGGGAGTCATGATATTCAATTTTTTTGTTTCTAATTGTTAGGTTTTGCTGCAAAAAAATATTCCATCGTAAATTAGAAAATAGATATCTATATTGTTTCTTTTTGCGAAGGAGAAATAATTGGTTCGTTTTTTTGAGTTTTTTGAGATTGGTTTTTTTTTTCAATGATTGCTTTCCTATATCTTGGAACCATTCTTGCCTCTTTTTAGAACTCAACTCTACCAGCGAACATTATGCATGAGTTTGGCATCTTTCCTGATCTTTCTTTACGATTGAGAGATTTCGTTAAATCATTGAGCAGATTTTTCGAACTAGCTTCCAGTTACGTACAAAACGAACGAGATTTGCTGCTTTCATCACAGCTTCTTACGTATGTTTTGTTAGACGTCACCGTCGTTATTAAATTTTTAGTGTGTCATCTTATTCTAAATTTAGCTTAGTTTTCAACTCTTTATATCTATAACTTACCGAGATTCAATGACTTGGTGGTACACAGTGTGAGTGATAAAGGCAGATGCTACTAGTGGATATAATCTTGAAAAATTATTGTACTGTCGCTGAAATCTTCGAGAGCCTAAAGTTTTTTTATCAATTGCAAATTACATTAAAAACTGTCTTGCGTGTTTTTTAATAATTTTAATAATAATTTAGATATCTTAATTTTCTTAAAATGGATGATGAGTTGAACGAAAAAATACGTTTGAAGAAATTTCGAGACGAAGCAAAGAATATATGTCATAAGAACAACAACGTTAACAATATTTCACTTATGGCAACTTATGCAGAAAAGGTATATTTTTTGGATCTGTTTGAAATCAGGTTTCAGTTGAAAAGTTTTTTTGTCTCAAAAATTAAATTGATGAGGTAGATAAGTGGCCTAACAAAAAGGTAAGGGTGAAGTTATATCGGTTATGTCTGTTTGGTGGAAGAGTGCACTTATTTGGTGTCTATTTTAACCTGTTCAGATGTGTGAACTGGGAGAAAAACAGACAGCAAAAATTTGTGCTGATAAATTCCTTATAACTAATTTGTGGAGGGAAACTGAAGTGGCACGGGCAGTTTCATTGTTTCGCATGGCTCTTGTATGTATATCTGCAACTGATGATGAAACCGAGAAACGACGTCTTATTGCGAATTTCATATGTGAAGGAAAACCTGTGGCCAATGCGGTAATTTTAAAGAAATCAAAGTTTATTGTTTTTGAAATGTGCAGTATTTGTGTTTTCAGAATTTTACTTGTTCTTCAAGCACTTTCATAACTCAGTAACTGTTTTCAATTTTGTTTGATTCTTTTCTTAATTATCAACTGCATGCGTATTTGAAATTATTCATGCATTTAGCCATGAATATACAAATTGACTCCGTGCATTGTTAAAACTGAAAGTGGTCTAGATTGTTTTATTTCAGAGTTTTTTGAGCTGTGGTGATTTCAGACAATGGATGCAAAAAAAATTGAGAATCAAGTGAACATTCGCCTCCACGATCTCACAACTAAGTGCTTAAAGGAAACATGGGAAGGTTCCGTAGTAGATCTTGCGGCGTCATTGACTCTTCTTTTTGCATATTATTATGCTGACAATAGTAAAAGATTGCACAATTTAAGGAAATGTTACTCAACTCTCTCTGGCATCATGACGAATAATTCACAACACAGATTTACGGTTCGTCATATTAAGATTTTTTTATTGGACATTAGTGGAAGGTAGAATTGAGTTGGAAATAAAAACAATGACCGATTTATGAACTGAAATAATAATAAGAAGCAGATAAAAAGGAAGATAAGAATTTGCTTTTGAAGACAAAAATCATACACTTCTTCGATGAAAGAATCAGTGAAGTATTGTCTCAGAAGACTTGACTGTTTTCAATTCATTTATCTCCTTAATATTTTCCATTTCAGTTTTTCATCAGAGGCTTTATGTAGTAAGATTTAACCAGTTCAATTAATACTTAAATTTCTAGAAAAAATATCTCGAACTGTTGGAAATACATGTTACGAATAATCCATGTGAGCCCCAACGCTTGCTGGTGGAAGCATCTCTAATGGCTCATCAAAAATTTCCGACGGAAATATCGTTTTTGAAAATTTATATAGACTGTTGTGCTGTAGGAACACGTGTTATACATTTGAGACGATTCCTAGAAGTTGATGTGGAAGGTATCGAATTTTCATTTGGGATTGTAATCTTTTTTCTGATTCAGTGCATGCGATTAAATATTTTTATAGTGAATCTTCAGTGAGTTATGGTAAGCACTTGTTTGATTCTATTTTTTTGATTGAAAATGGGAAAAATCTTACATACTCACATTGAATTTAATCTGTTCTAGATTGGCACACAAATTACTATCGTGCTTTTGGTTCCGTATATCTTGAATTACTCCGACATAGAAAGCTGTTAGAGGCGAATGATTTCCAGTCGCCCGAACTACATCGTATTAGAGCAGCTGTGAAGAAGTCAAGTGAGCGTATACGCCATCGTGATGATGTTTTCTGGCGTTTGTTGTTGTTCATCGAGAATGAACGAAAAGATACTCTACGTGCACGCGAGGTTCTTTTTTTATTTTTAAAACTATGCTAGTATTTTTTTGCAAGAATCTCTTAATTTGTGAATGAGCTAATTTAGAAATTTCCCATCATTCGTTAGTTTTTTTAAAATGATGCTTTTTAAGTATCTGGATTTGTTAAATTAAACTTTATTATTTTTCATCTTTTGAAGGTGTTCTATTTGGCGTATGCTGAATGTCCATGGTCGAAGTCACTCATCATGGACTACAAAGATGTTAGTGCTGGTGAGCATGAAAAATTGCTGGATGCGTTAGTAGAAAAGAAGCTGAGACTCCGGTGTGAACATGAGGAAATTGCGGTATTGCTGCAATGAACATGAGGTAGATGAGAGAAGTGATTTGTATTCCACTAAATTTATAAATAATAGGATGATATGAAAATTGTGATATCCATGCAAATATATCATAATGCTTCTGTGCTACTTTTAACTTGTAAGTAATTAATATAAATAAGTAAGAAGTGCTTCGAAAGTTGATGTTTTTATATAATGACAGATGTGAGTTTCGTTATTACTTTTAATTTTCTCTTGCTTTACCCGGTAACTTTCATCTTTACATGTTTTTGTATATGTCTTACAGAGAAAACATATCGAGAGGGATTACATTAAATTTCAGTATAATAGTTATCTAATGTCTTGGGATAGGGAAATTTTTTGGATCTCAGATTTAATTAGTTGTGTTTTTTATTTCAGTGATCTTGTGTGATATGTCATTTATTCACTGAAACTGTTTTGTAACTGCCTTCATAATAAATTTTCCTGTAAAACATTAACAGAGTATATTTTATTTTGAAATTTCACTGCCTCATTGGTCATTTCATTAGAATTCTTAACTGTCTAAACTAAGGAAGCGACAAATATGTTTCAATGTGACTTCTCGAACATTTCAAATTTTGGATAAAAGCGAATCTTTCTTAATTCTTGCTCGGTTCTAATCATTACGTGTTCGCTATTTATTATTTTTAAAAGGATGTTAATAATTGTGCTTCTGTTACCAATAGTATATCACATCTTTCGGCTGATTATTTGAAACAAAATGCTATTGTGAAGGTAAAATTTCGTTCTCTTGTTCATGAATGTGTATTACATTTCAGCTGTTCATTAGCAATGTGACAGCAGGTTTTCAACCTATTTGGCCATTCGATATACTTTATTATGGTGTGTGAAACTATTTACTAACTATACACTTAACCTTGAATTAATAGGTATTTTCTAAGAATAGACCCCACGATTTGCACTTGAGTTGATGAATGCATCTTGTGTTTGGTGATTTTTAGATGGGATAGTAAAGGCTATTTTCTTGCTCAAAGCAATTGGCTTTAGTCTTATTCCTTTTGTTGTAAAGCGAATATTTCATATTGTCTTATATATTTTAAAATTCTGACTAACAGCTATGTTTAGAGGGCGAATCATCGAAACTATTCAATTGTTTTCAGGAAGATAATATGGTTGAGAGTTTTGATTCAAAACTAAATATTTCCCAGGGGCAAGGATTTGTGACGTCTACAGCTCAGGGGACATTCAGGCATAATTTTCGTTCAGATCTGCTTTTCCTTTGATAGTTTCATAATCGTACAGAATGAAGCTTAGCGAATATTAGTAATAATGTGTTACTTTATTAGACATATTATGGATGGTGTAGTGCAGTATTTGAATTGTAAGGCCGAATAAAATAGTAAATAAATCAAAAATTGGTACCAACGAAAGATTTATGTTTATCTTTTATTTCAGCCATCCATCCATTGTACTTTCTCATGTGATCTTTCGTTCAGCTGCTATTTTCTTCTACGTTTTCGCATATTTCTTCACAAATTCTTTTATCATTCACTTCTTAGTTATTGTAAGTTTTAAAACCTTTTTACTTTTTCCACTCATCCACGTTAATGAATAGAATTCTTTCAATTTCTTGTGCTAGACTGCCCTATATTATTGTTTCCAGCTTACTTTGTTATCCATTGATTTTTGGACCGTGAAAAATATAACTGGACGTCTTCTTGTTGGACTTCGTTGGTGGAATTTTGTTGACGCTGAAGGTAACAACCATTGGCGCTACGAATCAGCAAAGGTATACATTTCAAGAAGACAGGCATAGATAGAATTATC